>JASGCC010000210.1:0-489243 GCA_030067915.1 Hydractinia echinata
TCAAATCAGTTTTCAGAACACAGAGCGTTTACGCTATTCCGCACAGAATTCCCATTTCATTCGCTGCCGGTTCTCCGTTGTTCTCTTCGTTTACTGTCAGCTCTCTGATTGTTCTGTGAAACTGGTGGTTATACCTGGTTTTGTCTTTGGGTAAAAAAACCTTCAAAAACGCCTGTCGTTTAAAAACAACAACAATGAATGGAAACCAGGTCACCCATTTTGTAGCGAGATGTCGGAAACACACATTCGATACCCATTTCATTACTAAGCGTCCAAGAAGGTTTTTTAAAACAGTTTTAGTTAAATGGCGTCTTCTGATGATGAAGATTTGAAGCCATTTCAAAGGTTTGTTTTTATTTTTATCGCTTCTTTTATCAAAGTTTCATTTTCTTTCTTTGTTATTCTTTCATTCGTGACTTTTTTTTCACTTATTCAGCCTTGCCATTGTTCTTATTTTGCTCTTATTTTTCAGCAATTCTCAGTCTCATTGTTCTTATAAAATTGTTCTTATAAAAAAAAGTGTTTCTTGTTCTTATAATTTAAAAGGGAATTCAGGTTGAGTACGTTCTTAATATGATCTTAACTTTTCGCAGAATCGCAGCCTCGACGTTCTTATAAACTATAGGTTCTTATAAAAAGAACTTGTAGATCTTTTTAAGTAAGTTGATTGCTTTTTCATTCTTCAAGGTAAGTCATAAAAACGTTATATGCTCATTCTACATTATGTCGTTTGTGCTAATTTTTTTATTTACTTATAGCCTTATTGCGCATGCACCGATATTAGTAATTGACAGTGATGAAGAAAATCAAAATTCGTGTGACATGAAGGCTGCTCCCGATGCCATCAGTGATGGAGACCTCTCTGCTGAAACCATGATAAACATTCTTTTAATAAATCCCCAGGATTATGAACCGAAAGAGCGACCACGTGGTATCCGCAAGAACTATGTATGCACACTAGATGTGAACAAAGTATCAATTGCAGTTGCGAAGAGTGATGATAACGGAGCTTATATTAAAAGAGGATCTCCAAAACGGTTGTATCATGTCAAGGTTACTGGTAACGAAATTTCAGTCGCACAAGTAAAAATCTGCAATGATGCATATTACGTAAACCATAGAACTACCGAAACACAGGATAATAAAAATGTACTTGGTGCTAGGTATAAGAAAGAATTTGTGAAAGCTGACGAGGTTTATGAACTGCAAAGACAATATAGAGTCAGTAAGAGTAACAATGGATTTTCAAATATAATAGTAACTATTCGCAAAGTCGAACAAGAGAAAATAGAAGATTATTATCTTCTAATATACAGATGGAATGATGACTGCAAAATCAACGAGGAAAACTTTGTTCTTGAACGACATGGGAATGCCAAAAAGCCTCATGCTCCTACATATTTTCGCCAAAACCCATCTTGATGGAAAAAGCAAAAGATGCGCTACAATCTGGAAGCTCTTGTTCTAATGTATACAATCGCTTGACAAAGGAAGCTAAGGCATGACATAGCGGAATGTTGTTTTGTTGTTTTAGCTTTTACATTCCATTCCTTATATTGTAACGCACGATAACTAGTTTTTCATTTCATTTCATTTCGTTTAATCAGCAACATGATTATAACTCAAAAATTAAATTTTGCACTTCAGGCCACCAGTGACGCGCCTAGAGATCCAAAGTACGTGCATAATCTGGCATATCGATTAAAAGAACCTGGAACCAACCGTACAGATGGAATCCCAGAATGTGAATTGATGGTAAGTCAAATGCGCGAAAGTGACTACACAAATAGTGTTGTAATTTTACCTCAACACTATCTATCTTACCACAGTAAACCACACATGCTATCTGACATTTGAAGATTTTGTGTAAATGGCAACTCTGTATTACAAGTGGATACTACGTTTGAGTTAACAGATGGTTTATGGTTAACTGATACTTGCTATAAGAACCTGTCTTTGGTGAATGAAAAAGGTGAAAATCCTGAATTCCCCGGCCCCTTCATGTGGTCATTTAAAAAGATCGTCACACATATCGGTAAGACATACATGTATTTAATAATCTGCTTTTCGTTATTATTAAAACTTCAAGAGTTGTTACATTAGGGTATAAAAAAGTGCGGAACTTTCTAGTGTGAATTTGGATGAAAATCCCATTATTTAACTATTTAAATCCACACTTTTTTTCATTTCTTGCACTTTTTTATACCCTTTAAGGTAACTACTACTATAAACCTGTTTAATGACACAAGTGGTCTGTTTGTAGTAGGTTTGCCGTGGAAACTGTTGCCTTAGATCAGCGCTAATTGAGTATCAGAAAATTTGGTACAGACATGGATTCGTGCACTTAGTGGTGGATTAGGTGACATCTTCACTAATGCTGAAAAGTTTTTGGTGCACTCAGCACATACAACAGGCGAGTGTACGAAAGCTAACATCTATGAGTGCAAACAAGAGCACCATTAATAGAATAATGACTGACGTCTATGGCACCCAGCAAGGAGTCATGCAGCAGCTTGGTTTAGCAGATGCAGATGATGAAGAAGATTTTAATGTTAAATTAAGCAGCCTTGAGCTTGTATGGAATGGTTTATTACCAGGTTAGTGAAGTGGTATTTTCTCTCCTCATTTAAATTTTAAGATAAGAATCCTTTGATTTTGTAATTCATATAACTTTGATATACTTGCCTTCTTATATTACACACTGTTCATATTTGTAGGATTTCACGATTGGTTTTGTGTGCACCATGCACCAAAAATAAAAAGCAACCTACTACAATCTGTTCGTGCTGCATGTGGTATATCGGGAAGATTTTATACTAATGGTTTGGAGTTAACCCACAGGCTCCAAAAAAAAATAACAAAGGATACTACAGGAAATGTAAAGGCTGTTGATGTGGTTGAAGCTAACAAGTTACTCAGGGACTTTGTTGATCAATATTATTCGGAAGCTGTTCGTGCCTTGCGTGGCATCGGGAAATACAGGCTTGCTAATGGGTATGAACATTTTATTGTGCAGCCGATAACATGGGATCGCTGGTCTCTCCAACGTCAACAGCAACACATCAACACTTTTTTGCAATTTGTTCCAAGTCAGACGCAACTATTTGTGAAACCAAAGAACGCTGGACTTAAAAGCACACCACCTGCAAAGCATAGGCGTGCGCGTTTACCTGAAGTTGAATTATTTTCTTCTCGATTTGATGAATTGCAGGAGAAGCAACAGGTATCACCAATTGTGCTGTCACGGAAGGAGATTAAGAAGAAGGGAAATGAAAATGACGATCGTTGGGAAGTAGCTTCTAAGCATGCGCGCATAGAAGAAGATCCGCTTAATCCAGATAGGCATTTAACCAACAAATATGTTCTTGTTCATCGAGAAATCAAAAAGGATTGCCCTAAGGCTGTGAAAAGGTGTCACAGCTGCAAACGCACCTTCTCTGATGCAGACGTGGTATTAGCAAAAACTGAAGGTAATCGTGAGTATACGGACAAAAATGGGAAGAAAGTGGCATACTCAGGCAATGTTTATATTCATTGGCTCACTAGTTGCTTGAAGGAGTATGATCAAAAATTTTCGTTTGAAAGAATTGATGTACCCGCAAGAACTTTAGCTTTATTGCCATCCAGTGCTGAGAAGAGTTTGAGAGACAAAGGTTGTAACATTGTTCATTAACGGAATTTTCACAGATGATTTTTTGGCGTTGAAAATTTCTTCCCTCTATTTATAACGTATTTAATTTAATATACATTATTTCCCGAATTGGTTTTCTTTGATGTTGCCGCAGCTTTTTCTCAACTTGTTGAAAGAAAATGGATGTGATATTTTAAAAACTCACTTTAAACTTTCCATGCCGGATAAAGTTGCAATTTTATACATACATTAATTCACTGATGCTGAATAATTTTAAAACATCAAAATTCCAAAATTCAAAAGTCACAACATCGAAATTCCAAAATTTTAAAAATCATCTAATTCGGGAGATGTAGAAAGAGAAAAGTTTTTGTGTTATTTTAATCGCGGATTTTTTGTTACCTGTTGTGTTCTAGTAGAAGACACTTCTGTTTAATTCTGATAAAGGATACATTTGGCAGAATTTTCGCGGTTTTTATTTTTGCAAAAATGCTAAAAAATCGCAAAAATCGCGAGAACTTTTGCCTTTAGGGTATATTTAGTATTTGAGTCTTATATTTTTTTCAAAGTCTGTCACTGTATTAATTTTTTAGACAGTACCTAAAAAACTTTAGTCGTTGTCTTTTACATCTGGTGCCACATAGCCTCACCTGCCTTACAATAGTTCTTCGAAAAATCGCATTTTTGTAGCATCAAACAAACGGGGTGGGTGGAGACGTGTCTATGCACATCCATTAATAAGGACTACATCAATACGGTAGGTGCAATCGTTGGCACGTATCATCAACCAAAAGCAAATCTCTGGCCACGTTGCTATTACGACTATTCCTCGTCATTAGTGACCTTGTCATTCCAGGCTATTAATCGCTGCCTTCTGGCTCCTCGAAACTTAGGAGATCGTTTAAATTTTTTGTCGAAGAGCTATGTACAGGAGCCAAACTTTAAAGGTAGATAATTAACTTTGTTGTCTACCTCGACGGTCCAACTGACGTATCTTTTCGTTATTCATTCAGCAGATGTTACAATCACGGCGCTTCTTAGGCTTGAATTTTTTTTAACCTCAATCGCTCACAAAACACGCAAAGGGGATTACCCGAATTTAACTCTATCAGCATGATCTTTTAGCATGTTTTCAGATAGGTCTCGCTTGTCCTTAGTTTATTCCAGGTTGTTCTTAGGTTGTTCTAGCTTGTTCTAGGTTGTTCTTAGGTTGTTCTAGGTTGTTCTAGCTTGTTCTAGCTTGTTCTAGGTTGTTCTAGCTTGTTCTAGGGTGTTACCCTTTTTAGTATGTACGGTATATGAACCAGGAGCAACCAACGCATCAGATGTTCTCTCCAGGTCTCCTTTAGAAGCACCTGGAACAAGTGACTACTTTACTAACGAAGCAGAACATTATGTCAACACGATAATCAACGATGCTACGCCAATTGCAGTCACAATAAAAGAAATGATGATTCTGCAACAGACGAGGAATTGGCAAAGCTCAGAGTAAACATTAAACTGAAGAAATGGAATAAATATCCTGAAATGAAACAATACTATCTCTGCCGAAATGAACTAGTAGTAAAAGACAACTTAGTGCTAAAGGGCAACCGTTTAGTCATCCCGAAGACTCTCAGGTATAGACTCTGGTATAGTCAAGACCAAAGGACTTATACGAGGAAAAGTATGGTGGCCTGGGATAGATAAAGAGATTGAAGAAATGATCAGAACTTGTATGTCATGTCAAGCAACAAGTTCAGCAGTAGTTAGACCAACACATATCCAATCGACTGAAATTCCACCTACAAGTTGGCATACCTTAGCACTTGATATACAAGGTCCATATCCAACAATGGACTACTTAATCGTGCTGATAGACTACAGATCCAGATATCCTGTCGTTATACAAACAAAAAAGATTGACACTGACCATGTAATCAAAGGTCTAGATAAAACATTCAAGTTATTTGGATATCCAATGAAGTTAATTGCCGACAATGGGAAACAAATGATCTCCCAAGAATTTAAGAGTTACCTAAGGGAAAATGGAATTGAACTTCACAGCACCACGCCATATTCACCATGGGCAAATGGAGAGGTTGAAAGATTTAACAGATCATTGAAAAAAGCAAATCAATGTGCTCATGCAGCCGGAAAAGATTGGAGAAAGGAACTGGACAAATTTCTCCTACTCTACAGAACTACACCTCATGCAACCACCTCCAGCTACTGTCATGTTTGGTAGAAACATCAGAAATAAAATTCCTGTATATTCCAAGTTTTTGTCAGAAAATTTGAAACTTGACGAAACAGACAGAAGAAATAAGAGAAAAACAAAAGAATATGCTGATACCAACAGAAAACAGTACAAGAACATCACATCAATGTACGTGACAGCGTATTAGCGAGAAATATGATGAGGAAAGACAAACTATCGACAAATTGGATACCTAAACCATTCACAGTAATCAAATCAAAATACGAAAAGAGTGCGTTAATTGAAGACGCACAAGGAAGAAGATACATGAGGAACAAGGTACATCTAAGAAATTATTTACAAAGGAAGGAGGCTGTGTGCACACAAACAAACTGCCAAACGTTTAACACAAGAAGAATTGCTAAAATAATACCTGTTGTTCCAGATGATGTTGTTCCAGATGATGTTGTTCCGGATGAAGTTGTTCCAGATGAAGAAAATAATTTGGACATGCGAACACAAACAGTGACTGAAGACAAAACTCCAGAAACCAAACTAGAAACACATCAGCAGCACAACGAGAAGAAGTGTTTACAAACTAAAAGTCATCCTTGGAAATCATATCTTTCACGAAGTAAGAAGAAACAATAGAAACACGTGACGTTGATAACAGAACTTATGTTACACGAAATTTGGACAGTATTCAGTGATACTGGACACAAAACATTTATGAAGAAGTTCACACATTATGTTCACACCTTTTGTTAATCACGCTTTGCGAACATGTAAATAAGAAGCATGTGAAATAGAAAACGCTTTTCAAAGAAGTTAATCAGGTATTTACTCATGTGATGGTTTATGTTTTATTATGTGGAACGATGACGTTCGATGAATCAACAACACGATGACGTACGATGAATCAACAACACGATGACGTTCGATTGATGAGCAACACGACGACGTTCGATTGATGAACAACACGATGACGTAATGAAGGATTCGATCAAGAAAGAAGAGGATGTAGTATTTGTATATAATCGGGGACCGTGAGAATTGTAGAGAGATAGAACGTGGAGACGAAATATAAATATGGCGGTATATTTTGATATAAGAATTTGTGTGTGTCACATAGTTGATCGGTCAGACTAATCTAGGTTCATCTTAGTCAGCTAGGTATTAGAACAATACATAATTCTTTGCTTTTTTCTGATTGCTTAGCTACACAGTAAAACTATATTTTGACTTGCAATAGCCAACCTAGATCCTCTATTACTTTCATAATGAATTTCAGTATTCAGTAATATATATATAGCTAGCTAGTTGAACTAACTTTATATATTTTGGGCATGAAAGACTTTTAATTTTAACCATTTGAGGACAAATAGCTTTTGTAGCAATATGCAGAATTTTTCTGCAAAGCCCAGGAACCCCTCCCCTCCTTCACGGAAAAATATAAAAGTGTAACAAACTTTATCAGTCGAAAAATAAACAAAATTGGTTTAGGCGTAAACTTTCAATCCACTATTTTATGTAAAAAATTAAAAAAAATTCTATCTTTATCACAATGGCATTTGTGGCACAGGCCCTGCATATAATTCATTTTCCAAAATTTAATATTCCATTTCTTATTGCCATTGTGAAGCTGAAAGTGATTGCTTAGTAGTTAAAGAAAATTGGTTTTTACATTTTGTAATTTTCAGGCAATGAATGAATCCAAATTGAGACAAGAGAGACGGTTGCTTAGTCAGAAAGTTAAGGAACTGTTTGGTGATTCAAATGATATCCCGGATGAAATTGTTGATGTGTCAATGGAAGAAATTTCTGATTCTATAGATACTCATGAAGTCTCTTTGACCATAGAATCAGAGTATTCCAGCTCTGAAGAAGAGCCAGCAACATTATGTAAAGACTTAGCTGGTTGGGCAGTAGAAAGTGGATGTTCAAGGCACACCTTAAACAACTTGCTTTCTATTTTGAGGAACCATGGAATAAATAAATTGCCGAAAGATAGTAGAACTCTTCTTCAAACTCCACGTTCCATACTAACTGAAAGTAAATGTGGTGGTACATACAGTTATATTGGTATCATCGAAGGCATAAACAAATCTTTAGAAATGTACCCATTTCTCTTCGAACAAGAAATCCTTGATTTAATAATTAATGTTGATGGTCTACCATTGTCAAAATCTTCTTAGTCACAGCTATGGCCGATCTTAGGTTCTCTGAATAATTCCACCTTTGTTTTTGCTATCGCTGTATACCATGGTTATCATAAGCCCGATTCTGCTGATGATTTTCTAAAGGACTTTCTTGAAGAGGTTATTTTATTGCAAACTAATGGTGTTGAAGTTTCTGGAAAAATCTTTCAACTTAATCTTAAAGCTTTTGTCTGTGATGCACCTGCCAGGTCTTTTTTGAAGTGCACGATTGGTCATAATGGCTATTATGCATGTGAAAGGTGTACTGTAAAAGGACGTTCTGTGCAACATCGCATGGTTTTTGTGTCTGCTAGTAAGAATATGCCAAGAACAGACCAAGAATTCAATAATACCACATACCATTCTAACCACCAAAAGGGAATCAGCCCTCTTTCATCTGTTCTTGCATACAATTGTGTTACACAATTCCCTTTGGATTACATGCACCTAGTGTTACTTGGTGTTGTGAAAAGAATGCTTCAGTATCTAACCAAAGGTCCGTTTTGTCAAATCTCTGCTAACCACATTAGTGCTATTTGAAATCGAATTTTGGAGATTCGTGGTAACATGCCCTCTGATTTTATTCGCCAGCCAAGGTCTCTTTCAGATCTTGCCTATTGGAAAGCTACTGAATTCAGGCAATTCATCCTATATATTGGCCCATTGGTATTTAAGGGGATAATTGGAAAACCTATTTACAGTCTCTTTTTATCTCTTCATGTGGCAATGAGCATTCTTTTAAATGAAGACGATGAAAAACGAAACACTTTGCTGCAATATAGTAGGGAAATTTTACAATGGTTTGTTGATGCATCAAGTCGTGAGTTTGGAGAGACATTCACTTCCTACAATGTTCATTCCCTTTCTCACTTAGCTGATGATGTAGAGAGGTATGGCACATCACTGAATGATCTGTCTGCATTTAAATTTGAGAATTATATGCAGATTTTGAAAAAAAAGGTTCGAAACACTAATAATCCAGTTGCACAAGTTATCAAACGCGATCATGAAGTTAAGGCAGCAAATTTGGTTGTTCCTAACATCATAAAGCCATTAATTTCAACTACATTAAAAGATTCATGCTTTCAACTAATAGGTGGTGATTTTTGCTTTGTTTAAGAAATCCACCAAAACGAAACCATTGATTGTAAGGTTTTCAAGCATCGGAAACTCGAAAATTTGTATGAAAAACCAATCATGTCATCATCAGTGTTGGATATATTTTTTATAAAAGACCTTAATAAACTCACATACAAATTTAAAACGGTAAATCAAAATCAACTGTTGAAAAAAGTTGTTTGTTTACCACATAAAGGTGGCTTTGCTTGTTTTGCAGTAAAGCATGAAGTTGAGAAACAAAAATATTAAAGTTATTTATGTTATGTACATAAAATGTTTCAGTGAGTTTTTTTTGCTTAAAAAAATAAATTCCTTGAATTAAGGATTTTCAAGTGCTGTATTTTTTTCTTGTCTATAAAAATTGCAAAATATGAGCTTTTTATTTTATTATATACTGTATATTTTCACCGTATGTAGATATAGGCTAATGGTTGAGTTATTATATGCTAGCTGCCTATTTTTCGTTTTTATCTTCTTACTGTATATAATAATAAAAAAAAGATTGCAAAATTGTACTTTAAATTGAAAAAATTAGCAAGAATTTAAGAATAAAAAATTATAAATAAACATATGTTATGAAAAATTAACTACAGGAAATCCATGTTTGCATAACAAATGATTGTATTTCTTTTAGTACAAAAATGAGCTTCTCATGCATTGAGTTTTTCGAAGACAACACTGTCAACATGATGACAATCCCCTCAGCTTGAGTGGAAAAGGGAGATGATGGGATATGGTATTGCTGGCCCAACACCAAAAATCAGGAAAAAATAAAAAGGCTTTTTAAGGACCAATCGATGCCTAATGAAGGATGGATCCGAGGAAGGATTATTAAAATAATTACATAAGGTTAGAACATGTTAGATAATTTTACTCTAACGAAATAAATTGACATGCATTGGTAATAAAGTTAAAATGACATATATAAATCAGTTTTAAAAAGATATAAAATAAGCAGATATTTTTTATGGTGTTCTCATTTATAAAAATACCATTTTTAATAATGAAAAAGTTTCGTATTTTATATTCAGGAACTAAAGAAGATTGTAACTTAATCTCGAGTGGTATATCGGACTTAGAAGATGAACCGGGTAAGTTTGTAATTTCTGATTGTAAATAATATCTTAATTAAAAATAAGCAAATGTGTGCAGGAATTAGAAATTTCAAATTCATTTTATAAACTAGAAAACTTCACTGGTAAAGTCCTACTTTTTAGTAATTCCTAAGCCCATTTTGAGGCATACCAAATTGATTCGCCGCCAAAGAAAAAAGCCAGGTAGAATTAAGTTGTTAGTTATCTATTTCATTTGTTTTAGGCAATATAAGATTATTACAGTAATTATAATTCTTCACTTGTCAGTCAACATATTCAAAAGCTATGTGCGGATTATTTTTTAGATTTGGTAAAGGATGTAACACATCCACTCAGTAAGTATTTTTATAGTTCTGCTTAAACTTATCAAATTATTTACTCCGTGTATTCATTTCATTTACAGCTAGTGTTTTAACATAGTTTTAAAACACTTTGAATATCCAAATTGAACTACTTTTTCCCTTTTTTACAGGTGTGTTTCATTGCATACAACACCTAGTAATTCTGCACTATCAGTTAATGCAGCTAGAAAAAAGTAAGTCATGGTTAGTTTTATTAGTGGTTATGTTATACTTATAGCTGTGTCTGACAGGGTAGTAAATTTGAAATAAATTTATTCAGATCTTCCACGCCAACGATGTGCATGAGAAAGTAAGTGAAATTATTTTTTATAACATATCTGCTTAATGATATTTCGACGTTGTACATGCTGTATATTTAACAAACATGTTTTCTTGGCTCTTATTGATATTATGAGACATACGCGCTGGGTTATATGTTGTTCTGTGTCTTCTTGTCGATTTTGTTGGCATTTCTTCAGCAAACCATCATCCGCTGGTCTACCTACTATCAACAGTGTTGAAGATTTAAATTTCCTTGAAGAGACCTTAAATAATCAGGAAGAGGAGGAATCCATGGTAACGGTTTATTTTTTTGCTTGTTTGTTTTGTTTTTTTATACAAAAATTGAACAACAACAGTCAAAAATTATATGATATTTCTTTTATGAGAGGAATTAATTTTTTCTTGGTGTGTTCAATTATTTTTTTATTCTATTTAGATTTTACAAATAACTCAAATCGGAGGCTTTGATTATAAACAGGCAGTCCGACTTGCAATGGACAGGTTCGTCATTCTTTCTTCATTACTTAATTTTTAATACCTGAAAAAAATATCTTGTCAAAAATCTTGTCAAATGAAACTTGAATGTTAGCTAATTACGTTTATTAGAATATTTTCGACGAAGTTTCTTGCAAGCGCTAATATGAAGGGAAAAGGAGATAAAGGCTTTGGAAGAGAAGAAAATATATAAGTTGATATTTAGTAAGTAAATATTGACTACAAGTTGACTATGTAAATTTCTCAAGATTTAGAATTTCTTATTCTCTTGGTTTTATAATCTTTATTTTTAAAACTCGACATTTTTTAGCCTAATTACATTTTAAATCTATCTATAATTTTGTTCACTACTTTTTAGCTGCCATCAAACGAAAATATAAAAACGCAAACGATTGCGAGATGCGGAGGATTGTTGGCACCAAACTTCGCAACGCACCAAGCGCTGTGCGAAGAAATGGGAAAAATATAGAACCTAATTCAATTTAATTCAATTTAATTTATTATAATATTATTTATTTATTGCTTTTCTTTTCTGTAGTTGTTAAGAAACATCAATCATAGCATCACAGCTTATGTAATATCTTACAATGATATCAATGTGATATTCTTAGAAATCTTAAATCACATTTTTGCATGTAAACAAACTTCATCCTTCGCAGATTGTCAGGAAAGACATTTTTTTAAGTGTAGTTTTTGACTGTTAATAGTTGAAAGTTAATAAATAGTTTAAAGTTTATGTCATGTTTATTATAGTATATATTATATAATTATTTTTATATTTATTATGTATTTATTATTTTCGTTTACCAACATAGCACAAAAGCTCCATTTTGCAATTACACGTTTTTTAACACCTTTGATGTGTTTAGTTATTAAATGAATGGAGTGCTGAAACTGCTCTTACATCCAGTTTGTTTTTGTCGAAACACCGCATCAATCCGCCGGGTTTACTAAACATGTTCTCCCCTGCGAAATATTTAAACTTTTGTAATATATAATTTCAATAAGACAAAAGATCGATTGTATATTAAAGTTCATAGCTAATATATTTATTTTATTTATAATAAATTACGTTGTACATATTACTTTTTATGTATTTATTACATATTTATTATTTTTGTAATTTATTAAGTTCTAAAATTTCAATTGTACATGTTTCCAAATTGAATTACACGTATGTCTTTTAAAATAATGTTTTACTTATGGAAGATCAAATGTTGAAAGAGTATCTGCAATGAAGGCCTGGTGTAAAGCAAATGATACCCAAAGACAAACGCTGCAAAATCGAGGCTATTTTAAAATCTGAAGTGCGCTCTTTTTGCCGATTTAAAAACGACTCTAAGACGTCTTTTAAACGTTTTACTAAAGATATGCGCAAAAAGATGCATTTTAGGCGTTTATAAGATATATTTAAGACGTCTTTTCATATCTAAAACGCGTCTTAAGAATAGAAGTAAAAGATGCATTTTAGATGTCTATAACACACTTTTTAAATAATACAGACATCTTTTAGACGTCTTTTGTCATCTTCTAAAATGCATCTTTTAAAAGACGTCTTTAAGAAGACATCTAAAAGATGCTGCAAAAAGATGCGTTAAAAACGGACAAATCAGCCGTTAAAAAGACGTCTTTTAAACGTCTTCAAAGATGTCTTTAAGATTTCTTTTAGATGTCTTTTTGCCGGCTGGGCAGCGATGGGTCACAAGACTCATGTCATACGACTATACGTCATTTATCGACCAGGTTAACAAAACTCTGCTGATTACCAGTCACGATCAAATCCTCTGCCTCAACAGGTACGACGACAAGCAATGGCGGAGGACTACATTAACAGTGTGACACATCAAACTTTACCAAAATCGCTCAGTCTTGAAGAAATCGCAAACACAATGCCAAGGACGAGGAATTGCAACACATCAAAAGTTGCATACAGAATGGCTGGAAAGGAACTGACTCCAAAAGTGCATTCTATTCGATCCGCAATGCAAATAGGGAGCACCAAGATGTTCTACTTTACAGCAACCGGATCATCATACCATCTTCATTGCAAACCTTGGTCATATCTTTGGCCCATGAGGGTCATCAAGGTGTAGTGAGAACAAAGCAACGGCTAAGAGCTAAAGTCTGGTGGCCAGGCTTGAATAAAGATATACAGAAGTTTTCGTAGGCACTTCTCATAGTTGTCAAGTTGTTGGTGAACTGCCTAAACCTGAACCACTGAAACCGACACCCATACCAAATGCAGCCTGGTTGATGGGGTTACTGATTTGTGCGGCCCATTTCCAAGTGGAGAGCATTTACTGGTGTGTGTAGATTACATCAGCCGATACCATGAAGTGGAAATATTGCGGACCATTTTATCGTCTGCTATCGCCACAAAACTGCGTAAACTATTCTGCAGATATGGTGCATCCAAGGAAATGATAACCGACAATGGCCTGCAATTCCAGAAAACCACAGAGTTCACCGACTTATTGCAAGAATTCAATGTTAGACACAGGAAAGTTACACCTTATAATCCAGCTGCTAATGGAGAAGTTGAACGATTTAACAGGAATCTAAAAAATGTATCCAAACTGCTATTGCTAACGGAACAAATTGGCGTCGGTCCCTGGAAAATTTTCTGTTGAGTTATCGCACCACAAAACACCGCATGACAGGTAAAACACCTGCTAAATTGATGTTTGGCAGAAATATCAGAGATAAGATACCTACTGCAAGGAATGACGACCAGACAGATGTTGACGTGATGGATCATGACAATGTGAAGAAGGCGCAGATGAAGATCTACACTGACCAAAAGCGTAAAGCAAAGCATCATTCCTTGAAACCTGGAGAACTGGTTTTAGTTAAAAATCCCGCTCGTCACAGAAATAAATTTACATCACCATGGTTTGCAAAACCTCTTATGATTACTTCAATCAGAGGTAATCAGATAAAATTGGCTGATGAAAATTAAGAAATCCGTCGTGTGGCACATCATGTGAAACCTTATCATGGTGGAAGTAAACAAAGTGTTGATGTATTACCGTTAGTCTTCATATAGTGATGTGGATGTCAGCGATTCTGGCATGATTCCATACATGAAATCAGATGAAAATAATACAAAAGGTGATCTTTCTGCAGACAGTGGAGACGATATGTTAATTGAGCAAACAGATGATGATGTTGTATCAATCGAAATTGATGAAGAGAATGCCGTGAAAACTGATAAAAAACGAAGAAGTAATGAGAAGAAAACTAATGATGAAGCTCTGGACGAGTTATTCGAATCGAATCGAATGATAACGATTACAATGACAACGAGTCACTATAATCCAATGATGATGATTATGGTGGTGCAATGAGAGATGACGAATCTGAAAAGCTCACTAAAGTCTAGTCTATTAAACTAAACTCATCATTTTTCCCTTTTTGATATTTTTGATAGAGAAGAGAAAAAAGAGAGTTTAGAATAACCTACCTTGACAGTTGATATTCAAACTGACAACTGATTTCAAAATCAAAAATATTAGCCACTTAAATTTCACGGTATTGTTTTTAAATATTCGCATAATTATTTAGCTTAAAGTAGCTAGCTATAGCTGAGACTTAAAAGACAAAAAATTCTAGCTTTAGTCAAATAAAATCACGAGAAAAGGCTTAAATACTTAAAAAGAACAAACTTAAAAAGAACAATGGAGTTACCGCATAATAATTTTTATTATGTTTGAACATTATAAAATATTTCACCAAACTCATATTTATTGAAAAACATCAGTCAAGGCACATGCATGCAGCTGCCTACTTGATCAATCGCCATTTAAAACACCTTTTAATCGATGAAATTTAGATAGAACGTTGTTTACAGTTGCCTGGTTGTCTTTTCTTAACAAGAAAGAATAGTATGTTATTCGTGTAGAGCATGGAAAAAGCATTCACATCTCAAAATCTTGATAGATTATTTTCCCTCCCAGCACTCTCCTTCTGTTAAAAAACTTTGAAAACAATAGACAACTGTATATTGTAACATGGTTTTAAGCACTGCGAGTGATTGGCCTAATGTCACTAAAGTTCAAGCGGGAAATTTAAGAAAACACATGGAGCACACATGTACAAAAAACAACACTACGATATGAAAAAAACCTTGTGTCTGGAATTGAAAGAAGTATGACTTCATGTCGTCTTTGTTTGAAAGAATATAAAAACTGTAAGGAAAGTAGACATCTCTTGTGGCCTAAGGAGTTGCAAAGGCTGCACAAAATTGGCTTCCAACTCCTTAATCGTGATATTGATAGTGTTAATGACGACAGGAAGAAAAAGTGTGTAAATGGATCGGTGTGTGACAAGTGCTATAGAGGAATTGAAGTACTGGAGAAAGCAGAAGAACTCAGATTGAGGTGGAAAAACTATAGATTTAAACGACAATGTAAAATTGCTGACGATCAGGTAATTCATGAGCGATTTTTTTTGTTATTCTTTTCTTTGTATCGTTGGTACTATATACACTAGGTTTTTTCATAGAATGCTTCAGAAATAGATTCCTTAAATATCGTAGTTGAAAACGAGTGCAAACAAGAAATGGCAAGAGTTGAGCGTGACAGTTTAATGACAGACGTCTCTGTCGATGCTTTAGTCAATTTTAACGACGCAAAATTCTTAGAGAGGATGGAAGAACTTTGCCCAGTCCTGTCGGCTGCCTTAAGACGTGCAGTAGCTGGCGAGAAAGGGTAAGATCGATAACTGTCCAAGAGATACGGGGAACAACAAAGTGTTACGAATATGTTCTATACGCTTAATATTTTACAGGGTATATATTGGACAACAAGTGGCGTGTTTCGGAATCCTGTTCAAAGCAAGATATCATAAAACCAGAGCCTGTATAGTCTCGCATTGCAATGACCAGCTGTGCATTGCCGCCGGTACTAAGAAGCGGGCGTTTAAATGGTTCAATGCCCTTGGTATAACCAATAGCTATCAATCTGCATTGAACAAAAACAAGAAATTAGCCTGTAATCATGACCTAGAGGTTAAAGGTTGGAAAAATATGATAGAATCCAATGATCCAGAGAGTGTTGGGTACCAGGTAAAACTTTTTTCTCCAGTATTTCGGAAACGTTGCATTTCAAATATAAGCTGCATATATATTGTATGTTGGCAGATTATTGGCGATAATCTAGACTACGAAGTTAACGTCAGACACCAAGGAATCAACAATCCCAATAGGAGTCATCACTGGTTTCATTATATAGCTGTCAAAGATCACGTTATTTTCGGTTATTTTCAAATTATTTATTTTTGTGTCAAATGGAATGAATGGAATTGGCTTAAATTTTATAAATATGTTTGGGTATATCATGATTGATTGATTTAGATCCTAAAAGTTTTGAAGATTACAGGCGCACAAGTGTTCTACCAGATAACCACACGCTCGTGATGTTGGCAGATAATTTCAAGCACTTGGTAACAAGAACTATCGTTTCCTTCATACCAGCGTTTGAATCTTTCAAGAAACATACGCAGAAACATATAGCTCATCCATTCGTCGATGAAATGTCGAAAAAATCAGAGGTGGTTAGTCTTGGACTGTTGTTGGAGTCGGAAAACACGGCATCTGGCATTACTAAGATCTTACGTCATATACAGAAAGAATATGTGTCATAAACGATAAACGAAAACGGAAAATTGGAGGTCAGTAAATTAATAACAAAATTATATGTTTTTTTTGCCGTTTTGACATAAAAAAATGTTCTCTTTTTTTTTCAGATACTTCAACCGATTCCTTTTGGTGGCGACCAATTGACTGAGGAACGTTCGTTCTGTCAACATCATTCGCGCTTTTCTGGATGGCGATACCCGCTACGATCGTATTGAAGGTCTACAACCCAAATTTGAGGACTGGCACTTCAAAATGACTCTTTACGAGGTATGAAATTTTTTTTAAAAAAACCCGAAATTTGATGGAAGTGATATCACTTTCAGCTACTTTCCCGATTTATCAGACAGTTTAAATAACGAAGTCTTTCGTTATATCAGGTCAAAGATTCGCTTTTTCGTAAAAAGACATCAGGCGCAGAGTTTGGAACGACACAGTGGGCGATGAACGTGTTACGTACAAGCAATGCTAAAAAAGGTCCACATGCTGCAATGAATGCCTACGGTGAATTTTCGGATAAAGAACTGGATGCACAAATAGTCGCTATTACAATGGAGCACTTCAACATGGCAACATTTGAAGGTCTTTATGTTACGAATTATTCATGCAAATTTATTTAAATTGTTTACTAAATTTGAAACTTATTTCTTCATTAAGATGACCCAGTACCGACAAATATCAAAACAGGATGTGAAGAAGAGAAACAAAAATGGATTTCTATGCATGTTGAAGATATAATAAAAAGGTAGATTTATGTGATAATATATGTTCAGTAACGTCGTCACTAATAAGATTACATTTCATCGCATACCCAATAATAAATGTCTAGATACACAGTAACATATGCTGATAACATAGGCAATGTGAGAGAAAAACTTAAACAAGAAGGCATAAGAAAGCTGAAAATATTCATCTGCTCCAAAAATGCTACTGGAGAATGTAATCATTGCCCCTTCAAATCCGCACATACGAGGGATCTTCATGAAAAACTAAAGCATAACATGGATAGGTCAGATAATGTATATATAAATGCAATTATTATGTGAAACCCATGTTTATTATATATCGTACCTTTTTACAGTTAAAATAAAAATAAAAATATTAAAACTTTTATATTTTCATAGACACGAACCTGATGTAACACAGCAGCCTATTATAAATGACCACGTCCTATGTTGTCAGAAAGTCTTGTTCACTATCAATCTGCTCCTCAAGAATTTGAATGATGCAATAGGACAGGGAGATGGTGAACGATTAATTGAGAGTTATAAATTGGTTCCACTATATTTCAAGGCAACTCGGCATTACAAATACGCATATACCATCCTGAAGTTTTTTACACCGTATCAGATTGGAACCTGAAAATGCATTTAAGTTGACCCGGGGAAGGTTCATTAATACACAGGGATACAAAGAAAGAAATATATCAAATGATCTTCACCTGGAACACTTAAATCATTTTTTAAAGGAATTACTGCGTTCATTACGTAGCAACATAAATGAAAAAAATGCTGAAAGGGTTTCGTATACATTACAAAATATGAAAGGTAAAAAATATTACAGCTATATCTGCCTGTGTAAAATACTACTATAATACAATGTAAGATATTATCTGTTAAGAAAAATCATATATTTTATTCAAAAGGAATTGTTGACAACTTGGAAAGGTCACTGGAATTGTCTGAGGTCAATGGCCATATTATTATTATTATTCCGAATATTCATACAGGATATAGCCACTTCAGTGTTGGAAACACTGTTATCAATGTGGGTCCTGTGTTCGGAATGTATACATTAAGTATACACCGGCAATACCTACCCAATTTCCCTCACATGGCATGGGTTGACCCGTAGCTGTGGTAAAGGCATTTGCTAAACATGCCCGCGCTGTGGACCGAACCACGGACCTTGTGATTACGAAGCGAACACCATAACCACAAGGCCACGCGCCATTAAGAAGCCATTTAGAAAGGTGCCATCTACTATTGAAGACGTAAAGAAATTGGCACTTGCATATCATCAGGCTAAAGTATTTAGAGAAACACCTGGCAGAGAATATGAATCGTATTCAAAATTTAAAGAAACAATATTATGCTTAATAGATGTAGATCATCTACATAAATGGTTATCACTGAAAGAACACGAATTTAACGAACTTTATAACTGATCCTATGTATTTACTTTTTCATATGACGTTTTTTGCATTATATTTATAACTTTGTATATTGTACATACTAACTTTATAAAGTAGGACATTTTGGAGAACGAAATAGGGCCTATCTTTTGTGATTTATTACTAAAGCAATTTTAGTAGAGTTTAAGTTTGAGAATAGCTTCTAAAATCAGTTTTTCATTAAAAAAATCAATAGTCAAGTTCACTGTCATTTGACTCATGTTCAGAGAAATCTGAAAATTCAGGCCACTCTAGATTCGTTTTATCAACAATTTCCATGCTATTGTCACCTTCTTTGTGAATATCTGGAACTTCAATTCAATATCGTGAAGCACATCATTAAGTATTAGCATAAGTTCCTTGGAAGTATCTGTACCCAGATTTAGATTATTTTGTATATATTCCATTGAATTTATGTATGGTGAATGCAAAACAATTCCATTAATACAACTCTTTGATAACCCAGTCATCACTTCTCCTGGCACTAGTAACATTGGTTTCGAACATATAGTTTCATGGTACTCAACTAGTATATCTTTGACAAGTTGTTTGTCATCTTCTGAAACTTCACATACAATCTTTTTACCAAATAAGTTGGATTTTTTTTCTTCAAAAATTTCAAAGGGAAACAACGGACAATCATCACACTCACATTTCCTTGCACAAAATGAACAACAGGTATGGCTAGGTGACAAAGGCATTACACTGTTGCCGTCTTCAATGAATGGAGTGTACAGTGATGTCCTCAAGCAACCCTTTTCATGCCTCTTAATGTAGGATACCATTGATTAATTTACTGCATGGCAAAGTCCTTCGATGTTCCGTCCTGCTCGGCCAACCTGTTGGCAATGAACAACAAATTTAACGTTCTTCATTTAACACCACAACCAAGTGAACTTGTTGCAACTACCAACCGAATAGTACCTGTGTCTGATGTCAGGGCTGATAAAACATTTGATTATTTTCCCCACTCGGTTCCGGCACTCTGGCAAGAATCCATATGAGATCGGCCCGGCCCCCCGAATATCCTCTGACCTGTTCTTCCGAAATCCTACGATAAACAAGCAGCACGCGAAA
The DNA here is from genome assembly GCA_030067915.1 of Hydractinia echinata. Taxonomy (NCBI): domain Eukaryota; kingdom Metazoa; phylum Cnidaria; class Hydrozoa; order Anthoathecata; family Hydractiniidae; genus Hydractinia; species Hydractinia echinata. The sequence goes on from JASGCC010000210.1 coordinate 20,225, forward strand.
AAAGAAAAACAGATAAGATAAGTTTTATATTGACTTTTATCTTGGATTTCTGCACCACAGTTCACTGTGGTTTATTTTTTGTAGATTTCTGATATCATCATTTATTTACAACTGATTGTATTTTGAAAGTTTTGACAGTTTTAGTCCCTGTATACAGCTGAAAGCATGGCTGAAAATTCAAATGCAAATGATACTACAGTTACTTCTCCTAATACAACAAATGTCGAAGGCACAGACAACGATATGAGACAAGCAATTATTGCAGATGTACTCAGTGCAATAAGAAAAGAGTTCTCTCCTTTACTGCATGGAAAAAGGAGGAGACCACTGCCTCCATCTGACGATTCCCTGTCTGTCCATGCTGACAATAAGCGTCTTATTGATGACGAGGATAATATACCAGGAGATACTTCTTCTGAGCATGATAATGACAACAATGATGAAAATAACTTACCAAGGCATTCCCTTGAGAACACTATCCCTGGAGATAATATGTCAGATTTATTTACTCCAAATAAACATGGTGGCAAAAGCTACCGTGATTTGGATGTTGCAGAAGACATCCTCTTACAAGTGGATAATGAAATGCCACAATCATTAGACCTTGGTGAAAAAATCAAAGAAAATGTTGCCACTAGAGTTACGGCTCATTTCCTGGAAAAATGTCTTATTCCAGAGGTAAAAAAGAAGATAGGGAAAAGGCACTTGCTGCCTGAAAACTGTACTAAAATGGTTGTGCCAAGATGAACAAATGCATTTTTAATCTCAAAAGTTTTTCAGAATTTCAAAAACGTTATGAGAGAAATTTGTACAACACACAGCAAACACTGTTGAGTGCAACATCAGCCATTATAGAGGTGGTTGAAAAAGTTTTACAGTCTGATGAAGGGAAAAAGCCCTTGAATTCGAAGGATGTTGTCATGAATTGTCTTGATGCAATAACATTACTCGGGTCAGTCAATACAGACCTAAATAATAAAAGAAAACAAAATGTTCGCACCTCTTTCAACCCTCAATACCGGGATCTATGTAACCCGAGTAGACCATGCAATGAATTTCTGCTTGGGGATGATTTACAAAAGGGTATGAGAGAAGCCCAGGAAGCCTCGAAGCTTGCCTTGTCCTCATCCAGTACATATAGCTACAACAATAGCAGGAAATATCAATCATATCCTTATGTTGGAAGGTTTAGTAAAATCCCTAGCTCAACGACAACATTCAGGAAAGATAACCAGAATTTTTTACAGAAGGGCAAGAAACCAGAACAAAGTCATCGGAAGCCCTTCAACGGAAGCAGGAAATAACTGCTGCCCTCAATGTAAGTACCTATATATCAAACCTTAAAACTAAGTTAGCTGAAAATGTTAAAAATTCTCAGGCAGGTGCTATTTTTAGATGTTTGCCTGCATGGAAAGAATTGACATTAGACCATGAGGTGTTGTCAACCGTTTCTGGTCTAAAAATAGAATTTGAGGAACCACCAGAACCTGGTAATGCTGAAAGCATGAACTGTTCTTTCTCTGCTGATGAAAACAAATTTATCAAATCAGAGATCACCAGGTTACTTAAAAAAGGAGTAATCAAACAAAGTTATCATGTAGCTGGAGAGTTTATATCTTCTCTTTTTCTCACTCCAAAGCCTGGTGGTTCATTCAGACTCATTTTGAATTTAAAAAAGCTTAATAGTTATATGCCATATATACATTTTAAAATGGACACAATTTCTTCAGTTTTGAAATTAGTTACAAAAAACTGCTTTATGGCAAAAATTGATATCAAAGATGCTTACTACTCTGTTCGTATAGATGACGAATATCAAAAATTCTTAAAGTTTTATTATGATGGTGTGTTATACCAGTTCACTTGTCTCCCTAATGGTTTGTGTTCTGGACCACGAAAATTTACGAAGCTTCTTAAACCACCTCTTGCTGTCTTAAGATCATCCCAGTGCTTGGTTTCAGGTTATATTGATGACCTTATTACCATGCACAAATCTGACAATGGCTGCTTTGTAAACATAAAGAGAATTGTATCTTTATTAGGATAATTGGGATTTTCCGTACATCCTGATAAATCACATTTTCTCCCCACTCAAACCTTAGAATACCTTGGTTCAATCATCGATTCAGTCAATATGAGAGTGTATTTAACTGACTCAAAAAAGGAAAAAACCAAGGAATATTGTCAAAAACTTCTATCTGCTACTCACAAAGTTAGTCTAAGGGAAATTGCCCAGCTTCTTGGTATCTTCAGCTCTAGTTTTCATGCTGTGTTATTTGGAAAAACGTCTGAAGATAGACTCATTAAGAAAAAACTATGGCAATTTTGATTCATACACTACTTTGTCTGCTAATGCAATAGCAGATATACAGTGGTGGTGTGACAATATTACCTCATCATACAGTCCTATCTCATTTGGTAACCCCACCATGACTATTTCCACCGATGCTTCTAAGCTTGGGTGGGGTGCAGTATGTTCTAACTCACAAACTGGTGGCTTATTCTCAGAAGTTGAGTCTGAGCAGCATATAAATGTATTAGAGCTGAAAGCTATTCTTTTTGGACTGAGGTCATTATGTGACTCAGTTTTCAACACCCACATCAAAGTATTGTGTGATAATACAACAGCTGTACATTGCATAACCAACATGGGTAGTTGTCGTTCTATCCCTTGTGACATTGCTGTCAAGCATATTTGGGATTGGGCCATTAGACATGACAATTGGCTTACTATCTCACACATTCCAGGGCTTCTTACTGTAGAAGCTGATGTAGAATCTAGGAAGCATGAAATTAAAACAGAATGGAAATTGAGTGAAAAGATCTTTCTGCACATTGTTTCACACTTTCAATTTTTCCCTGATATTGATTTATTTGCCAGTAGAATCAATACTCAACTGGCTACATTTGTTTCATATAGACCAGACCCTTGTGCTACACATGTAAATGCTTTCACTATTAATTGGCATGGTCAAAAAGTCTATTGCTTTCCGCCTTTCGCCTGTGTAGGTGCAGTTGTTCAAAAAGCAATTCAGGACAAAATTGAAGGCTTGATTGTTGTGCCAAATTGGCCAAACCAATTATGGTATCCATTACTTCTCCAGGTTGCTGTTACAAATCCTTATGTAATTTTACCTTCTAGGGAGCAGCTATTTCTTCCAAATCAACCGTCGTTACTTCATCCACTACACAAGAACCTGGAGCTTCTTGCAGTGTTGATTCGAACCTGATTGTGCAATTTGATGTTTCTGACAAGGTAAAGTCTTTGCTTATTAAATCATGGACTTCTGGAACAAGGAAGCAATATGCACCTTATATGAAGAAATGGCTTGAATATTGCAGCACCAAAAACCTTGATCCAACCTCAGCTCCTACGGTTGCAGTTGCAGATTTTTTAGCCGAGTTATTTTACTCCACCAAGTTAGAATACTCTGCTTTGAATACAGCCAGATCTGCTCTATCATCTATACTCAAACCTGACCATGGGATAACGTTTGGCAACCAACCTATAATCAAACGTTTATTGCGTGGCATTTTCAAGGAACGACCAACTCTTCCTCGATATACAATCACTTTTGATGTGGATGTCGTGTTGAGGTACCTTGACTCTTTGCCACCACCAGAAGAGTTATCTTTACAATTATTAACGCAACGTTTAGCTGTCTTGATGTGTGTTCTTAGTGGTCAACGATCACAGACACTCAGTGTTTTATCTTTAGATAGTTTGCATCAGGAAAATGAAAAATGTGTTTTCTTTATTCACAGTTTACTTAAACAAAGTAGACCGACAAATCACCAGAAACCATTGGAATTTCTTGCATATCCCACTAACAGGAAAGTCTGTGTTGTGCAAAACCTTACAGAATACCTTGCTAGAACTAATGGTCTAGGCAACAATGAGAAAAAGCTTTTCATAAGTTATGTTTCACCCCACAAAGCTGTAACATCTGCAACTATTGCTAGGTGGACCTGTAAAATGTTGCAAGCTGCAGGGCTGGACACAAATGTTTTTAAGGCACACTCAACTCGTGCTGCTTCTACATCAAAATCAAAACAAACTGGTTTGTCTCTTTTAGATATTGGAAAAGCGGCTGGTTGGTCCAATGGTAGCACTTTTGCAAAGTTTTACAATAAGCCTGTTACGACCAATTTTGGACAGCATATTTTGATGGAATCCAACATTTGATTAAACTTTATTTATGTGTATGATATAGAGTGGTGGTTTAATTTTTTGTGGTGTACATATATTTTGTGTTATGATTTCACCATTTAGTGAGTCTTGTATATTGTTGTTTTAATATACCCTTTACTGGTATTTAACCTAGCTTTGAAGTCTCATATGGATTTTTGCCAGGGTGCCGAAACCGAGTGGGGAAAATAATTCACCAAATTAAACAAGCACAATGCAGTTTGATTAGAATTATTTTCCCCTATAGGTTCCCCACCCTGGCAAGAGTTCATGTGCCCACCACACCCTCCCTATGGTGGTGTTTTATGATATACGGTTAAATACCATGCTTGGAAGTAGGATATTCGGGGGGCCGGGCCGATCTCACATGAACTCTTGCCAGGGTGGGGAACCTATAGGGGAAATAATTCTAATCAAACTGCACTGTGCTTGTTTAATTTGGTGAATTTTTGTGCTTCCAATGTTCCAGAGTGAAACAAGGCAATTAAGTCGGTAGGATTTCACACCATTTCCCAACGTTTCTCGTTCAATCATCTTATGAACATGGTAGTAAACAAAACCACACAAAGTCACTGACCGACAGTAAATTATTACTTTATGTGTATCAGAAACCTCTGATAACACAGTGTCAGCAATCCACTTTAGACATTGGACATTTTCCCTACTGGAAATATTCAAAACACACAATCGTATATTTTGTCAGTCACTACATACTGATATTACTCTCAGTTTTTTTGATAAACCGCAACTTCCACTAACAAGCTGGGTCAAATCAACATCCACAGTGGCACTGAGGGCAACAATAGGTAAATCTTGACGACAGATAGACCGGATTTCACTGATTCTACCAAATGCTTCTCGGAATGGTTTGTCCTCATTGCTCATTGGTGAGGCACCCCTAAGATGTGAATATATAAACATTATAAAGCTATAAAATAAAATTTGGTTAAAAAAAATGGATTTTTTTTTTCATCTTTTACAGAGAGTGGCAGAAAATGAGCCTGCATCTGCATGTACAGTATAGTGCATGCTGTTTTGCATTAAACTACACTCTCTTTTCTCTCCCTAAAAACTAAAGATGCATAGAGAAATATCACGGGGTGAGGTTTAGTTACATCTAGCATCATATTATGATGATGGGGGATGTTATTAGACAAAACATACATTCCGAAAATGTTTTCTTTGCAACTTTGGGGCACCAATAATAAAAATACCATACCATGACACTTTGTGTACTTCATCCACAACAAGGCACACAGCATTTTCCAGTACAAATTTAGATGAGAGAAACTGTCTCCACCTGACATTATTAAGCCAAGATTCAGGTGTACCAATGATTATGAGATACAAGACAGCAAGCTGTGATGATGAAACTGGTCTAATGACCCTTCTAGTTAAAATTGTAGAGGTTACACCCTCTAAAGATCGAAACGCAAGATCTCTTTGCAAGGATAGTCTGCAGATTCAAGGTAATTGAACCAAACAACCCTCTCTACACAATACAATACGTACAACTAACGGTCGCTACGCAAAAACAGACAACATAAAAACAGAAGACAAACATTACGACAACAATACAACAAAGAATTTACTATAATAAATAAATAACAATATTCATGTTCCCGAAATTGAATTCTAACGTTCCCGTTTTTCTAAATTGTTCCCTAAATTGAAATATAATATTTTAATTTCGGGAACATGTTCCCTAAATTAAAATTTTTGTTCCCGTTGTTCCCTAAAATGAAATAATAGCATTTCAATTTCGGGAACATGTTCCCGATTCTGAAATTGATGTTCCTTTTTGTTCCCGAAATTGATTTTTTAAAAAACAGGTTCCTTTGTTTTGTGCATCGGCTACATAAATTCAGAAACGCGTCCAAGCATGTACTGTATATGCAAAGAAGGAAAGCACTGTTGTTCTTGAGTGCGGGGAAGTTTCTACTTCCCTGTTTGTATACTTTTGTTCTAGAGTGCAGGGAAGCTTTTACTTCCGTGTTTGTAAGATAGATGTACTTATATTACATGGCTAGCTAGCTATAGCTGGCAAAGCTAAATAATTTTGCAGCTGATGTAACTGATCCTTTTTGAAAGCAGCGGTTGGCGGTAGCTTAGTCAAGAACATACTGGGCTTGTACAGATTTCAGATGGATATAGCTAGCTATATATATAAAAAATTAAAAGAAGTGTTGTGGTTTGCCAATCAGGAAGAACTAACAATTAGCCTGTAACACAGAAGTATATAGTTAGCTTATATACAGGATATAATTATACTGTGTATATGTACCATATAATTAGCCTGTATTTGGTAACTATCAGCTTAAGGCTAATTATCAGTTCTTCCTGACTGTTTGTGTGCTGGTTTCGATCTATAACGTTGTGATAAATCCATTATGAATTGAGGGGTAGTAAAAGAAACAGTACATTGATAACTTCGTAGTTAGCTATAGCATCAAAATAGTCCATTGTTTTAAGATTCACAAAATGGCATTCTACTTGAGATCCAAATGGCTTTCATATTTTTCAGGCGTATTTCGGACTGTTTCCAAAAAACTATATTTTTAAAAATGGCATCACATTTTGGATGCAAAATTCAAATAACGAATATTGTTTGATACTATATGTATATCCTTTTAAATAATTTGTGGTTAACTTATTTTTAACGTTAAAGCTTACTTCACGTGACAAAAAAGTTTTAAATTGAAGCAATATTTGTTTGAATTTAACAATGTAGCCAACTTTATTAATAAAAAAATAAAACGAGTTTGAAAGTTAAAAAATATTTATTTGTTAAAGTTTTTGTACATTTTTACCAGTAGCTAACTTTTTTTTATAATTGGTATTTACTCAAGTCAAGTTTGTATGTTTTTATATTATTTCTTGTTTCCCTCACTCACCACATTTAATTGAGCTAACTTTCGGGATGTGACGTAGTGGAATTTACATGTAAAGAAAACAAAACAACACTGAGTAGAAACTGTGGAACACACCATGTTGTTTCATATGGAAAACTGTATGTTTTTATAAACTTTGTCCAGTGGTAGCTATTTGTGGTGTTCCGAAAAAAATTATTTGGGTCACTCATGCTAAATCATAACATCCCTTTATCTCAGTTCTGATAAAATATTTTTTTATTAATTTCTTACTTAATAATCTATTATGGGTCACAACTATCAAATCATGCCTAAGAATCAATTTTTACTCTATTTTATTGAAAAGGCTTTTATAACAAACTTTGTTGCCACCTGATCTGCTCAGCTGCAGCATTCAAACTTTGCAACGGCTAGGAAAACAACAACAACAACAAACACGTGTTTGCCAGCTTACAGCAGTAGGTATTTTTAGTAATAAGGAAAGGTTGTTTTTAGTTTTAATATTGAAGTTTTGTCTTCTAAATTGGTTTTAAGATGATTAATACAGTGCAACTAGTTGTGCAGGTAGTGAATTGAATAAAATAAGACTATGTTATTTATACTCAGCTGTGAAAAGTCATATGTCGTTGGGCTGCTCATTTTCACAAGTTTAAAGGGACAAACTTTTTTTAAGACAGAAGGTTATAACTTTAAGTGCAAGTTCTTATATTGTGCGCTCTGAAAGTATTTGTTTTCTTGTCATTTTTTTGACAAAATTACTAACGCTGAATGTATGAGAAAAGGTTGGACAATGATTTAGCGTTATTTTTACAGTCCTAATTTTTCTCAAATTGTTGTGAAAAACAGTGTATATATATATGTACAATACAATTTTATGCAAATATAGACATTACTGATTTAGATATTACTAAAAATATGACTGGAAAATATGGACAGAGAGTAAGATTATTATACTTTGTGTCAACAATACGCACTCTATAGAATATTTATGATCACTAACCTTTTATTTTTATATTATTAGAGACTTTCACCTGAGAAAGTGGCTGAGGCTTATATCAGGGCTGGCTGTGATCAAATGGGTTTACAGAAAAAATGGATCAATGAGATTAAAGGTGAAAAACTGCAAAAAATAAGAATTATGGGATCTATCCTGAAATAAAAATGGCAATTAATGGCTAAAAATTTTCATCTAGGTTATGGTGTAATATCAACAACTGATATAATGAAAGGAGGATTCATCTTAGAATATCATGGACATCATTTAGAATGGAAACACATGCAGCAGAAAATGGAAACTTATTCTGTAAAAGAACGTTCATATATATTTGAATATGAAGTTAATAATAAAAAATACTGGTATGCACAACTCATTTGTATATAAGTGTTAACTTATTTTCAGACTTAAGAAAGTAGACGTTATCTTATAGCATAGATGCAAGTAAAGACGATGGAACTTTGGGTCGGTTTGTTAATGACTCATTTTATTATCCCAATGCCATAATGAAGCGGTTAGTCATCGAACGTTCCCATCACTTGTGTTTGTTTGCATTGGAAAATATCAATTCTGGAAGTGAGATAGTTTATTCCTACGGTGAAAAAGATTTGCCATGGCATAAAAATGTGTTTTTTATTTTTTTGTTTTATCAAAGTGTAATAACAAAATAAAATGGCATTATAAAAATGTTTTTGCAAATATTCAGGAGCAGGCAAGGAAATTAGCTGAAGGAAAACAAAGCATTCTACCCAACAATAAAGAACAAAGAAAAAGAAGAAAATGTAATAACCTTCAGGAAAAATTACCAGAGATTATATCAGAAAAAAAACTGGTATTTATATACATATATATATATATTTATTACTTATTATTTGAATTTTGGCATCAGAAATGAAGTAACCAAAATAATAATGGTTTTTCTTAGTCTGTTTTATTGCTTTGCAAGTTTAAAACACTTGTTACTATTAAACAAACATTTTGAATGTTTATGAATAAGCAATAACAATTTTGTATTATATTACTCCTTGGTATCATTGTAATGTAGTCATTTGTATGTGTAATTTTACTACAGGATGACAACTGGAAAAGCAATGCAACTCTTGGTAAGGTTTGAGGCGGAGGCTTGGATAATATACTTTGATATTTTAGTATTTTTACATGTCTGCTGGTAATTTTTTTTTCAGAAAATGTAGACTTTGAAGTAAACCACATAGTATCAGATATTGTTCATATTGAATGCAACCCTGATCATGCAAGTATTATCATATCGGTGTCCATGTACTTACAATTTAATAATAAAATATTATATATTACATATGTTAAATACAAAAGTGTTGCTTTAATAGGGGAGTGAGATTACTCCAAGTTTAGCTCTGAACAAGGTGAATGATGATAACATTATGCAAGTTATTGCAGATACGAGAGATACCATTGACTGCCAAAATGTAAGTATATATATTTGTAACTATTATTACATTTATTTTTTGTATTTCAAAAACAGTTGTCCAATTACTTAAAATTTGATATTAAAATATATTACATATATGTTAAATACAAAAGTGTTATTTTAATAGGGGAGTGAGAGTACTCTTAGTTTAGCTCCAAACAAGAAGGATAATGATGATGACAACACGCAAGTTATTGCAGATACAAAAGATATCATTGACTGCCAAAAAGTAAATATATTTGTAACTACTATTACATTTTTTTTTTTTTTGTATTTCAAAAGTAGGTGTCCAATTACTTAAAATTTGATATTAAAATGTTATATGTTAAATACAAAAGTGTTATTTTAATAGGGAAGTGAGAGTACTCCAAGTTTAGCTCCAAACAAGAAGGATAATGATGATGACAACACGCAAGTTATTGCAGATACAAAAAATATCATTGACTGCCAAAAAGTAAATATATTTGTAACTATTATTACATTTTTTTTTTTTTTGTATTTCAAAAATAGGTGTCCAATTACTTAAAATTTGATATTAAAATGTTATATGTTAAATACAAAAGTTAAATACAAAAGTGTCCAATTACTTAAAGTTTGATATTAAAATATATTACATATATGTTAAATACAAAAGTGTTATTTTAATAGGGAAGTGAGAGTACTCCAAGTTTACGTTTGAACAAGAAGGATAATGATGATGACAACATGCAACTTATTGCAGATACGAGAGATACCATTGACTGCCAAAAAGTAAGTATATATTTTTAAGTAAATATTAAATAAATATATATCTCCATTGAATTATTCTAATGTTTGTTCTCCTGTACTTAATTTACAAGTATACTAACTTTCTTTAGCAATGTGCCAACTGCTCAACATTATGTACAGACCTGCACCATTGCACCTATATTTCATGTTCTGATCGTCATTTAATGTACTGTCTATTTTGCTTTGATGATCATGTGTGCAAAAAGATTATTATATCACCAAGTTCACCTCCAAGGGAAAAAGATAATGATGATGACAAAATACAAGTTTATGCAGATACTAGCCATACCAATGACTGTCAAAAAGTAAGTATAATATTTTTAAAGAAATATCAAGTAAATATATATCCAGTGATTTATTCTCATGTTTTTTAATCTCTGCTTACTTTACAAATTTACTAACCTTCTTTAGCAATGTACTAAATTCTCAACATTGTCTACATCTGCCGACTCGAATATCTGTTATATATTGTATTTTATAAAAACAATAAGTTCGAAAATGTTTTTATCTAAGACTTACATGTTAATATTTTTAGATCGAGTTTGTAAAAGGAAATTTTTTAAAAAATGATGGGGTTAATTCTGAAGACATTAGTAGAGATATAGATTGTAATAATGAAGAGGTAAACCTCATATGTCTATGTAATTACTCCTGTGATAACACTTTCCTTAATTAAAAAGATTTTCCATATGTATGAGATTTTTATGTATAAGATAAGAGAACCTGTGTACTTCTTTTCTTAGGTCAATGCATAATTTTTTATTGTAATACTATTGCGTAAGAGTTGTTTCTACCTCTCTTTAGAACAATTGTGTACAGTTTGTTTCAAAAAGAAGAAAAAAAGAAAGTCAGGTGCTGTCGTTGTAAACGTTAAAATGATTTTGCATATTCATTCTCGCGATTGTGTTAAAGTTGATGATGGTTACAAGTACTGGCAGTAAATCCAGAAAACTGGTTTCAGCTACCATGACATATACTAATTATTCAAAACTCATTTTCTTTTTAGAATAATTGTGTGGAGTTTGTTGTCAAAAGTGAAAAGAAAAAGTTCAGGTGCAAAGCTACTTCATTGAACATTATTTAATATAATCGCTTAGCTATATCCTGGTCTGTGTGTTGTTTCTTTTAAGGATGAAATGCTGTTCAAAAACTTGATCCAAGAAATGAGAACAGGAAAGCCGCGGGAGGCTAAAAAGGTATGAATATCCTGGAATTAGTACTGATGAGAAAGCGTTTTGAGCGTTTTTTGAAAAATCTATCATTGCAGCTATAAACACTCATGATGTTATTGAGATTTTCTCTTTTAGATATTCTCAAGCTGGATGACCAAAAAAAGGTTCACGACAAAAACTGTTGATTGTCCATTTTGTGGAAAACCGCAATCCAATTTAAAGTCTCACGTGGTTCGTGTTCATAATTTAGATCCTAGTAACGCTAAAGCTCTCAGAAGCCAAACTAAAGATCTAGGTAAAAACAAAGTACAAAAGAAGCGTGTGCATCCTAAAAAGGTGTGCCCTGTCGCAACCTGCGGAAAAGTTGTCACAAGAATACACAATCACATTAAACATACACATCAGATTACCGATGTGCTTCTGTACAGGAAACTTTTACAAAGGGCAGAGACATATGTGGAACTTCAATCAGAGGAATCAGAGGTTTCATCAGAGTCTGAATCAGACGATGAAGCCGTTTTAATGAAGAAAATTTTAAAGCGTGGTGGTTATAAACACTTGAAAAGGGTTCGCGATGTTCCGGTTGATTCTGAAGATAGTAGTGACGATGATTGGCTTGCAGTTAAATCATTCAAAATGTTCGGACCAACAAGTGGTATGTGTTTTTGTCTAGATTAATTGTTTTCTCTATGCATTGATTTTGTATCGGTGAAAAAACTGATTTTTATTTCTAACATCAGCTCAAAATGTAGTTGTAACAGATGGTATGGGCAATCCAGAGTATCCTGTTACAAAAGTCCCCTCTTGCGACAAAACTATGAAAAATAAAGAATATCAAGGTTGATTTTTTTATTCTAAAATCGATTACATTCATAAGATATTTGATATATTTTGTGTAAAAGATGTTTCAATCTGTATTGATTTATATAGAACAGTCTACTGATTCAGAAGAAAATGTCACCCAACAACATTCACCTCTTGTTCAAAATGTGACTACAATAGATCCTGAAATCACGAATGGTAAGCAAAAACATAATAATAGTGATAAGTAATTTCATTTTTTATTTCGATAATAAAATGGTTAGTTATTTCTAATGACAATGGGTCAATCCTTGATATTGCTAATATATTATTCAGAATGTATATATAAACAATCTTTATTTGCACAGGTCAGATTGTAGATACAGAAAAAAGTACCATCCGACAGTCTTTACCGATTGCTGAAAATGTGATTGGCTGTGCCACCACAAAAAGTAAGTAAAAATACGTTTTTACTATGGTCGCAATAAAGAACTCATCTGTTTTTTATCCCCAATTTTTCTCCTGGTAGTCATTGGTTTCATGTTATACAGTAACATTCTTTTGTGAACGTCCCCTTTTTCATTTGTCATGTATTTTAAAAAGTGTTTTGATGTGAAAGTATATGAATTGTTGAAAATTTGGTTTAAATTTTTTTTCTGGTGAACAGTTAAATATGTTTAGATTACATTAACAACAAAAATTTTCGGTCGAAAACACTTTATGATTTTTTGATCTCCAAACATTTTTCCGTCCGAAATTTGTGTCAGCCGAAAGTTTTTCCGTCCAAAAAATTTGGTTTTCCCAATTTTTTTAAAAACAAGATCAGTTTATAGAAATTATATACAAGGCAATCAGAAAATCAATAAGAACTGCAGTCTTAGAACTTATTATTTTCACATTTGGCTGAGGCTCTATCTATAAAGTTGGATCCTGAAGACCCTTTTTAGATTTTGATTGAATATATGTACACTTTAAATGCTTCTAGCCTTCTTTTTGTATAATTTCCTGTAATCATTAATTCTAAAATTTGATAAAATTCGTTCAAAAGGCTTACGCACAAATCTTTTGACTTCATAAATCTTGTCCAAAAATTTCCGCTGAAATAAAAAATTGTGTCCGAAATTAATGTAGTTGAATTAACTGAGATTATGCATGAAATTATCTTGATATTTTTACAATCAGGTGACCGTGGTTGTAATAGTGAGGATGAGATTTTCGATAATGCCAAAAACGAAGAACGTGAGAGTGATGATGGTGTTACCGCAGATGTAGAAGATGAAAATCTAGAGACGTTGATAACTCCATGGAAATCATCCCCAATTCTAGAAACATTTTTTCAGTGGCTAATAAGCCCTGATGCTAAAGCAAGCCTGCACGCCAGGCTGAACAGCATGTAAAACAAGTAATGGTAATACTCAAAGCATGTAGCGACAACACGTTCGAATTTCAACCCTTGTTTGATAGGAAATGTGTCCGTGATAAGTGGCTGGTTCCTTTTGAAAATACTGATCGACTCACAGCCACAGTAAAGGCTTACGTAACTTCGTTGCGATGTTTTTACATGTTTGTAGTCCATGATGAACCTGAAGTTTTGAAAGAATATGTCCACAAATGTGCGAGTCTTAATGTAACGTGTACAGACTGGATTGCCCTATATCGCAAAAAACAAAAGAAAGGTCGGTGGAAAAAAGATTTGGAGCAATTAACGCAATTGTTCAATGCGTCCGATATGAAGCAGCTTGACGAGTCTGAGATTGTTGCGTTCTGTAAAGAAACTTTAAAATCTGTCCGTTTTAAGGAGATTGCTCCTAGCTTGAGACAGTTTAGCAATGTCAGGGACTACATCCTATTATACCTGTGTTTTGACAATGCTTCTAGAACTGGTGCTCTCGCTAACATGACTCTGAGAGAATTCAATTCTTCCAGTTTCATAGATGGGTCGTATCGGATCAATGTTTTTGACCATAAAACTGTCACTACTTCTGGTCCCGCATGCATAGTTGTAACTTATGATTTGTACCTGGACATGTGTACCTACGTCCAAAAAATACGAAATAAACTAGATGATATTGATGCTGGTAAAAATTAGAATGTGTTCGTAAGTTGGAGTGGGAGCAAAATGTCTTCTTCAATGGTTACCGCACAAATTAATTCGTTTTGGGGCAAAGCGGTAGGACACACTGAAAACCGACCACGTGTGAGCGCTAATTTAGTCCGTAAATCAGCGGTGTCAAAAGTTCATAGTACGAGAAAGGATATGAAAGAAGATTTAGCAAATTTATTGTGCCATTCAGTCACAACAGCTGGGCGCATATACTATCTTCAAAATAAAACAAAGAAGGCAGGAGAAACAAGTGCTGCCCTTCGTGACTTGCTACGACAGCAAGATCCCGAAGATGATCTTGAAGATTCCATCAGGAATCATTTTCATGAGGATATTAAAAAAGGAAAAATCACTCTGATGATTGTGCGAGAGAAAAAGAGTCTGAGTCCTGCTTTTGAGAATATCAGTGACATCTGTCTGCGGGATAAAGTCAGATATGTAATCAGCAAAGGTTTGTATATTTTCTTCCTTACTTCTACTAAAAACTTATAAAGGTGCACTTGAAATGCTTACTGCAGAAGCAGAATATTTGTTGGACAATTATCCATTGCTGTGACTGTTTAATTAAAATATCAGAAATATTTCTCTTATTAAGAATGTTTGCCTTACGGGTAGAAATATATAACTCAAATTTTTACACTGAAAGTTTTATTATTCACCATAGGAATCACACAATAATTGTTCTTTTAAAATGTTTCGCGGGGATTATTTTCGCGAATAAAAGATTTTAAAGTTAATTGCGGATATTTAATTCCGTCAAAAATGTCTTTGACTTTAGATATGGCCAGTCAGTTTGAATCTAATGTAGCTGAAAGTGATACAGACGAAAGTGATGAGGAAAACAGCACCGACCTGCCACAATGGAAGACAAAAGGTAGAAAGGAACGAGTCGTGTTCACAAATCATGATATCACACGCATTTACCTTCATTTCCAGCCTCTAATAACCGCTGATCGTTCGCTAAAAATTCGAATGAAAGAATTCAAATCACTTGTTGAAAAACGCGAAATCGAAGATATTCTCATTAAGTACGGTGAAGAGACACTTTTATCAAAAGTGAGAACGGAAAGAAAAAATTTCCTGCAAAACAAAAAGAGAAAAACCGGCACTTTAAAAGATTAATGCGTTAATGCTTGACTTTTTTGTAATATATTTTTTGTTTTCACACGCATCTGTTTATTTTAGGATCAGCGTTAATGTAAGAATTATTGACGCTACTTTTTGTTTATGTAATGTTTTTTCCCCCAGAGAATAGGAGTAACTACATCGCAATGCAGATAAAACTAGTCTTTTAAGACTGAAAGTTTAATTAAAAAAAGGAGGTTTCTCTCCAAAGAATAAGAAGCTGCTGGAGAACTTCTGCATTCTCCCCTTTACAGGGATAATCGGAAAGTTAATGGATTTCGACTGTACTGAAACAAACACCTATGAATGTGGAAACACGAGGATTGGTGAAATTCACTCATGCTTGGGATCTGGTGCGGGCCCTTGAGTAAGCATCCCCTGCCTCCTGCAAGACACCAGCCACATTCATTGACACCGTCCGCCAAAACCAATAACTTTTGTTAAACTTTGGAAAAAGAAAAGTCGACAGCTGCAAATCGTATCGTTGTTGCTTTTACCTACTGACACAGAGCCCAGGGCTAAGAGAGGGAGACTTGGAACCCAGCCCTTAGAGAGGTTGTGACAAAGAATAAAAAGCAGCAAACCTGGAAACAGAAAAGCTTTCTGACCTTAGACATGAACACTTGAGAAATCGTATCGTAATGCTTGGGCTGACCAAGAAACCGCCCCTTAGAAAGGTAGACTTGGAACCCAGCGGCGGCAACCCAGAAAACCATTACACATCGTCTCGAGCTTAAACAAGTAATTCACTTCACCACCCAGTCAACTTTTATGCTTCGAAATCCGCCACACTTCATTCTTTGGAAGGAGTTATCAATCGTCTCGAGATTGCAACTGAAGACCCATCCTAACCAATGAAGAACACACACTCTTCAGTCACCAAAACCTAAAAGCCTTCACGATCTATGGTCTTTCCCACCGTCAGTGGTCTTTCCCACAGTCACTAGTCTTTCCCAGTGTCAACCAGTCTTTCCTGGCAGTCAACTGGATCTGTGTAAGAAACAGGAAAAAGAGAATAGGAGTAACTACATCGCAATGCAGATAAAACTAGTCTTTTCATTTATTATTTTTCTTAAAAGCTGTAGAGAAAACAAAACTTCCCTTGTTCGAACCATTGTCGTTCTATTGTCGAGGATAGGATACGGACGTTTTTATTAACTGTGCTTGTGTATTACATTTTGAACGCTATTTCGTTATTAATTGGACGTAAAACTAAGATGTTTTCACGTTATGAAGAAAACGCAAGTTGTTTCGTTTCCCAAGTATTTTTTGCGAATTTTATTTTGTGTTTAAATATGCATTCTTTCCAATTTCTTAAACAAAATGTGTTTATTTTAAAGAAATAAATATTTCATTTGCTTGAGTTCTTCTTTGTACTGTACGTATATTTTTCGAAATTTACTATTAAGCATGATTTTTTTTTATCAGGTTAGGTCGTAAAAGCAAATAAATTCAGTATCGTTAATCATGTTAATAGCATAAACAAGAAAAAGAGCATCTTTTGTCTTACAGAAGGCTTATATCACTTCATTCTAGTAATAAACATAAAATGCATTACATTACTTTACGCGCTTCTTTACTTTCTTTATGCGTACTATAGGACGTTTCATTTCCCTAGTTGCCGTCGTCTAAATTTCCGTCCTTTTTACGTAAGGTCGATAATGACTGGTCCACTTCGGAATAAGAGCCCTGGTTAGGACAATAAATTTACAACAAGCGCTCAAGTCGAAAATTTCTTACAAAATATTTTTGTGACACCAGTTGTTATTAGTCTCTGCTCGAAAAGATCATCAGAACATTGAACTTTGGTAATTCGATAAAATGAATTTGATTTTGATTTTTAGGCACAATTTTTTGAAGCCTGGTCACGTGTGAAAATTATTGATGATAACCTTCTGAGGTCGATGTTCACGCACGAAAAACATTTTGTAGACCAGAACGGATAAACTAACAAAGCGTCGCAAATATGCAATTTTAAGTTGTTGTGTGATAATCTAAACGGAAAATTTACCGATCTTGGTAGGAAAAAAGGTTGTTATGTTGTGAACGTTTTTTAAAATATGTGGGAGGACAGAACATGTTTTCCGTGTGTGCACATTTGCCCTTACAGTATCATGTCACAATTAATTCACACGTACGCAGTATTCATTCTTTTTTATCCAGCCATAAAGTTCAGGTCTCGTGTCCCTGAGAAGATTCTCTCACTAAGTAACCCCGGTACTCCGCCCCATTCCTAGAGACCTCGATTCCGACCTGAACTAGCCCTGTATTGGACGAAATATAATATGCCACACCAATTTTTAGCGAAAATAAATTTATTTGATAAAAGTCTGGAAAAAGCAGGGTTTTTTTTGTGTGTTAAAGTCTACATATAGAAATGCACGAGATTTTTTCTAGAAGAGCTCTGCATATTTACTCAATCTAGCTATGAAGCGTGAAAGCAAGGACAACATTTTTTGGCTAGTTGCCATGGTAACCCGTTTCTTTGAAAATTGGGCCTTTTGGACAACATTCAACGTTTGCTCTTGCCAAAAAGGAGAAGAAAGAGTGCTGTTTCTACAGTTTTGATGTGCGTTCTTGTATTTTTTTAGACCTGTGCACAAAATAATAAAATATTTTTTTTTTTAAAGTGTCCTTGTCTGTCACAAAATCTTGCGTTAGTCGCGGGAAGGACTAAAATGCAGGGATTCAATTCATATTGAGGAGAATACTATTTTTCATTGAATTCTCAATTAAATTTTGTATCCTGAAAAAAATAGAAAAATATTTTCAAAATCTAAAATTTTCCGACGGGGTTTACTTTGTAATGAATTTTGATCATCTTCGTTTTCTTTTATCGGAAGATTGTTCAATTACCGTGAACAATAATAGTTTATCACACACTTAGGGTTTAACAAAGGAAATACAAAACCCAAGCTTGCTATTACGCAAAGTTCAAAAGCTTTTTCTTTCTGCATTATCGGCACATACGCACACGCGCATCGTGAGCTACGCTAGCGAAGTAGACTTTCTTCGCGTTAATTTTCTGTGCTTCAGGGCACAAACCACACTTAAACAAAAACAAGCAATTTGAATACCGCCGTCGGCCATTAAACATATCAGCGTAAGTTTAGGTGACAGGCCATCAAAATATTATGCAATATCAAACGCTTTTAACGGTGCGTTTCGAGCAGACATGTAGTGTAATAACCATGTTATACCAATGATGAACAATTTTTAATCGAAAATATAACAGCATCCGTTTCGCAAAGAACAATATCTTATTTCTCACGGCTTTTGTAACGTCTCCACCTCCATTAGTCACAACAGCCGTTAAAAAATGATCTTTTATTATCGGGGAATTTAGATTGCGTATTAGCGACTGCGACACAGGCCGTTTAACGGTTTACTAATCACCACGATAGTGCAGGATTCATTCTATGGACATACACGGTTTTTACTCAAAGAAGAGGTAGTCGCTAACATGCAACCTTTTAATTTTATATACCACATATAGTAAAGTAAATCTGGTGGCGATTCCGTGTACGGTTCTTGACTATCGATCATTTTTCTTCAGGCAGTAGTGGAACTCTGGGTCTAATTTTGGAATGTTGTTACTTATCTCTTAAGACTTGGGCAGCAGCAGGGCAACCAAGAATTTTATGTTTTTATTCTCAACATTCCGCTGACAGTTACGACAACCTATCTTTCTGCCAATATGTACGCTGATGCAGATACATTTTTGCAATAATGAAGTCATTCTAGATAGTTTTCTTGTTGTTTTTCAGTGGTATCTTTTTCCGTAGGATGTTTCAAGAGGAAATGTAGCGTTTTATTTAAAAATTCCTAAAAACACTTAGCTAAAATAACAGGAAAACTATGTTCCGCGCCGTGTCTTAAAACGAGTAATAAATAGTTCCCGAAATTGAAAATTGAAAAGTTTGATTATCGCGATTTTGGATTTAAAAATACATAGTTTATTTTTGCTGCTTATCAACAGTTGAGAACCCGGGCGTGCAATATTTATCACATCATCTTAAGCTGAAACAATTTCTTTGACAGTGTTATGGGAACGCGCATTCCAAAAACGTCATGTTCCCGAAATTGAAAATACGGATTTTGTCTCGTTTTAGAGGTAAACGAGACACGCTTGACATGTATTACATATATAACACTAGCGAGGATGTCCAGGTAACCATTTTTGCCCATTGATGTCTCAACATCGTGTTGCAAAGGAAGATAAAGCTATAGATCGTGCTGTCACGAAAACGGTTTTCGGTGCTGTTTAAAAGAGCAACGAAGACTTGCCTTGTTATACTTGCAGAGGACATTCTGCTCTCCAAAAAAACTGTATTTTGTAGATAGATAAGTTGTTAATGCCGTTTTAATTAGTTTATATTATGTCGGGTATATGTCTTGGGAACAACGCACGGTTGAACTGCTAATTGTTCCCGGCGCGTTTTTGCTTATAAGGGCGTTTTTGTCTGTTTCTGCACAGAGAAATTAAAATTTAAACAAGCTGTGTGAAGCTTTTTGTGATGATAGAATCTGAATGTGGATTTAGTAGAGTTCAGTGGAACTCTTGTTTTACTTAGTGGAAGTGTCTTGTTTTACTTAGTGGAAGTGTACGCGGGTGTATGTTTAGTGTCTAATCGCGAACAAGCTAGTAAGTTATATTTTATTTTATTATTTATTTTATTCTAGTTTGTGTCCCTGCGTCTGTTTCTTGATCCTTTGCACCCACTAGTGAGGCACACTAGAGGGTCGGAGGATCGCAGTAGGATTTAAACGATTTTTTATGCCAATTTTAGTTTGTTTGGATACTATATTTTTTGTATCTTGTTTAGCAAAAATCTTCAACGTGTGTCGAAGTAAGCGTATCTTGATTGATTGCACCCGCCTTAACATAAGTGATGTTGTTGGTGAAATTAGGTGAATTAAATGCGTTTTAGTCAACATATCAAGGGCTTGCTCTCAGGGTCTATACCAACGTTTGACGGGGGTTTGGTAGGCGAAATAAATATTGATGTTCCCGAAATTGTAAACAGTTCACGGATACCACAAAGACATAAAATTATTTTAAATATTAATTCACTCAGAACAACAATTACGTTCTAATTCAAAATAACCCTACCAACCCGAGTTTTAATTGCCCAAGCTGTATTTAGAGATAAAAATAGCTGTTCCCTTGATTTTAATTTCGGGAACGTAGTGTCCAATTCATGAATCTGCAAATAAATAAATAGCAGACAACCACCCATGCGCCAGGACTTGTGAACCTGGCAGTAGCTTTCCACTTGTGTTACGGGATCCTAACACTCAGCCTTACATGGGTAGTTGTCGCTTTGGACCAGCCGTTCGCGTCGGACCAGCCGTGGGTCAGGACCAGGCTGAAGTCAGTGGGGTGATCTTCGTGGATGTAATGTCACGGAAACAAGAAAGATCAAAAAGAAAACTCCTTATATAGCTTCTTCCTAACATCAGGTATAGCAGGATCGTTAACCCTGTAGACTAAGTGAGCCAACTTAGCCTCCCTACAGAACTGGGGTTATAAGTGGGGTCGTTACACCTAAAGACAAGGCAATTGACAAGCCCCCTTGCTAAGCTTCTTATAATTACTTTCTAGGAAAGTGGCGAGTGCGCCAACTCGTGATTAACGGTAAACTGTATCTGAAACACACAGCAGGGGTAATTTAAAACCGCTAGGAAAAAGAGATCCCTCCCCCTTTTGATATAATTTACTCCCGTTTTAGTGCGAATTCGCACTATTTAAATTTTAACAAAAAATAACACCTACACTGTGGAGTTATATAGGTCAGATGGCTTGACACTAATCACTGCCCTATCATCACATTTTAACCATGTATTAACACCCTGATCTCTTATGGAAGCCCAGAATATCCTCGTAATCATCGCAATCTAGTTTGGAAGCCTTTAATCCCAACGCACTTAACGAATTTGCAGATGAAACTTGATCTTGGATTAAAGAAATAAGAGGAGAAACGACTAAAACAAGTAGTGAAGGTGGTATATTCAACTCCAAACACACACTCGGTAAATGTTGGTAGATTAAACTTTTACCATAACACGTTGGAAAAATACAAAGGTATCGACTCCATTTAAAATATTTACCACAGCTTCTAATTGTTTGGGTTTAATTGAAAAAGAAAGTTGAACTAAAATGTTTGAGATGACTTTTGAAACATCCGAAACAGTCGCCATGTTCAATGAAATAAATTAACTGCATAATTTTAAGTCTTGGAATCACTATAATATAATTATAAAGGTGTGGCTTTTTGATTAGTTTAGTTGATACGGCCACGGATCAACAAAATTGTTGCACAACTGCCCTGCGAAAATTAGCCAATCAGAAAGTAGCAGTTGCATTCCTACGGTAGGTTATTCCTGTCTCTCTTTTCAGCGAGAACGCGCTAAAAAAAGCAGGGTTACAAAAGCAGGACAGACATCGAAGCGCGAGAGCAGAAAAGAGAGACAGGTATCCTGTCTAACTAAAGTCGTGAAAAGAGCACAAAGGTTACAAGTCAAGGAATATATCGCTCTTGGACATGCGAGAAAACTTTCAGACTTTGAGAAGAACCAAACATCCGATATCACCAACTACATACCACATCATGGTGTTGTCCATCCTAACAAGCCCGGAAAAGTTCGTGTAGTCTTTGACGCAGCAGCAAAGTACAAAGGTATTTCATTAAACGACAACTTGTTGCCCGGACCAGAATTGCTGAACAACCTAGTATCTGTATTACTCACATTCCGTACCAATCGTTATGCAATTATGGCTGACATTGAAAAAATGTTTCATCAGGTCAAAGTATCAAGGATAGAACAAGACGCTCTTCGTTTCGTTTGGAGAGAAAACACCGGCGACAATATTGATGACTTTGCCATGCAAGTACATTTATTTGGTAAAGTAGACTCACCTTGTTGCGCGAATTACGCTCTTCGACAAACTAGCATCGATCACGATCGCGAAATCGTAGACGCTATCACGAAAACGTTTTACATGGATGATTATCTGGACTCCATGAAAACGGTAGACGAAGCCGTATCGATTGCAAAAAACGTGACAGAAGCATTGAAAAGTTGTGGCTTTCGTTTAACAAAATGGCTTTCAAATTCTTGTGAAATTCTTAATTGTTTTCCAAATACCGAAACCGTAATCAACGTCAATCTAGATCTAAACAAATTACCGACTGAAAGAGTACTTGGTATGTTATGGAATCCGAATACTGACTATTTCACATTCAAAGTTGTCAACAAGCCATCACCTGAAACGAAAAGAGGTATATTAAGTTTAACAAGTTCAATATTTGACCCACTTGGCATCTTAACACCATTCATTTTAGAAGGAAAACTTATCATCCAATCTTTGTGGAAATCCAAAGTAGACTGGGATGAAGAAATACCAACCGAATTAAAAACAAGGTGGTTGAGCTGGAGAAGTGAACTGGAGAAACTAACATCGATCAACATTCCTCGATGGCTCAAACTACAATCCGATAATCAGTTGATTCAACCACATATTTTTTCCGACGCTTCAATCAATGCATATGGTGCTGTCGCATATCTACGTATTCAAGATACGTATACCGTCAATGTAACATTCGTGATGGGAAAATCCAGAGTCGCCCCGTTGAATCCGAAATCTCTCACAATACCAAAATTAGAATTACAAGCTGCTGTCTTGGCTACAAGAATGAGAGAATCAATAGTGAGTAGTCTTTCCATGGACCTCAGTACCAAATTTTGGACAGATTCACAAATTGTTTTGAAATATATCTCGAATGAACACCGAAAATTTCCAGTATTCGTTATGAATCGCATCAAACGAAATTTGTACTACGACTGACGTCAATTCGTGGCGTTTTGTACCAGGAACTCTGAACCCAGCAGACAATGCTACAAGATATGTACCACTATCATCGACCGAGAATTCCAGATGGTTAACCGGTCCATCGTTCTTAATCGAAGAAGAATGCAATTGGCCAGACCAAAGCCAAAATGTCATTCAAAGTGAAGAAGACGCAGATATTACCAACTTTCAGTCAACCAGTAATGCAATACCAGAGAAAACATCTTTTATCAAATGGGAAAGTTATTCCGATTGGCAAAAACTCTGTCGCCACATTGCGTGGATTATCAAATTAAAACGAAATTGGTTGTTATTAAAGAGGGAAAGATCTGAACGTGAAAAATTTGATTACCTGACCGTGAAATTGAAGCAACAAAGTTACAGTTGTATAGCATCTCAAACAAAAATCCTACCCATCAGAATTCGAAAACCTACAATCACACAAGGAACTACAAAAAAGATCACCACTTGTAGCTTTGAGACCAATGATGCAGAACAATTTGATTCGTGTTGGAGGAAGAATTGGTTTAATCGATATACCATTTGAGTCGAAACACCAAGTGATAATCTCGCCGAAACACCACATTGCATGACTCATAATTCAACACATTCATCATACAAACTTCCATGTTGGACAAAACGCCACACTAGCACTATCAAGACAAAATATTTGGATTCTGACTGGAAAATCCTTTGTGAAGAATTTGATAAATGCATGTATATACTGCAAATCAAAGAAAGTCAAACCAATGTCACCACTTATGGGAGATCTACCAATCGATCGTCTAGCTGTAGGTGAACCACCATTTAATCGATCAGGAGTAGATTACTTTGGTCCGATGATTGTCAAGAGAAGTAAGAGGACAAGAGCTTCATCTGGAACCGTGAAAAGGTATGGAGCATTGATTACCTGCATGACGTCACGTGCCGTTCATATTGAGCTAGCTGGAGATTTATCAACAGATAGTTTCATTCTTGCACTTCGACGTTTTATCTCAAGAAGAGGAAACCCCAAAACAATCACCAGCGACAACGGAACCAACTTTGTCGGCGCAGATCGTGAACTAAGGGAGCTGGTAACGAATTTGAATGAGACAAAACTTCGAAAAGAGTTAACAAATAATAGTATCGAATGGAAATTCAACCCACCATTTTCACCATGGATGAATGGAGCGATGGAATCTAAACGAGCGTTGAAAGCGATAGTTCGTGATCACGTTTTCACTGAAGAAGAGTTACGTACATTCTTGACTGTAGTAGAAGCAACCATCAATAGCCGACCGTTGACTTCTATCAGCAGTGACGCAGATGACTACCAAGCACTAACGCCAAATCATTTTCTCACTGGGAGAGCGTCGCAAAATACACCTGTAGATTCTGTATTTACAGACCTCGACGATCGTAAAAGATGGAGAGCCGTACAGGCCGCTTCAAATATGTTTTGGAATAGATGGAGAAAGGAATACCTGCCTTCTTTGACAACACGTACTAAATGGAATACAAATGACGATCAAATTAAGGAAGGAGACCTCGTGATAGTTAGAGACCAGTGTAAAGTTTTCAATGTACATATACAAATACCAATAAAGAATAATGTTTGTTTTATTGTTTGTGTCCTACCATTTTGTTGTACTTGTTTCGTAACCATGTTAAATGTATGTTTCCATAGTTACGTATTTAATCACTTAGTTTCATTTGTACACGTCCCTTGGTACTCCCGTATTGTGAATTCATGTATGTGTAAAAATTTAATTATCAAACGTGTATTTCATAGTTCATTAGGTTTGTGCTTATATATACAGGCGCAATCATTTTTCATACAGTTGTTCATACGATTTTCGCACACTTTTATCAATTAAGAAAGTGAGTTCGGGAGCGTCGTAATATCAATCAAATCAATATTTTACAATACTTTACAATAAACTTCAAGTTCTTGGCTGTTAATTTCAATCTATCACTCATATTTTATAGGCAAGCTGGTAAGAGTTTTATACGCTCAATTCATGTTTTATATCAAGTAATTTGTATTTATAATTTATATTTAGTTTGAACACTACACTACTACATTACATCGCTATAAATAACACTCATCAAATCAATCGTTATTTATTATTGTTACAAACACAGCCTACGCGCGTGGCGCATTACAACCAGAACGTCTTGAAAAATTATTGGTCGCTAGGACGCATTGCGAAAATCTTTCCTGGCAACGATGGCATCAACAGGGTTGCAGAAGTGAAAACTGCTGATGGAAATTACATTCGTCCCATCCGATCATTTGCGTTACTGGAACGCAGTGCTAAATGAAAATGTCACCTGAACTATGCTTTGCATACGACGGTGAATTGTGTTCTTTATAGGTGTACACAATTCGTGAAGAAACAACAACGACGTTGTGAAATTCGATGATAAATCTTGGGCAAACGATATTACAAAGCGATGATGAAGAAACCGGAATGACATACATACACGACGTACATACACTCACGTATAATCGATGATATACGACCATCTTTCTTCAACGAGTCCGACGTAAGCAAGATAATCAATTATACCAAATAAAGCGTTACTAGATGGACAAAATTAAAACTATCGAAATTCGTTCGTAGACGAGCACTCACTGGTGGGGAATGTTTTGAACATAAACGATGAAGATCCGTCTCGGCGATGGAGACTCGTCACATTAATTTTAATTGGGTTTTTATTTTTTTTTCGCGCGCACTTTTCAGATTGCTTCGAATAGGACAAGCGTGTGGTAAAAGTGAGAATCGGAAATATCGTAGTTCTTGTTTGAAATCTTAACGTAAAGAGTTTCTTCAAGCAGCATAAAGGAAGCAAGCGCAGTAAACGACGCAATAATTAGTGTTTTATGTTTTATTTTGTACGTGTAATATTTTGTCTATCGACACAGGCTATATTTGTATTTATTTATGTTGTGTTTATCTTTTTGTATCTTTGTATTTTTTCTGTTTGTGTTTAAGCTATGAAACGTCATCATCATACTGTACTAGACCGACCGATGTACCGTATTTTATTCTGCCGCCCCTGTGTGTTCGCATAGTTGCGTCTGCTTTCTTGTGTACCGTCCGCGCACAAAACAACAGAAACATATGAAGAGTTTGTGAACAGAATTACGCAAACCATGTTGAAACAAACTATTGACAACATGATATCATCAATGCCAAAGGGGTAGGCACTTGTGCAAAAGCACAAAGGTGTCAGAAGAAAATATTGAGTTTTTGTGTTGAATATTATTCGATTTCACTTTTGTTTTCTTTAAATTTTGGCGCCTAATTTTTCTTATCATTTTACTGGATTCATTACAAAATAGTAGCCTCATAGCAACTGCGCTCAAGTCAACGTGTGTGTAAGAAATTCGACTTGCAGAGTCCTTTTTTGACCTTCTCTAGGAAGAAAAAGGCCACAACTCTTTTCAATTCTTTTTCTTCAAATTCAGACAATCCCGGTAAAAAATAATGGCAGTAAACCCTTTTTACATGTGTAGCAAGAGCAAGGTTAGTAGCAAGAGCAAGGTTAGTAGCAAGAGCAGGTATACAAAGCCCCCTTTATCCCAGTATCAATGTTCAAAAGTTGTGCAAACACGTTTCCAAACATTTGCTAGGCAGCAGTTAATTCTCCCTACCGAGTACTGGACTAAGGAGATTGGGTTTTATTTGGATGAGATTGGATTTGCATTTAAGTCCAACCCAGCTGGAGTGGCCCGCATCAAGTATGACTTGGCGTAGGCCCAACGAGGGTCTTTCCATAACAACGAAAGGACGAAAAGAAGGCAGTGGGGGTAAGATAGCAAATTTTTTCGTTGCGATCAGTTTTGCTAATGGGGCCGTCATGTGTCATCATCATGACTGGAAATATCACTGGCGACAATTTTGCCAGGGATGTTATTGATGAACAATTCCCCACGGCCTTCACCAAGTATGGGTCTGCGCAACCTTACAAGTTTCTTCAGGATGAATGTCCAAAAGAAAATTCGAAAACAGCAAAAGTGATCTGGGAGCACAAGGGTTACGTCATGGTCAAAATACCGGCACGCTCCCCAGATCTAAACCCTATCCAAAAATTTTCACCTTGTTATGACAAAATTAAAAGAAGACGCGGTAAAACATAATATCACAACAGAAACATATGAAGAGTTTGTGAACAGAATTAAGCAAACCAAGTTGACAAGTATTCCGAAACAAACTATTGACAACCTCATATCATCAATGCCAGAGGGGTTGGCACTTGTGCAAAAGCACAAAGGTGTCAGAACAAAATATTGAGTTTTTGTGTTGAATATTATTTGATTTCACTTTCGTTTTCTTTAAATTTTGGTGCCTAATTTTTCTTATAATTTTACTGGTTTTATTACAAAATAGTAGCCTCATAACAACTACGATCAAGTCCACGTGTGTGTGTAACAAATTCGAGTTGCAGAGGCCTTTTTTGACCTTCTCTATGAAGAAAAAGGCCACAACTCTTTTCAATTTTTTTTCTTCAAGTTCAGACAATCCTGGTCAAAAATAATGACAGTAAAACCTTTTTACATGTGTAGCAAGAGCAAGGTAAGTACAAAGCCCCCAAGAGCAAGGTAAGTACAAAGCCCCCTTTCCCCCAGAATCAATGTTCGAAAGTTGTGCTAACACGTTTCCAAACATTTGCTAGGCAACAGTTAATTCTCCCGACCGAGTACTGGACTAAGGAGATTGGGTTTTATTTGGATGGGATTGGATTTTTTTTTTCTTCAAGTTCAGACAATCCTGGTCAAAAATAATGACAGTAAACCCTTTTTACATGTGTAGCAAGAGCAAGGTAAGTACAAAGCCCCCTTTCCCCCAGAATCAATGTTCGAAAGTTGTGCTAACACGTTTCCAAACATTTGCTAGGCAACAGTTAATTCTCCCGACCGAGTACTGGACTAAGGAGATTGGGTTTTATTTGGATGGGATTGGATTTGCATTTAAGCCCAACCCGGCTGGAGAGGCAGGGCGTAGGCCCAACGAGGGTCTTTCCATAACAACGAAAGGACGAAAAGAAGGCAGTGGGGGTAAGATAGCAAATTTTTTCGTTGCGATCAGTTTTGGTAATGGGGCCGTCATGTCATCATCATGACTGGAAAAATCACTGGCGACAATTTTGCCAGGGATGTTATTGATGAACAATTCCCCACAGCCTTCGCCAAGTGCGGGTCTGCGCAACCTTACAAGTTTCTTCAGGATGAATGTCCAAAACAAAATTCAAAAGCAGCAAAAGTGGCCTGGGAGCACAAGGGTTACGTCATGTTCAAAATACCGTCACGTTCCCCAGATCTAAACCCTATCCAAAATTTTTCACCTTGTTATGACAAAATTAAAAGAAGACGCGGTAAAACATAATATCACAACAGAAACATATGAAGAGTTTGTGAACAGAATTACGCAAACCATGTTAATTGTAGGATAGGTTCTGCTTGGAAAAAGTTCAGAGAGTTACTTCCTTTGTTGACTAGCAGAGTCTTGTCAATTGAGGTAAAAGGTAGGTTGTATGAGGCCTGTGTAAGAAGTGTTATGTTGTACGGTAGTGAGACATGGGCAGTGAAGCAGGAAGATCTTGACCGTTTAGAAAGGAATGATATGAGAATGGTTAGGTGGATGTGTAACGCCAGTCTGAGAGACAGAAAGAGTTCAGATGAGCTAAGAAGCAGGCTAAGTATCCGTACAATTAAAGATGTTATCCCGGTAAGAAGATTGAATTGGCTGGGGCACTTGGAAAGAATGGAGAAGGATAATTGGGTAAGAAAGTGTAGAGACTTGATAGTTCCTGGGGCAAAGCCCAGAGGCAGACCGAGAAAGACTTGGCAGGAGGTTATAAGGACAGACTTGATACAGAGGAAGTTGAGTTTAGATGTAACACAGTCTAGATCAGATTGGAAGAGGGTCATTAATATACCCCGTCCAACCCATGCTAGCATGGAAAACGGACGTTAAGCCGAGAATGATGATGATGATGATGTTGAAACAAACTATTGACAAAATGATATCATCAATGCCAAAGGGGTAGGCACTTGTGCAAAAGCACAAAGGTGTCAGAAGAAAATATTGAGTTTTTGTGTTGAATATTATTCGATTTTACTTTTGCTTTCTTTAAATTTTG
The DNA here is from genome assembly GCA_030067915.1 of Hydractinia echinata. Lineage (NCBI taxonomy): Eukaryota > Metazoa > Cnidaria > Hydrozoa > Anthoathecata > Hydractiniidae > Hydractinia > Hydractinia echinata. The sequence goes on from JASGCC010000210.1 coordinate 49,679, forward strand.
GCGCCTAATTTTTCTTATCATTTTACTGGATTCATTACAAAATAGTAGCCTCGTAGCAACTGCACTCAAGTCAACGTGTGTGTGTAAGAAATTCGACTTGCAGAGTTCTTTTTTGACCTTCTCTATTGATACTGGGGGAGTTTTTGTAGCTTACTGCCAATATATTTTGACTAGGATTGTGGCTGATAGCCAGGTATTTCAGGCTAAATTTTGTTTAGCTGCTAATGTTTAAATAACCCATTCTTATATGTGATATAGCTATTTGAAATGTTTTAGAAATGATGATGAGGTGACAAGTCTAATTATTCAAGCAATTTTGATTATGTGCGATCAGTTTTTATTTACAACAGTGTTCGAGAAGAAAAGTGAGAACAACTAATGGACGATATAACAATTTAAAAGAAAAACAGAGAGTAGTACGACAACTAAAGATGAAGCAGGACCTTTGAAATGTGGTGACTTAGATTTTGAAATTTTGAATTTTAACCAATCAGGCAGTTGATAGGGCAAACCCAACAGAGTCTGATACCAGAGATTGTTTAATTTTGCCACTTGAAAAAAGTGGCACAGTTTACTGCAGAATTAAATTAAAAGGTTATCAATGTATCTGAAAAAAGAAATAAAAAGAAATCGTTCTCGTACTTTGATATCAAGGATGATCAAAAGCTTTAAAACTTTTATATCAGATGATTGACCATCCAAAGAAATATTTGAAATGATTTTATCAGTTTTAAAAAATAAACTTATTTTGCTATCATTAATACTTGTTGCTAAGGAGCAATTGTTTTTCGTCCCCGCAAAGTTACAACTTGGATTCCTACATGCTAATATAGCATACCGTTTGGGTTTAAAGATTTGTGATCCCAGTACAATTTATCAAAAGTTGATTGTTGTTTTTGCCAAAGTGTTGAAGACTGTTTTAAAAAAGTTCAAAAATGGCAATTGTGTATTTAATTGCACAAAGATATTTATTGAAAATCTAATCTAAATGCCAGAGCCCAGACTTAGCCAAATTACAAAAATACGAACACTATAAAGTACTTAATTATCTCAGGGCTGGGGTGAAAAAGTTTCAGATAAGGAAGAAACAATTAAAAGATAAATTTAAACATGGTGATTGTATATTTGCTGATAGAGGCTTTACTACAAAAGATGCTATTTTAAAATTTTATTTTTCACAGCATGTTTTTGCTGAGAAGAAGACTTTACCACAAGATTTTAACTTTATAGTCCAGTGTTATTTCCATATTTTCTAAAATTATGGATACAGATAAAATCAAAGAGGCTAGTAGTAGTAAGGGTGAAAACGAAAATATTCTCGTGGTTTAGAGTGTGCAGCTTTTGTTCACACTGCCTTTTATGTTTTAAACGATGACAAAAATACAACAGCTCATGATCATTCATATGCCAAGTTCCATTCAACACAAAATTCTTTAGTCAATATATGTATACTTCAGGAGTAAATGGAAGATGACATCAAGGAACTTTCCAATAATATTGTTGTGCTAAAAAATAAAATTATGGATCTCAACAAGGAAATCAATTCATACCAGCAGAGCAAAGCATTTTCTTTAGAAAATAAAAAGTGATCAAATCTGCAGTAAAATTTTACACCGGTTTTCCAAACAGTTTTTTCATACTTGGAACCAAAATTACGTCGTATCCACTACTGGTCTGGTCCAAAGTCTCTTGGTAAGAATCATGGTAGTTTATTTTATCGAAACTCCAGATATGGTCATTCCAAACCTGGTCGTTAACGATCACTGCCTTTATTGGATGAATTTTTTATTGTCTTAGTATGTTTGAAGGTTGGTTTGTTTGTTGATGATATTGCTGATCGTTTAACGTATCTATCTTCTGGTCACATCTCAAGAATATTTACCACTTGGATAAACTTTCTTTATTATGAACTTCTTCTGTTGTTCCCATTTCCTTCTCAAAAAATGGTTTGAAAATACATGCATAAGCAATTTCGAGAGTATCCCACAACAGGTGTTATCATTGATGGTACTGAAGTTTTTATACAAACCCCTTCTTCTATGGTATCACAGTCACAAACGTGGTCACAATATTAACATAACACTTGGAAAGCTTTGGTGGGGTTATCCCCCAATGGAAGTATCACGTTTGTATCAAAGTTATGGGCTGGTCGAGTAAGTGACAAAGAACTAACAAAAAAGTCTGGTTACCAGACGTTTAACGGCGGGTAACACAGTTACTTGTGACTTAACCAGACATTTCAACGTCAACACCCATCTAGTTAGTTAATAAAAAAATTGAATTTTGATATCCACAAAAAAAGTTAAGTAGTCTACGTGTGCTGTAAATCCATAAGCATATATAATATGCTCCTATAAAGTTTTTCATATATATTTATGCCCTGTTGGTCTAATGGCTATGACACTCATGCAAATGAGAGATCCAGGTTCAAATCCTGGAGAGGGCTAGGAAAAACATAATTATCTTGTATCTACAACAACCAGATAATAATGAGTATATGATAGCTATATATATAGCTAATTGTGAGGACAATTGGTATTTATCGAATTGTAGGGGGTGGTGTTAAATACATTCATCACTTTCATTTATAGATAGAGCACAACATTGCCTTGTCAAGAAAAGGCAGCTAGCTATATGTACTTGTTTGTCTTGACATGTCTCAAATCATCTTTTCAGAATAAGACTCACTAAAAATTTTCGCTTGCGAACCTAGGGGACCTTATGACACTCTCCCTTTATAATACCATAAGTATTGCGATCTTCTTCGGAACATGTAGGGATATTAATAGTGTTCCTAACATTTGTTATGCGACAGAATACAGCATAAACTCGAAGGATAAGGTCAGCTTTTGTGCCAGATGTTTTCTCCTTGTAAACAAACAAAATCTTTTTTAGTTCGGGAACACGCAACGATCCTAAGTCTTTCAAACCATTAACTGTTTTAGTATGAGGTAGTAGTGCTTGAAACTGATTCATATTGCACTCAAGTGCAGCTAAAAATAACAAAAATGTATAAATTTGTTAAGTAATTTGTGCACTTTCCCGCTACAATTTCAAATGGTTCATAATAAACCTCGTTTTCATGTTGCGCTTTCATTTTGAGCCGCCACGGTTAATTGTGAACATGTGATATGGAAAAGAGCTTATTAGGATAGCATAGTCAAGTTGAGCTAGGAATTTAAATTCAAACGTAAGAATGAAAGTTACAAAGTGAACGCACAATGATAAACTCGACCAGTTAAGTCTTAAAATTTAAAGTCTAGAGGTTTTGCTCCTCTAAAGAATATGCTCATATAAAAATATGCTCATATAAAAGAACACAATTCTTCCTTTTTCCAAGGAGATAATTGGCAAAAAAATTGAACAAATAAACAGAGAGAGAAGGTCAGGACGTCTGTAAAGGGTACAAGGGTTTCGACTCATATTCCTGAACCAAGGTACCGAAAATGTCTAGCTTAGTCACCTCCAAAGAGGTCTGCGAACAGTCTTCAGCAGGAACTAGACATTTCTTTCATCCATAACTTTTCATCTGTCCTACTCTGTGCAATCTTGTGTGACTGGGGTAAGAAGTGGAGTCGTCACTCTCCAAAGATAAGACCAGTGCAGTCAAACCCCCTTGCTGGCGTAATTATTTATTTTGTTTTTGGTTTTGTTTCGATTGGGGTAATAAGTGGAGTCGTCACTCTCCAAAGATAAGACCTGGTACAGTCAAACAAACCCCCTTGCTGGCATAATTTTTATTTTGTTTTTCGCTTTTATTTTGACTGGGGTAATAAGTGGAGTCGTCACTCTCCAAAGACAAGACTACAAAAAAAATATAAGAATAGTCAAACCCCCTTGCTGACATAAACCGGAAGTTGTGGTGCTGACTGCAATTTACCTCAGTTCTTCAAGGAGTTATAAACACACACAAAGAAACATAAGCGTCATCTATCTATGTTGTGTTAATAGATCCAAATTATTATGAACGAAAAAAACAAAACAAGTGTAGTATATTTTACTGTGACCAATTCCGAAGGAAATCAGTACTTGATACACAAATTGTCCCCATACATTTTAAATCTGTTTCAAACTCAGAATGCCTGTAGGACCACTGAAATATCTTTACTCAGGTTTTAAGTAAATTTCCTGTCCCTATTGTGTTTTGTGGGATATTAATATATATATATATAAGCTATTGTGAGAGATTTATGCATATTTTCTTTGTCTAGAAAATCTTTCACCACCTGTGAAGGTTTTAAAAAAGACAAGCATACATGCTAAAAGATTTAAGGTATGTGAATATGGTAATACTACGTTATTATTGCTTGTTCATTTGTAATAAAGAACCTTTTAAAATTCAGGTATGTTTATCTTGTAATGCAAAGAACGAAGTTGCGAGCAGTAAATGAATGGACTGTGGGCAGGCCATGGATAAAACGGGAAAGGCACTATTAGATTATGTGCCTAATGGCAAAACTAACCCAAGCACGCAAAAGAAAATCATTCATGAAAGGGTAAGAATTATACCACAATTTTAAAAATTTGTTTAGTCTTAAGCGTAAGTTAAAGAGCTTTCATTTTAAGAGACCAATTCCTTGTACGAAATGTTTTACCATTTACCATTATATATCTATGTACATATGCCAGTAAAAGAGAAATTGATTGTAGGGTGATAGCTAGTTAAATATATAACCAACCTGTTATTTGTTTCTGTTTTAGCTTTTAGGCTTACATGAGAAACACAAGGTTAATGCCATTGTTTTATATGCGCAAAAAAGGAAGTCGAAACATAACTTTTGATTCTTTTGTCACCAAAGAAAACAGGACAGAATCAGGAAAGTTAATAATGTCAGCATTACGGGAATCTTTTTTGAGTTCCCTAATGTGTTTACGAGGTCTAATTGATAATGGGAAGGCTTTGAGGTTGTGAGACTGTGATAAGTATTTTGGTTATTGGTTTTCTGTTAAGCTTGGGTTCGATTTATTGTGCCTCTACATGTTTAGGTTTTCTACCGAACATTTAGAGGAAGTTGTTGGTTGAAGTTGTTGAAGTTGAAGGAGCCGAGGCTGCCTGACTATTATGTACCTAGCAAGGAACAGAAGATTCTGGAGATTGTATTTGTTGTTGATGAGATTGGATTGTTGGGATATTTATTAGTAAAAAGGTAAATGTATGTGAGGATTATGGATATTAGTAAGACTTGGAGTTGAATCAGAGTGTTGTTGGTGGTGGTAATGGTATTGAGGTTGGTTTGAATATTTTTTCGTGTTATAATGTTCTCGTGAATCTTGGTTATCACTTTTATCATTTTCGTTGTTTTTTTACTATATCCAATCTTCAAAGACGAAGCAGTTTGAAATATATATGCACTAGCAAGTTTGATGTAGGCGAAAAAAAATTCTGTTTTGGCACCGTAATATTCTGCTTTCTTTTTTGTTTAGAGTGTCACAATAATTGTTAATTTGCCCTAGAACAGTACATACCAAAGAGATCAAGATTTTGATATCATCACCATTTTTAGCATGGCTTTTTTAATATGTAAAATATTTTTAATAATAGAAATGTACCACAGTCAGTAAGTTAAAATGAAAAAAAAAAGAACACCAATGCACATGCTATCAGAAAAACTACGCTTTGTAGAAATAAGGATTTCTTGATTTATTCTTAATTAATACATTTTTTGCCTAATTCGTGTTTAGAACATTTGAAATTCATTAAAAATCGTGATGAGAAGAAATTTCAATCCACTCTTATTGATAATCCAAATATTGTAAAAATGAAAGGTAATTAAAAGTGCAATGTTGATAGCAGCTGCGGATTACAACAAACCATCTATTGTGAAATGCTTGATTGTGACTGGTAGTGATGTGAATGCTGATAGAAAGAAGGGAAATTACAAAGTGTAAGCGCAAGAAAATAATTTACAAAGAGGTGGCTGGCCACCTCAATGATGAACTTAACCTGTTAGGTCTTTGGAAACAGGTTACACTCCTCTAAAGAAAATGCCTCTAGAAGCATAGTTCTCCCTTTTTTGAAGGAAATAATTGAAACACGAAAACAAAAACAACAAAAAAACGACACACCACATGTAAAAAGATGAACAGAACTTTAATCAAGGGCAGGTAGGTTTCGACTGATAAACTCGCCCTGTTAATACTTAGATTTTAAGTTTAGAGGTTTTGCTCCTCTAAAAAATGTGCTCACATTTTCCCAAGGAGTTAATTGTCCCATACGAACAAAACTTTAGGAAACAAACAAAGAGTAGGACAGGACTTCTTTAGAAGGTGCAAGGGTTTCGACCTATATTCCTGAACCAAGGTACTTGCTGGGTTACATCAAAAAGAGGTGCTGTGAACAAATTCAGTCATAATGCATATCACCCGGGGCACATAGTACCAGAAAAACTACGCTCCATACAAACAAGGAATCCTTAACCCTTGTGGTGTGGATCCCGCATATATGCGGGATACAGGATTTGTCAAATTAGACGAATCCCGCATATATGCGGGATTTTGACGCATAAATTATTTTTGTAAACAGAGCATAATTTCAATGCCCTATCATTATGATAATTATGCCAAAAGGAAGATAAAAAATTGGTCTAAAGAAGGTAATTTATGCAAAATCTTGTTAAAATTAGTCAAAATAACATTTAGAAAGCTCTAGAATTTTAATATCAACAAAACAAGATGGCGACCGTCGAGAAAGGGAAGTACTCCCTTCGAGGTCGTCGTTCTGAAGAAGAATACGAAGTGCTTGGTGACGAAATTGATTCAAATATTGATACAGAGTATGACGAAGAAGATAATGAACCCTTAGCTTCACTTTCAACTGGGGGAGATGATGAGAATGACTTGACAATTGACTTTGTTCCTAACCCTGCTGCCGATTCAGTTGCAGACATGGAGGATGTTGTGAATGATTTACCAGCTAAAAACACTGGGAAAGGCTTCCCAAAGGACTGGGATCAAAACAAGTGGAGTGATGGCAATATAGAAACATTATTTGCACCAAATAGTTCAAACAAAGGTCAGTTTCACATAGACATTCCTGATGATGCTGATGTTTTACAAAGTATAGTTCTGGAGACTAATAAATATGCAGCAGCTTTTCTTGAAAAGAACTCTGACAAATTAGCACTAAAATCCAGATTCAAATTGTGGAGGACAGAACTATCTATAAATAAACTAAAAAAGTTTCTTGCATTGACTTTCTACTTTAGAGTTGTGAAAAAACAAAATGTAAAGTCATACTGGACAACCGACAGTATTTATATGACATCATTTCCTCCAAGTGTGATGAGTAGAGACGAAGTCTTCCATATTTTCATTTTTCTCCATTTAAATGACAATGCCACTTATGTCAACAAAGGCCAAGACGGGTATGACCCTTGTAAGAAGCTTGGCTATTTCTACGAGTACGTAACAACACGTTTTTCAGAAGTATGGTTACCGCGTCAAAACCTTTCTATTGATGAGGGATGCATCCCTTTCAAGGGAAGAATTAACTTTAGATGCTATAAACCAAAGAAAATCGACAAGTACCACATTAAAACGTACAAAGTAGTTGACTCTAGCATAAACTATTGTTTCGTGTTCGCTCTTTATACTGGTGTCCATAATTTTCCATTACCCGATTTTGGGATAACGCACAACCTTGTGATGTTCATGTGTAGGAAGTACGTAGATCAAGGTTATATCATCTTTATGGATAACTACTATACATCCCCATTTTTATTTTGGGAATTGAAGAAGAAAAATACTGGAGCTGTTGGTACAGTACGCCTAAATTGAGGAGGATTACCAGACGGTATAACCAAAACGAAATTAAAGAAAGCAGGTGATCTCAAAACCGTTTCGTTTGACAATGATATTGTTGCTTTGAAAATATATGATCGTAAAGTTGTAACTTTGTTGTCAACAGTATATAATGCAGATTATATTGACACTGGAAAAAAACATCATCAAACACAAGAGCCAATAAAGAAGCCCAGAGTTATTGTTCAGTACAACAAGTACATGGGCGGTGTTGACGCGAACGATCAATTACTGAAGTATAACCACTTTTCAAAACGTACAATCAAGTGGTGGAAGAAGGTGTTTTTCAGACTTATTAATGTTTGCATGGTCAATGCATTTACCTTGATCAAAAACTTTAAAAGTATGAAAGGTCAGCAATATAAAGTTTCACAAACAGAATTCCGACACTGTGTTATTCGCCAACTTGTAAACAGTGCCAATCACAATGACACCCAAAATCGTCCAGTTTCACTCGAATTTGAAAGGCTTACAGGGAGACACTTTATCCACAAAATTCTTGTACCACCAAATGGCAAGTCCAATGTTGTAAAAAGGACATGCAAAGTGTGTTCTGTTGCTGAAAGGGAGAATGACCGTCAACTCCAAAAGGCAAAACGTAAGCGCACTGGGCGGGAAACTATCTATGAATGTGAACAGTGGAAAGTAGCATTATGTGTAGACAAATGCTTCAAAATCTACCATACACAAAAAGATTTCATAACATATTATATGTATAAATAAGTTTCTTAGAAACTAATTGTATGTAAAATTGTTTTTTATATGTAGTTTGAATATGTATTTGTTGTTTTATTTTAATTTAAATAAATCTTTATTCATTTTTAAAAGAAATGATGTTGTTGTATCATAAATTCTTTTTCTAGTTCTATTCCTTTGCTTCACTATTGTTATTCTAAGGTAAATTTGCATATTTTTGGCTAAATAATTAATATAATTGGCATATACGAACGGAAATTCACATTGATTATTTTGAAAATCTATTATATTTCTTTGCTGGGGGGTTTACTTAAAAATTAAAAACTAGAAAATTTTTTTCAGAAAAGAAATTTTTATTAGTTTTCATTTAAGCCTTTTAGATCATGAGACATGAGCAGTTTTGTGAAGCCATATATATTTTTTTGTTTTTTATCCAAAAATGTGTCGTCTCCAACACCTGCAGTGCCCAAAAATGTGCCGCACTTCAAGGGTTAATTTATTCTTGATTAATATATTTTTATGATTGATGATGAAGTGAAAAAACAGCTGGCTGTTGTGATATAACTTGTCTAATGACGGCTGGTTAATTATTATAGAGGTTGTAATCCTCTGAAGATTCTGCATGATAGCAAAACCCTACCTTTTAACAAGGATTCTCTTAGAAAAAATTACATGGACAATTAAACAAGACGCGTAAAACAGCCTAATTTGTTTTTAGAACTTTTGGAATTCATTAAAATTGGTGATGAGAAGAAATTGCAATCCATTCTTATTGACAATCCAAATATCAGAAAAAATGAAAGGTAATTTTAAAAGTACACTGCTGATGGCAGCTGCGGGTTACAACAAACCATTTATTGTGAATTTTTTTATTGTGGTTGGTAGTGATGTGAATGCTGTGAATAAATTTAGTCATAATGCATATCACTACAGTGCAAGTAGTGGTTGTCATGATTTTTTAAAAATTTAATTAATCATGACGTCACAAATATTAACGACGTAGACACCACTAAAAAGACACACCATTACCTTATACATCTCAACTTAGTTATACTAACTGTGTTAAGTTGTTGTTTTCGGTAGCACATATTTATGTGAGTATACCAAACAATGACAATAACAAATCATTACATTATGTATCTTGTTGTGGTCATATTGAATGTGCTAAGTTGTTGTTGCCAATACCACATATTGATGTGAATATACAAAACATGTGGAATGAACAGCTTGTGATCTTGCTTGTATTATTTAGGTTACGTTAAAATGAATATTTGTGAAATTATGCCGAATAACTCCTCGAAACTCGCCTGTTTACTAAGGAGTAAACGACTGCATGCTTTCCTTTTGTTGTCTGTCGACGTAATATAAACTGACAAGTATAAAGTTTCCTTTGTCATTTTTTTTCTATTAGGTATAATAACTTTTGCCATCCTTCAACTATTTGTAAAAGCTAATTATATCTGGAAATTGCCAAAATAAAAAAGAAATATTGGTTTCAGATGTTTAAATGAAAATCGTAGTTGATCTTTAAAATGTCCTCTTGTCATAGTTTAAAAATTTGACAACTTTTACTTCACTGGTGGTGTACCACCACTATACCACGAAACAATCAGATTCTAGGAAAATTACTTAGAGAATAAAATCTCAATATATTGGTTGCTCTGAAAGATATGTAACAGCAATAACAGCTAGTAACAGCAATAACAGCTAATTTGTCAAATTACAGATCCCAAATGTCGTCAAATATCTAAAATTTGTTAATAATCATAATTTTACAGCTGTTGATATTTTCCTAACTCATTATTCGGTGCCATTATTTAAAAGGAATTTTGGCATAATTAGCTATTTTTTCAGGTTAGGAATTGTGTTTTTATCACTATAATTGCACGGAATGGGTGAGGCACAATATGCCCTTTTCTGCAGGCTGATTAGTAAAATTTGGGGCGCGGGACATATTACCCAGTTGGATTGTTAACATAAAACTCTCTTCCTGCTTGTTTAGAATACTAAAGGACGATTTAATAACAAAGCGATATTATAGCCACTTACTGCAAATGAAGTCATGGAACGACATCAAATTGACCTGTTGGATATGAAGAATGAAGCGGTGGAATTCGAAGGTGTTGTTTTTCGTTATATTTTGACAGTCCAAGATGTATTCAGTCGTTTTATGTGCTTACGCCCTTTAAAAAGAAAAAAAAGTAAGGCAGTCTCAGAGGAACTAAGGAAAATCTACAGGAATCATTGTCCCCCAAAAATTCTGCAATGTGACAATGTGGGAGAATTTAAATGAAACACTACTAAAGTGTGTAAGGCAATATGAATTAAAGTTAATAATAGTCGTGCGTACCATCCTGAAAGTCAGGGGAAAAGATAATAAAAGTCATAGAACACTTCGGAAAATAAACGATATTTGGGTTGAACGCCTCCCTGTTTATCACTCAATCATGAATGACGATGTCAAAAAGAGATTTGGTGGACGAAGTACTTTGGAATTTATTTTTGTCGAAAATCTAACTACATGCTTAATCCAAACACAGAAAGTGATACTGACAGTTAAGGGGAAGAAGAAGCAGGAAAATTACAAAGTGCAAGCACAATAAACTCGATCAGTTAAGTATTAGATTTAAAGTCTAAAGGTTTTGCTCCTCTAAAGAATGTGCTCCCAAAAAGACACAATTCTTCCTTTTTCCAAGGAGTTAATTCTCACATACGAACAAGGGTTTCGACCCATCACGGCTGTTTCGCTACGGTCAAACCGCGGACAAAATTAAAATGGCTTCCACAATTTTTTTTGAAATTTTGTATTTTTATCATTTTTTAAGTTCTTGAAACTTTTTTTGTATTGTTTTAATTTTACTGAAATAAAAAGTATTAAAACGATCTACTTTTCTCCTTTTTAAATATATGTTATACATGTGTGTTATACATGTGTGTTATGGATTTCGAGTTATTTCGTCGAACAAAACACACAAAATTAAAAAAAACATTATTTTTGGCGAAAGTATACCATCTTTTCCAACCTTGTGGCAACGCCGCGCTACTAGCTACGGACTTGATAATTGGTATGGGGGGCCTGGAAACAAGGTTCTATCGGCCAGTACGGTGCACCGTTCGTCTCACAAACTATAAACTACTTAAATTTTAAGTTAAAGTCTTCTTCAGGCGCTAAAAAAGAGGAGAAAAAGTTGCCAAAGTGGTGCACGGCAATTTGATTAGTGTGATCCCTTTTCTGTCTAATTAAATAAGTATCTAAACTTCTAAGAGAGTCATAGCGATGCCATTTAATGTTTTGTTAGGTATGGTTTTTCCCCAAAAAATTACGGCGGCCTGGTGTTTACCTTGGACTTGATTGCTCGACCCGGGAATCCTAGTTCGAAACCGGAATTTTTCGAAAATGTTGGAATAAGCGAGACAAAGGTGTCTTAGCAATTTTTTAGCTAGCTAACGAGGTAAGGGACAAAACAGTAAACTACTTTATTTTGCAGGGATTTTATTATTATTTTTGTGCTATTAGAGCACCCTTAAGTTTAAGAAATTGTTTTACAGCTTGTAAAACTTTAAGCGTGGCTAATTGTTATCATCTTCTCCTGTTTTATATTTTTCTGTAAAGAGTAGCTATTTTCTGGTCCTACAGTTTTGCGTGTTCTGTAGCTAAGTAACTTAATACTTCTTTTTTATATTTAGTTAAGACTTTGGTGGGCTTTCTCAAGATGAAATTGTTGAATTCAAAGATGTTTCTAGCTAGCTAGCTAATCTTGGCTTTATCACAAGATTGGGTGCTATTTTATACAATTTATAAAGAAACACAAAATGATTGCTTTGTATATATATAATAAATAAAATATTTATGCACAACTTGAGGTATTTTCTTCTAGCATGATAAACTAAAATGTTGAAACCGTCGACTGTGAATGACGTTTTATTTAATATATAGATGTCACATATTTAGGTCAGCAGGATCGTCGAACCTGAAAGTTCAGTGAGCAAACTTGAACCTCCCTACTGGACTGGGGTAATAAGTGGGATCGTCACACCCAAAGACAAGACAAAATATCTAACCCCCTTGCTGTTTGGTTACAATTTGTTACCTACGGATGTAAAAAAGGACGTAGACCTGGCAACTATTTAGAGATGATGGGTGAATTTTTTGGACCGATCTATCATTGCATTGTAACCAGTCCTTAGATTTTTTGGTCATATACGTTTGCCCAGATTTTATGGTACCTGAATGATTTATGGTCGCAACTAGAGAAAACTTGCTGCTGATATCCGAGCAAATCTGGACATTTAAAGGGTTTTCGCTTTCGGAAAAGCAATTGACCGAATGGGTGTCTTTGACAAAAGTGTTTTGGGCAGCAGAAAATCTAAGGAGCTGCACAATCAGCACTGACCCGCAGTGACTGATAGATGTTTCATGTGTGCTTTCCCGGTGTGTATTACACTGTGGGCAAAGCCATTTATTTTCCCCTGATAGTGACTCGGGTTTAAGAAATTGGGCGAGTCCTTGTGAAATGGATAAAGAAGTGGGAAGAGTTAAAATGTTTGATGTATCCTCTCTTGAAGAGGAACAAAAACAGGTATCACATGTTACGGTTGAAGTGGTGGTCACCTTAGACATATAGTCAGCGCGTGAAGAAGAGCCTTTTAAACTCATCCAAAACTGTATTGAGAATTTCAGGTACATCTTGCTGCGTGTTGTAGTTAAAAGCAGTGTCTCTTTCTGATATTTTCCTTTTTAAAGCCCAAAGAAAATATGATGGGTCGATGTCGGATGGAGAACGTTTGAGCATAGGCATATTAAGTACGACAGCCTTTGCAATTGGAGAGATGCAAGAAGACTCAGACGGCCATTGAGAGCACAACAACGGATACACACTCAGAGCTTGCAAAATTGCATTTGCATAGCAAGTGTTGCTTTTAAAGCCTGGTTTCTCGAGATCCTTGATTAACGAATTTTGGTACGGTTTGGTGGAATGTGAAATTCGGTTGTCAATGTTGTTTGAGTGATGGTTATTGATTTTGCAAGGTCGTTTTTTGTCGGTGCTTTTAGAATGTTCACGGTCGCTTTTACAGGGGGTGGTATCGTTGGACCATTCTGTAGTGTTCCTTGCTAACCAAATACAGAAAGAGGTTTCAATGCTTTTGCGGCTTAGATGTTTAGCTGTGCAAGTGGTTAGTGAGTTTGGAAACCCGAGACGCTTTAAGCAGTAGGTGACAGTTTTCGCACAATACCCTCTAGCTCCTACTTCCATGGCGAAGAAATCGACAGACCAACCATTTGCTGCAATGACATTCACTAAGGATGAATATTTTGTTGTTTTGGTGGAATGCCAACTGTCCATATTTTCCTCGCATGGACATGTTAGTTCTATAAGTATTACTCTTTTATGGCAGTTTGAAAATATAATTACATCTGGTCTTAATGAGGTAATTGCAATATGACCAGGAAAAGAATATGAGTTGTTTAGGTCGGATTCGACTTTCCAATCAGAGGCAAGATGTAAAATGCCTGTTGGCAAACCTTTCCTTTTGGCAGGTGCCTGGCCAGATTTTACAAAGATCTGTTTGGTGATGCGCTTTGGTGCGGTTGCTGGAATATCTGGGGATGGTAAAACATCGAACGTAGAAGCTAGGCAGAAAGAAAGTAAATTTGGAGGCATGGCAAGGATGGAGCTCCACGAGAGGTCTTGCTTTACGTATTTCTCCCATCTTGTCCATTGACCTTGTACTTCTAGCTGGATTGCTTTAGACACGGATAATTCATCGTCGATTTGTTTGGATAAGTCACTGACCAGCTTTCTATATGGATGGCACTGCTTTGTTGCGGGTACTGCAGGGTGTTTAACCGGAAACCGGAAGTTGTGGTGCTGACTGCAATTTACCTAAGCTCTTCAAGGATCTACCGTGGGTGGCACAAGCCCATGTCGAGAAGCAGTAGTTGAAATATGGCATGACAAGCGCATTAATTAAAAGTTTTTTTGTGTGAGGTGTTAAAGAGGATGCAATGGTTCTAATATTAGAGTATTTAAACTCACACAGTGAAAACGCAAATATGCAGTAAACAGTTCTATTAGCAAGCACAATGAAATACTCAACCTGTTAAGTTTTAGGGTTAAATCATAGAGGTTTTGTTCCTCCAAAGTTACTGCCAAAAAGACAGTTAAACTTCCTTTTCGCAGGATACACAATATCAGTGAAAAAAACACAAAAAAACACACAAAAAAAACCACACACACACACAACAAAGATTGCAAACTTGACCCCAAACGGTTTCGCCCCAAAGCCTCAACCAAGGGGTGTCAGGATTCCAGGCGGGGCACCTCTAATCCTCTTCTGTCATCAAATGTTCTTTAATCCATGCAATCTATTGACATATAAGACAAGGGTTGACTGGGGTAATAAGTGGGGTCGTCACACCACTAAAAACAGCAACAAATAAATACAAAGAGAAGCGAGCATACACAAAAACAACTAAATATATACAACGATAAATGAGTGAGCATACTACTATATAAAGACGAAGTAGCTAATATAAAGCTGAGTCTATATTACAAATATATACATAGTAGGTAATGCGAATATCCAAATCCAAATGTATGTTAAATTGTAAATTAGGAATGTGTGGTAAGGTGCAATGCCATGATACGCTGGGATGACAGGCGCTGAGATAGTGGCATGTGAAGGTAGAGAAACATAGAATCTGAATCCAGTGAAACCCCAGTGGATATGTGGCACCACCCCGTCGAAATGAGTGAGTCCCATATAGGTGGGCAAGAACCCCAAGCTCTGTCAAAACTTTCTTAATACAGGCCATAAAAGATCGATAGGTAAAAATACTAGCAGCGAATGATGCAGAGTCGTGCCAGCATAAAGGGTCCGTTACACGTAGCAAAGTTTGCAATAGCAAATAACATGCAAGTACTTCTGCAAGTACTTGTACAAGCAGTTGTGCAAGTTTTTATACTTGCACAAGTTTTGTCGATTTCAAATAAAAAAAAACAAATGTGAGTTTTTGCGCGCTCATTTTAAAAATGATTTTCGAACAAGAAGATGTTGTTTTAATTCTGGCGCTATCGCTGGCAGTAAAAGTGAAGACAAGTCAGTGCAAAAAAAGAAAGCAATGCAAATGTTTTTGGGTGCGACCATGGTTATTAGATAGACAAACGATAGCAATAGCAATATTTGAAGTTTACACTTTTCTTGAGTTACATATTTTCTATATCAAGCAAATTCTTCGAAATCATTCAACCAAACAATTGTTCTTATGGGTTTCGCTTCCATTAGGACTCAGGTTTAGGTTTGCAACTGCGGAAGATGTCTGACGAGGCTCATCCAATCGCTCTAACGCTTTTAACATAACTCTGTCTGCAACAGATACATCTTGATCTTTTTTGACACTAGATGACTTTTTTCGTTTATGGTTGAGCGCCGGCGTAGGAGTTTCATCATCACCATTCGGATCTTCGTCCACACTGAAGTTTGATTCTGTGGCGCGAGGAGTAATATAATTAGATAAGAAGCTATCAATCTCCCCATAAAAAGGCCATTGGGGAGTGAAAACCTCATCCGAACCTGCTCCACTTTTCTTTGAAACTCGGACTTTATTTGACCGTAATACTATCTCAAACCGACCATTTTCTTTTTTATGTCTTTGACTGGCATTACCAATTCGTTTGAAATCAACTCCAGCGCTATTTTTCTTCTTCTCGCATTATGATACTCTGCGTTTGAGTTAAAAAGGCATTCGTGTAGTTGCCACTCTGCAATTAGTTGTCCCACCATATTATCTGTCCAACTATCAACTTTCTTTTTTTTATTTATTGCCTCCATCTTCAACGAAATATATTTCATACACGCCACAAAACTATTCACGCCACAAAACTATTCACACCACACTTTAATTTTTTATTTTCATCAATTCGATATCCTATTGGCTCAATTATAATGAAAACAACAATAAAAACAAAAGTTTAAAGTCATTGATCGGTTAACATTCCAAACTTGATCCCAACCTATTGTTTATTTGCTATAGCAAACGTCGATTTTTTTAAATCATTTTAAAAAAATCAGAACTTGCACAAGTTCTTGTACAAGTCCATGCTCAATGCATAATAGCAGCTGTTACACATAATATTGCACTGCACAAGTACTTGCACAAGCACTTGTATGTTATTTGCTATTGCAAATTTTGCTACGTGTAACGGACCCTTAATGCTTGAAAGTTAGCTGGTACATCAGGCGTAAGAGAAAACGCGTGAGCGACAGCAGCAACTGGGCACAAAGGTGATGATGGAATAGCCACCAGTGGAACAGTAATAGTACGCTCACCCAACTGGATAGTTTTACTCCAGCGAACTAGTATCAACAACTGTGAATGGGATAAAACAAAATCAGACCTAGTAAAGTTGATGCGAGCATTGAAGGCAGCTGACGATGTAGGTAGTAGGTGAGACTTGCGAAATAGGCCAAAAAAGGATACAAGGCAAATAGCCCAAAAGGAGGCATGCTTACTGGAATTGAGAATTAAACAAGACCGGATACCAAGAAGCAAATTTATGGTAATAGGAAGACGGGGCTGTGGTGGAACACCAAGCAACCGCTTCATACCAGTCAAAACAGAGGAGAGGACCCAGTTATCAGAGAGTGGATTATGGAACCCCATCTCCCAGTGCAAAAGTCCAACAAAATTGAGGTACACACAAACTGATTGTGGAAGGAGAAAACGGGCAAGGTAGGCAGCGTACACAGACAGACTTGATGTATTAGCAGGAACAATTGGGAGGTGCATGATTTTACAAAATTTATAATATGCAGAGCGATGGGTGTGGTAGCTTTTTTTAGTGTTAGCAGAGTAGGTGGCTTCACAAAAAAACAAAACATCAGAGAGCATGCCATGTTTGAAAGAGGCGAGATCTAGAACAAAAATAAAAAACGTCTAACCGATAACAAAAAACTTAGCTAACAGATAATAGTAACAGGACTCAGACATGTGTAAAAAGCATTTGCAGAACATATCCCTTGCAGATCAATTTGTTGCATGAAAGCAAGGATATGTGACGCATTGTCTAACCGGGAAATGTGGTTGACTGTAACATTTTCCACCCCCGGTATATGGTAAACTTTTAAGTGAAAGTTGTAAAGAGCAGACAGCCAAAACAGGTGCCGAAGGTACTTCATAACAACAATGTTGGATGTGGTACCCTTATTTAATTGATTGTGAGATAACAAAACAGCAAGCTGTAATGATGGAACTAGTCTACTGACTCTTTTGTTTTTGAATTGTAGAGGTTACACCCTCTAGAGATCTATATTCAGTGCAAGATCTCCCTTTTTACAAGGATAGTCTGCAGAATCAAGGTAATTGAAATAAAGACCCTCTATATACATTACATCACAAACACCTACTGACAGTTACAAAGTGCTATACAACATAGAAAGAAACAAATAAATATAAATATAAAACTATAAATAAGAGCAGACAACCACCCATGCGCCAGGACTTGTGAACCTGGCCGTAGCTTTCCACATGTGTTGCGGGATCCCAACACTCAGCCTTACACAGGTGATTGACACTTGGGACCAGCCCATGTCAGGACCAGCCTAAAGTTACTGGGGTAAAATGCGTGGGCGTAAATCCCCGAAGACCTGAAAAAGAAATTTCAAACCCCCTTGCAAAGCTTCTTATAACAATAACTGTGGGTACATCAGGATCGTTAACCCGTAGACAAAGTGAGCAAACTTGGCCTCCCTAATGGACTGGGGTTAAAAGTGGGGCCGTCACACCCAAAGACAAGACAGATTGTCAAACCCCCTTGCTTAGCTTCTTTTAATTACTCTGTAAGAGAGTGGAGAGTGAGCAAACTCCTGAATTACGGTAGGCTGCTGGTGAAAATAAAAGCCAGGGTAATAAAACCGCAAAACCGCTAGGAAAAGAAATCCTCCCCCTATTGCAAAGCAAAACTTGCGTTTTCACAGCTTGAGAAAGAACAACACATACACTGTTGAGTTATTTATATCAGACGGCTTAACCTTAACTACTGCCCTGTCATCGCATTTCAACCACTCGTCTACATTCCGATCTTTAATAAATGCCCAATAATGACCTGCTGCTAGTGTGCCTGAATGATTTATAGTTGCCACTAGTTTGTATTTGTTGGTAAAAGATACATCATCTGCAGGATGTGAAGGTACCTCCAATATGTTGCCAGAGTGAGAGATACAATTAACAAATTGTTTTTTTTTACTGATCTTCCCTCATAGTAACAGCAGCAGTATTGTCACAGTACACATGGATGGTTTTGTTTTTCCAGGAAGAACACCACCGCATCGCAGAAAACAATATGCAGGGTGCTTCTTTGAAGTTGATGTGCATATGAGCAATGGGGTGATAAACAAGAAGGTGGGAATAAAACCAATCTCCTTGAAAGTAAGCACCCATACCAGTAGAACATGCGTCTGTTTCTAAGTCAGAAATGGGGCAAGTGTCACAGAGGTCGCACTTCCCATTAAAAACGTCCAAGAACTGACACCACCAGTCGATATCCCTGTGGAATTCGGGTGTCAAGCGACATCGCAAGGCAGGGGGCGGCAAGCTGTTCATCAGATCAAGAACGCGTCTTAAAAAGGTACGGCCACCATATACCACCATACAGGCCCAGTTAAAGCACCCTGCAAGTTGTTGAAGCTGTTTCTTGGAGGCTCTTTTCCGGAGGGAGAAAGAGTTGACTGTTTCCTTTACCGCAGAAAATTTATTACCTGGTAAGGAAACCGTGCAATCCACAGAATTAAAAAGGACGCCAAGGAACACAAGCTCCTGACATGGTGTAACAACTTTAGATGGACTGAGTTGGAAGCCCAAAGACCCAAGTAAAGCGGACAAAGCATCGAATGCGGCTTTGCATTCACTCCTGTTTCTCCCAATGATAAGAAAATCATCAAGGTACACAACTAGGAGGTTGAAGCCTTTTTTAGCCATTATCCGCCGAACAGCTTGAGTTATGCTGTGAAAAATACCAGGAGCACTCCTACCACCAAAAGGTAGGCGTGTATCCACAAGGTAAGAAAAAGTTGAGGCACCCTCGAATTTCCACTTCAAACCAAAAGCAGCATAGTTAGAAGGGTGCACCGGTACTGACCGGTATGCACGTTTTAGGTCAATTTTTGCCGGAAAACAACCATTACTTATCAGCTTGACAGCGTGATCTATTGTTTGAAATCGTTGTTTTTCAATGGTAATGTAGGTGTTAACACCTTTACCAGGAGGCATTGAGCAGTCATGAATGAGGCGCAGGTCCTCACTATCAGGCTTAGGAACAGCCCCCAAGGCACTAACAATAGTATGCCTGGAGTCTGTCAAGACATAATTGCCAGCACTAATTTCCTCTATGATAGTAGCCTTCACCTTATCAGCAGAGAGAGGATTAGTAGCTGAGGAATAATTATGCATTTCGGCAGGCGTAAGAGAAATGTCTGCAGGCAAAAGCTGGAACCCATGAGTAATTCCATCAAGAAGGAATTCCCTGTCTGGGTCATCAGCTAGTTCAGTGGTCCATAATTCCAAATTGAGAGGTGAGGAAAACATTGGCAAATCTACTCAATTAGAAAGTGTGTGTTGACAACCTGGGTGTTGATTGCCACAAACCTGATTTTCAGCCTTGCGGTTGCAGGAGTGCGAGAATTTGCAATCCGGTTTTTGACAACCCTTAAGGCGGTTAAAGTTTCGACAAATCTCGATTCCAGAAGCGAAAGCCCAGTAAAACCAGGCTTAGACACCCCTGTACTAGACAAAGCGCGTGATTGCATTGCCCAGCGGGGCATGAGCATAAGCTCGTGTAAATGGCTGTTGTGGAAGGACCATGGGTAGCCATAAGTGTGCTGAAGAATCCGATATTCATCATCATACCCGAGCCAATTCCATAATTTTTATTGAATATGAGAGGTAGTCTCGCAAGTCAGAAGACGTAGGAAGCCTATTACTACACAACAGTTCGTAAAAAATTCGCATATTGGCGATTGAAAATTGTTCGAGGTTGACAGACTCCAATTTCGGTTTTGCATGACCAATCGACAACATAAGCCTAGTTTGTGCACCAGAGTCAGTAGTTATAACTTTTTCTTCCTCAGTCGGCCGCAGACGGGACATAAAATCAACAATTCGTCAAGGCTTACCCTGTCTAGTATCCGAGGTTCCAGATGGTCGCAAGAACAGCTCAGAGGAACAATGTTCTTGCTCGCGATAAACATCTGTGAGGGAGCGTTGCGATCGTTGGTCCGAAATTTTCGGAAAACATAGTCGATGGGTGCAGCAGATGATCGATCATAAATGGCTGCCTTGTTTGAAGGTTCGGGCCCTCATAGGAATGATTAGCCCTGGCTGGTTGTGTAACAAGTGGCTCTGTTCGTGATCGGACCGAACGCAGTTTTTGGATTTGAGCCTGTCAGTCACCGATCTCTTGTCGAAGTTTGGCTTCGTCGGATTTGATGCTACGCTGAAGAGTGGCATGTTCGTCTTCAAGGCGAGCCAGTTCGTTACGAAGGTCAGTGAGTGGATGAGCTGCTGACTGATGGTCCTGTGTCTCGTTTGAAGACTTCTGGTGGGTGGATTGACCCTGAGGCGTTGTAGACCGGGGAGTTGAAAGGTGTTGCTGCTGGACATCAACCTTGGCAAAGTCGACTTGGAGGGTTAAAGTCAGGATTGTCAACTGGCTCTCGACAACCAGGGCAACGCGGTCTTCGACGCTTAGATTTTTTTTGTGCTGCCAGATGGAGGATGCCTGCTGGTGATGCAGCATCATCGTTGTCTGAGGAGGCAGCTGACGTATGTACAGATGATACCAATGCCAGAAAAATGTAAGTGAAAACATTGATATTTTAATATAAAATTAGTAGCTTGCTAGCTATGTAAAATTCAGCAATGAGTGCAATGATTAGCAAATTCGGCTGAAGAACTGAAGAGGGAAATGAAAACCATGTGCCATCTATATATACTCTGAGGCAAGGGATTCTGGGAGGAATCTTCTAGAAGGAGTAGGGCTGGCCCACATGGAGTGGAGTACTAGGAATAACTCAATGGGGGTATTGATAATGAGGTGACAAAACAGCAAGCTGTAATGATAATACTTGTCTTAAGACAGGTGGTTATGGCTATGTAGAGGTTGTACATACTGTGGAATTTAAACAATGATAAACAAGATTTATCAGTCACTTAATTAGTATTTTTCTTATTTATCAGTCACTTAATTAGTATTTTTTTATTTATGTTATTAATGTGCTCTTCCCATTGCATTTTTTGATCAAACGTTACCCCAAGATATTTAACTTTTTCGCTCCTCTTCAAAGGAATACCCATATAGTTGATAGTTTTGTTCTCAACTTTTTTTAACTGGCTGTGATTTCCGAAAAAGATTGTTTCAGTTTTGTCCGTATTAATAGTCATTTTGTTATTATTCAGCCAGAGGTGGACTTGCGAAAGTTTTAACTCGACCTGGGAGACAAGGGTATCCAAGTTTTTATGGGATGGAATAATTATTGTATCATCTGCATATAGATGGTGGTAGCTTGAATTGATGACAGATTTCAGTTAGGCTCAACCCGTGTTCGAGGGATCCCTCAATTGAGCGATGATACCCCGCAAATGAGGGATTTTGGCGTTTTTTCTGTTTGCGCGCCACAGAAGACAACCCCGCGCCCCAAAACAAGTTTATTTCGTCATGTTCCTCAAAATATCAACTTTCTATCCAGTGCGAAGTGGACGTTAACCAGTGCGATCAGGCGGAAACGACTTCCCCCTTGGTTGATATTTTTAAAAATCATAGCCTCCTCGCAGTATATTTTCTTTCTTTTAGCCAAAATGAAAGTGAAGGTGATTGAGAGCACTATCAAA
Organism: Hydractinia echinata; assembly: GCA_030067915.1. Taxonomy (NCBI): domain Eukaryota; kingdom Metazoa; phylum Cnidaria; class Hydrozoa; order Anthoathecata; family Hydractiniidae; genus Hydractinia; species Hydractinia echinata. Next base: position 72,060 of record JASGCC010000210.1, read on the forward strand.
GGTTATCATGTACATCGAATACGACCACATCAAGACATAGATATGTTAGTGAAGCCAGTAGAGAACGAGTACGACAAGTATGCTATGGGTGTGTGGATGCCTAACTTGAGTGCCATTCCCGTTTCGTTACACGAATCGATAACAAGACCAGCAAAGAGGGGTTCTTCTACACAAAAAGTTAAGGACATAGCAGGCTTGCTCGTTGGACAGCTGCCTGCGAATTTGGGGAAGGTGTTTCACGATTTGCTTCCCTATACGAAGAGCATTACATGGTAAGTATACACATCTGCTCTCTACATTTGTTCGTAGATATATGTGATATTTTGTTTTATTTTTTAGCAAATCAGTGGGTGATCCCATACCAAGCAAGAAGCCTCCACCGGATCAGAAATTTGAAAAGAGTGAATGTGGTGGATATGATCGACGTGGTGGAGGTGTCATAATACCCAGTATCTACGTTTTAGATGTTGTGGAGGGGAAAACTGACTACGTTGTCAGGGAGCTTCATAACTTTACCAAAAACTATGATGGGTGTACAGAGAGAGTTATTGTAGAAAACACAAGTGATTCTTGTCCATTTTGAACTTATTTATCATATGTATTTATGTACAATCATGTTATGTTCATTTTGAAAAGATGATTTGGATTGTCATTACAGTAATTGTCCTCTGAACCTGTGTTCAAACTAGTGTATTCTATCTATTTGAAGTCATACCATACTCACATTTTAGAGCTAAAAATATGTCTGATGTAGAAGATATTGAGGTATATGATGAGAATGATAACAAAGTAAATTTAGAGGCTAATAAAAAAAAGAAGTATGTCGCAGCTAAAAAAAGAGGTAAGGAAGACAAATTGGATTCTGTAACCAATTTATATTGTTTATTTAACATTGTCCTCTATGAACTTTTAGGTACAAAGTATCTGGAGTCTGGAAAAGCACGTGCGAATGCCCGATATAATCACAGCAAAGGGTTTCAGCGGAAGATGAAGGAATTGAAGACAGTCACTGGTGACGATGTTTTGGTTGAAATACGCCATAATGTAACCCCTCCTGTTACACGCCGATGGTCAACGAACCAAGAAATGTTCAGTCGTTGCAATTCAAATTCATCAAGCACAACAATAACTTCACCATCTTCCGCTATTACTTCTCCCTGTTCAAGTGTTGCTAATATGGATCCTACATCAGCTCCGACCACAAGTACTCCATCATCCAGAAGAAAAAAAAGAATGACCCGAAAAAAATGAACAGAGATGTATGCCAGAAATGCCTCACTATATATGGTAGTCGAACCGATAATGAGTATAACTCATTGTGGGTTAATTGTGCCAAACGTAAGTGTGACTACTGGGTTCATGCATACTGCATTGGTTTAGTCATTAATGAAAAAGACGAAGAAAAGTTTGACAGCACTGTGAAATATTACTGTCCACCACACAACCCGATGTCTTTACCAAGACCAAAATCTTTACTAAAAAAGAGATTATAAACCCTTAGAAAACAACATAAACAGTTATAAAATTTTGTTGTATATTTTGTCTAGTTTTCATGCAAGATACATTTGTATTTATTCACTGTCTTCATCCGAATCATACTGCACCAACAATCTTTGGTGTCTTATGTTTTGCAATGGTGTACCTGACGCAGCTTCTGTCCAGTATTCTTTCATCTTTTCTTCCACGGTTACTGTTATATCATCCAACTCGAATGGTATTGGTTCAGAGAAAATATTTTTGATTACACCTTCTTCTTCTTTGTTGGTAAGCATATCGGATGATCTCAGAACTGCTCTCCATCTTATTATTTCATTGTAAACATCTGCATCCTTATACTCGCTTTTATCACCCGTTTCCAAAATTTTTGATGCATTTTCAAGTACAGCATCGATTTTATCCAATCCTCTGGATATTTTCCTCCATGTGCCGTTTGAGACAACGCCCTTGGGTGCAACCATTTTGTGTTTTTTGATAGTGTTTTCGAGACAGAAATCTCCACCCTGGTAATTCAATTCAAGACTTGATCGGTTGTAGCAGCTATTCACTTCCATGAAATCTGTTATTTCTTGTGGATACAACGCTCTCAGATACAGATCTCTATATTCTACTTCGTGGTAGATTGGGTGATTGAACCCGTAAAAGAACGGTAAAAACTTCATTCGACCAGCATCAATCATATCCCAGTTATTTCTTCTAACGCCAGATTTTTGAACATAAATAGCGAGTGCGAAATTGAATATTAGTTGATAAATAAGACGGAAGGTTTCGTTGTCGATACTGTTACACCATTCCAGAAATCGATTGGCATTGATCTCATTTCCACGATTCTCGATTACAAATAATGAACACATTTCCATTGCTGTTCCTTCTAATAACACACGTAGAGTGTCATATGCCTTGTGAGTATCCTTTGCTTTAACAAAATATTTGTACGCTTTGTCAGTGGAGAATCCCAGAACTTCTTTCCCAAGTGGTTCTAAAAGAATGTGATCTGCTACTTTGAATAAACACTTGAGTTGATTCATATGTAAATGACCAAGACCAGTCGCTACAGTTACCCAATCATAGCTCGGATTATCTTGTATTATTCTGCTCGTCAAACAATACGGCGGTCCATCACAGCCCAGTACAGCCCATTTACGATCGTCGTCAATCAGTCGAGGTTTCATTTCATCCAGTATAGCTTTGCAGTTTGTGTAACTATTTGGGTTTAACATGATTGGTTCACCTACTGTCATTTTCACATCATTTTTAATGACACTTGCTCCATAGCTTTTGGTTTTCGCAGTGGCAGCTTGATGCGGAGTGGGGAATACAGGATTTTCAGACGGTTTTTTAACAACCTGGCTTCCGCATTTGTCACATTTTCTTTTCAATGAGCTGTAGGTTTGGTCACAAAGGGGGGATGAACATTGTCTGGCATCACCTTTATTAATATCAATGATCTTTTGAACGTCGTCATTTTCATTCAACACAAGTTCCAAAATGTGTTCCACAAAGCGAGAGCGATAAATTCTAAAATATGGGTTACTTTTATTACGTATAGAATCCATCGCTTTTTGAACTTCAATGTCAGAGGGTTTGTTTTTATCACGCCAAAACCCAGGTTTCAATTCTTCCTTACTTTCGATATTACTATTGCCGGGTGCGAAGTGTAATGTGGCTGTTGTAATGTCAGCTGTTTCTCTGTTTCCGGTTGCAGTGATTTGGTAATGTTTGATGACGTATTTTCCCATATTGTCGAAAAAGGTAATCACGTCCCCAGAAGGACACTGTATTGGATTCTCACCACGTTCATTTATCCATGTTTTATAGGTAGTGTAAGATGCACCAGGTGTTACCTTGCCATTCATGTTTGTTACAGTTTTGGAGCCGGAAGTAAAACTTTGTACTAAGTTTTGCATAAAACAATGAGGAAGCACAAGATTGAGATTTCTCAGGAAATATACCATTTCAATCGTTACAGCTATAGCAAATAGGAAACTGTTTTTTGTTTGTTCCTCAAATTTGATGTTTGCAGCACCACAAATGAATGCAACCAGTAAAGAATCTCGATTCTTTATGTAATCTTTTGAATCAATTGACGCAAGGTAATCAGGATTCTTATAGTTTCCTTGAAGTGTGTTTCCATCAGCGTAAATATTTTTTTCCACAAATTTCGAAGCAATAAGATTTAGCAAAGTTCCAAGTTTAGCGCGATTTATCGAATTGATAGAAACTTCGTCGAGTTCATTTAGCAATGAGGTTGTATCGTCCATTAGTTTTTCCAATCTATGACATAAAAACATCAGGTTTTGTAACATGCTAACATACACAATGAATGCAAATAACGTGTAAATTTTGATACCTGGCAGCATTAATAGTCGTAGCATTATCAGCTGCACCAGTTTCCATTTGGACACCCTGTATATTGTTATCATCCGTACTCAAATCTTCTTCCTCATCTGAACTTGAATGTTCTCTGTCGTAATATCTATACAAAACAAATAGATGAAATAACAAATACCTTCAGTGTAAATTCATTTAATTGAAAAGTTTTCAACAAGAGAAAAAACTCCTGGCTAACCTGTTTTTGAAATGGTTATAACATGCTGTGCATAATGTATTTCCACGTTCTGGTAAATGCTTTTTTCTCATAGATCTAATGACCTTTTTCGAAAAGAATCTTCGTGACGAAATACGCTTCACTTCGAAAATCTCGGAAAATGACCAATCATCGTGATTGATGCATCCACAAATAGCAGCAAACGTCCCACTTTCATCTCTTGTTCGGGTTGCCGCCACATTGCTCTTTCTGAGTTTTCTTTTAGGCATTATATTTTACTCTAAAAAGCTGAAAGGAGTGCATACAGTGGTAATGAGACGTGCTTCACATCGATCAATAATCTATTTATTTTTGTGATCATGGAACCAGAACACGAATTTTATAAAGAAACATCGTTGGCTATCAGTCAGAACATCGACTTTTCAATAATAGTGTAGTTGCTCATTTGGTAAACAACAACATCCGTTCTTTGAGGGATCCCTCATTTGAGTGATAGCATATGCGACTAGCTAGGGATACCGCATTTGAGGGATCCCTCGAATACGGGTTGATCCTAACTGGATTTTAAGTCATCAACATACAAAAGAAGGAGCAGGGGCCCAACACCCGGCACCTCAAAAGCGTCTTCATGAAGCAGATCTGATCCTGTGTCGTTTACAAGAGTCAGCTGCATTGGGCCCGTTAAGTAGGACTTGAACCAGTCAAAGGCAGCATCTCTGATGCAAAAACTAAATTTTATGATCAACAGTGTCAAAAGCTCAGTAAGTTGATGATGAGGTGACAAAACAGCTAGCTGTAATGATATTTCTTGTCTAATGACAGCTGGTTCTACTATAGTTAGAGGTTGCAACCCTCAATCAGAGACATCCACTACTGCAGTTTCTGTGGAAAAGAGTTTTCGAAATCCGGACTGTCTGTCATTCAGGAAGTTGTGCTCAGAAATAAAATGAGACATTTGCTCATACACTAACTGTTTAAAAATTTTCATAGGAATTGGCAAAATGGAGATAGGCCGATAATTCCCTCTCTGCCTAAAAGAATAAGTTTTTCGTCTTCGTCAATGTGGGTGAACACTTGGGCGAAATCGGCTTAGGCCGAAAACAGTTAATGCCGCCTGGAACATTAACAATATTCAGAAAAATCGTGTAGCAAAACTGAACATATCAAAGGGTCGGTTTCAATTAAAGGTCTGTTGGATTATCTTTCACTGACTGGCCAAAATCATTAAAACAATAAATCCACTTAACTAAAAATATATATTACAAGCACAATATTATTTCAAGCACATTTTACACAATTACACATAAAGTCCTTGTGCGTTCCATAGAGATCCATCCTTGTTCACTCTTGAACACACTTGAATCCATTTGTTTCTTACATCTAGATTCAGTTTGTTTCCAAAGACCTACAGGTTGAGTTCATCATTGCAGTGACTGGTCACCTCTTTGTAATCCTTGACACGAATGAAAGGAATTTAAATCAATATAGAAAGTGTTGCGGAGAGGTTGCCAAGGCAAAGGCATTAAGTACGGCAAGGAAAGGGCACGGCAAAAACAGGCAAGGAAACAGGAAGAGGAATCAGCAAGGCCGGGGTAGGCAAGGCATAAAGCACGGCAAGGAAAGGCCCAAGGCAGGCAGGCAAGGCATGGAAGGCACAGGCAAGGGCATAGTAGGCAGGCATCAGAAAAGGCATAGGAAAGGAAGGGAATTATTAAGAACTGCAAGGAAAGGGAGCGGCAAAGGCAGGCAAGAAAACAGGAAGAGGAATCAGCAAGGCAGGGGTAGGCAAGAAATGGGAGGCACAGACAAGGGCATAGTAAGCAGGCAACAGAAAAGACATAGAAAGGGTAGGCAATGGCAAAGGAACGGCAAGGCAGGGCCAGGCATTTAAATATACACTCCTTCCCCTTCTACAACTCGAAGATTACGTATATTTAATTAAGGTATTATAAGGTCAATATACAGAATTTTATCAATATAATACAACGGGGTTGTTGTAGGTGCAAGATAATGTTTTTCATGCCCTGTCCAGGATTCGAACCTGGATCTCTCGTTTGCGAGTGTCATAGCCATTAGACTAACAAGGCGTAATAATTATGAGTTCCTTTTAAAAGAGCCAAATGGGGTTATAATTTTTGTTTTTTCTATTTGTGCTAATTTTTCGACCTTAGTAGCATAAAACCTCAATTACGACAAGCTGGTCCTGTTGTTAGGCTGGTCCATTGCAGCAATGATCTGTGTAGGGCTGAGTGTTGGGCCCATTAACACGTGTAAAGCCACTGCCAGAGTCACAAGTTCTGGCGCACAGATCGTTGCCTGCTTTTTCTTATCTACGAATTCGTAATGAATTCCTTTGAAATTTATCCGTTAAAGGATATTCACTTTAATAAGTTTTATTTATTTTATGCACTGAATCGCTTGTTTTTATTGTCTCTAAACTGTAGCTGTTTTTATCATTGTTTTGTTTAATGTTTTCTGTTGTTCTTCTTTGTTCCTGTGTACTGTGTTACTTTAATGTTAGTCAAAGTGGTCATCGTATAATTTGCCAAATCCTTGCAACAAGGAAGATTTTGGATTATTTCGGAATCTTTAGAGGGTATAACCTCTACATAGCCATAACCACCTGTCTTTAGACAAGTATTATCATTACAGCTTGCTGTTTTGTCACCTCATTATCGTAATTTTGTTAATTAAATATACTTAAATATTTACACTTGTGTCGAATAAAGTAAGTAATATTGATCATTATCCATCAGTTTTTGACCTTTCGTTTTAAAGGATCGTGTGTTTCAGGCTTAATCCCAAAGTTTGAGGTGAAACTAAGTAAGTTTATTGAAAAAATTTTCCAGCATGTAAAGGAACGAATATTATCAGAACAAACTACTTTATTCCATGAAATTAACGAGTCAAGAAATTAACGCAAATTACATTTAATTAACGCGAATTTGAGAATATGCTACATCACACAGAGCGAAAAATACGGTAACAGGCGAATCCATGGTAGTGAAACGGTCTCCTCTGTTACAATGTGGTTTGGAAATCAAAATGAAAGTTTTCGTTGTTTGTAAAGACGATGTTAAAAATTTTAAAATTTGGAAGAATAAGTGCTTTTATCACTTGGGTCAGAGTATGAAGATGATACAAAAGCTATTTAAAAAAGACCGCTGAAAAAAAGAACGCCGTTGGGCTATCGTACAAGGAGAAGAAAATGGCAAAAAATTTGTATTTTTATGTTTTTTAGGATTTTATTTATTGTGAAAAAGTCACCAATTTACAGTATTTTAATCAACGAGTCAGGAAATTAAAAGTCTTTAAATTAACACGAATTTTGAAAAACCGGTTTACACGCTTTTTTATAAGAATATTGTTTTTTCGTTTCAGCCTCAGTATCCTTAGCTTTTTGACAAATCTCAGCCTCAAATATTCTTAAAAATATTCTTAACCGGAAAGTATGTAATTACCCTTAATATGCTTAAGGATGGTTAAAAAAATGGTGGAAAGTCATTAAACAAAGTGAAAACGACAGGTGATCCGACAAGAAAATAAACATACAGTATAAGAAATAAACTTCTAATCAAAATCTGCGCATCACACAAATTTTCATATCTAAAACAAGAAGTTGAGCCTGGGTATATTCTTAGGATATTCCTAATTATAACCCATTTCTCAGCCTCGATATTCTTATAATTATATTCTCATAAAAAAGCGTGTAATTTCATAACTGGGTAATTTCATGGAATAAGGTAATTACGCACATTATATGCAGAATCTTGGAACAAAAACGCAAGACACAAATAATATGACAAAACGCAAATTGTTTTATAATAGCTTAATAAAGAATTTTATAACCCTAAAGTTATGCTTGCTGACTGTCTATATAACTATATACTACGTCAAAATAGTAAAAGCGCATACTGTTGTGCAAAAGAAAATTTTTAAAAGAAGAAAAGTCTGGGGATGGGTTGAGAGGAATGAATTAAGAACAGCAAGTTTTTGCATTTTTTTTTTTTACCATCTATATCCTCCTCCTCTCCCTCTTCCACCGTTCTTCCTCTTCAACTTCGCCCGCTCCCGCATATTTTCCTCCTGTTTAAACGTGCGTGAGCCACCAGGCCTTCCAGGATTTGTAATTTTGGGAGCTTATAAAAGCTCCCAAAGTCTTATTTTGGGAACGAAAGTCCCGGAAGGCGTCCCACGACAAATCCAATTTCCCTGCTGATAACTCCTAAAAAATAAGACAATTGTGGAAATGCTACATTCTAAACTTCTAATCGTTCACTAAGTTACTGTTACTGTTTTATCACATTCTACACTTCAAAGCAATTATTTCTAGTGCATAACTTATTTTAACTTTCTCTTCTAAAGCCTCAATTTTCCCCTCCAGGGTATCAATTCTCTGCTTTAACTCCTACATAAAGATATCTCTCAAATTAATTGAAGTATTATATTATCTTATTTGGCTGCTAAAAGTAGTAGAGGTAGCGTTTATCTCATTCGTATAATGAGATGACAATGAGTTCATATACATAATACAATCTATGGCAGTCAGGATACCAAGCCAATAACAACAGCTAGTCTATGTAAGACCGCCTTTATGTGGCAAAACTTTAGCAATTATTTTAAAGATATAATACAGAAACATGAACACCATCCTCAGTATTAAATTTTAATAAAAAAAAGCCTTACATGAATGCAAAATTTTGCATTAAAGAAATGCAATTTTAGTATTGAAAAGGTAAAAAGCGAACTATGAAAATACTTACATTTACCAGCTCACTTTCCATTTTTAAATATTTCACTAAATAGAAATTTAGAACTAATATTAGACGATTAGGTAATCCAACACCTATTAATGGGAGTTAAAAGCACCGAAATAAACAAGAATGTTTGCAAACATTTCATGCAAAGAGAGTTTTATTGCCCTGGCTGTTGGTTGAAGAGCGTGTGACACAACATGTAGACAAAAACAACACGATCTATTAAATTTTAAAATCCTAAATTAAAAATTTCGTCAGGCCTATCAATAAGAAAATAACACCAGAGCAACAAATCGCTCCCCCAAGGTTACAATAATTTAAACTAGGCAAGCAATCTAAATAAATAGAATAAGTTTAAAAAAAGTCCTTTTTGTCTATTTAATTTCATCTTTCTTTATATATTTTAGTTCTTTTTTACTGTAAACAATAAGAAAGAGAACATTGATTTCCATGTGAGATGAATTGATATTGCTCAGGCAGAAAAACTTTTTTCGGAATTGTGAGAGCAATTAATAGCTCACCTAGTTTCTTATTTCTTAGAGTTAAGTAAGCGTTTGCGTGAGCAAGAGCAATTGCTCGCCCCTTATTGATAGGCCTGAAAAGTCTACAAGCTCTTCTTGACAACCTGCACCACGAGAAGGTAGCCAATGGGACTAAGCAGGTCATACCTAAAATAAAGGGCAGATTTATGTTGCAATTAACATTTTAAGTAAATAAGAGTTACCCCATTTTGGTGATGTACACCCCATTTTGGTGATGTACTGGTTCTTCATGTTGCACAACCTACAGTAACTGAGGTATGATGGCTGGTAGGTTGATTGTTGTAAGTTGTACTGGTAGGGTGATTGGGCTGTGATGATTGGTAGGGTACGGATGAGACTGAATGTCAAATTTTTTTGCAATCATAACATAATGATGTAATGTTAAGCACCTTGTTTAGGTTGCATTTGGTCCGGTCTGTTATGGTTATAAGGAGCATAATTTTGTAATGGTAATGCATCTTGTTCAGGTTTTGAATTTGGATCTGTATGTTGGTACACAATTTTTTTCTATAAGCAACTCATTTTTTTAACAACTAAACTGAATTTGGAATTTCAGTTCTGTACAAATATAAGCACAAGCTAGAATAAATTTTTTCCACACTTCAGTTTATTTTTAAGAAATTTATTTTTTACCAGAATTATGACTTCATTTCTTTTTGCCCTGTTTATTATGTTTAACAAAAATTAGACGTAAATATTGGCTAAAAAATAACTTGAGATCTGACCAAGATCCCAGTTGCTTATAAAAAGAAATTGCGCAATCAACTCAATGCTGTAATGCACCTTTATTTAGGTTGCATGTGCACCTTGTTCAGGCTGCAATTGGCTTACAACGCCATTAATAATCAGCACAAAGCTGTAATGTTAATGCACCTTCTTTAGGTTGCAATTAGCTTACAATGCCACTAATAATCAGCACAAAGCTGTAATGTTAATGCACCTCGTTTAGGTTGCAATTGGCCTACAACGCCATGAATAATCAGCATAAAGCTGTAATATTAATGTACCTTGTTTAAGTAATTGTGATATAATGGGTACAGACAATATGTTGAATCTGGTAAGTAGAAAGGGTATGGTAATTGTGGTACAATGATCGGTATGGTAAAACGATATGTTGATTGGGATAAGTCGAATCGGTATGGTAATTGTGGTATAATGGGTACAGGCGATATGTTGAATCTGGTAAATCGAAATGGTATGGTAATTGTGTTATGATGATCGGTAAGGTACAGACGATACGTTGATTGCGATAAGTGAAAACGGTATGGTAATTGTGGTATGATGGGTACTGACGATTTATGTTGTATCCTTTAGGTCGAAATGGTAATTGTGGTATGATGATCGGTAGGGTAAGGCAATATGTTGATTGCAAAAAGTCGAAATGGTATGGTAATTGTGTTATGATGACCGGTAAGGTAACGACGAGATGTTGATTGCGATAAGTCAAAACGGCATGGTAATCGTGGTATGACGGGGACGATACAGACAATATGTTGATTGCGATAAGGCCGTACGGTATGGTAAGGTTTTGAATTTAAACCTTTCAGGGTCAACAAAAGAGTTAATGCTTACAAACAGTGGAATACAAAATAAGGGTAACACTTGCTATGCAAATTCTATTCTGCAATGTTTAAACTCCCTGCCGCAATTCCATGTAGCCCTCTCGGCAGGAAATCCTTCCTTGTCACCTCTTGCTTCAGCTTGCTCGAAGGTTTTCTACCAATTGTCATCTTCGAAAGTCCCAGTTGATCCATCCGCTTTCCTTGCAGCCCTAAAAAATGCTATAAGTAAAGTAAAAGGTAATTTTGATATTTTTACACAGCATGATGTGCCTGAGATCCTAGGTTATTTGCTAAGTGAACTTGCTACAGACTCGCTTTTTACTACCACCATGTTCCAGTTTTGTACTAGAACTACAATCACATGTGACACATGTTTCCAATCGCACTCTACTGATGAAATGTCTCTATTTCTTGAATTGCAACCAAGACCCACAATTCAAGAGTCATTGAACCTCTTCTTACAACCCGAGGTTTTGACAGGGAATGATAAGTGGTTTTGCCCTCTGTGTAATTCCCATCAAACAGCAACACGAGAGACGGAAATTGTGAACAGTGGTTCACACCTTATAGTTCAGTTAAAACGTTTCATCATGTCAAATGGCCATATCTCAAAACAAGTGTCGCCAGTTTCTTGTTTCCCGGACTTCTTATCCTTCCTGTTACCATCGACCCTGAGGTAAGAAGCCGTAAGCACTTTAAGATCAGAGCGCTTATAAACCACTCTGGTTCTCTTAATAATGGGCACTATACAGCCATTGTTCAAGACCAAAAGACAGACCAGTGGCTTCACTGCAATGACAGAGCTGTGACAAAATGTGACGTTCGGAAGGAACTTAACAGCAAACTGTCCTACGTCTTTCTCTTCCAGGCAGTTTAAAATAATAAAAAATAAAATAAAAATAGGAAAATTTAAAAATAAAAAAAAAATATATATAAAAACGTCGCCTAGCAAGGGGGTTTGACTTGCTTAGTTCCCTTTTTACAGGTTCCTACAAGTCTTGTCTTTGGGTGTGACGACCCCACTTATTACCCCAGTCAACCCTTGTTTTAAATGTCAATAGATTGCACGGATTAAAGAACATTTGATGACAGAAGAGGATTCCAGGGCCTCCTGATGACCACTTAGTGGACCTCGGATTAGAGGTGCCCCGCCTGGAATCCTGACACCCCTTGGTTGAGGCTTTGGGGCGAAACCGTTTGGTGTCAAGGTTGGTATTGTGCAATCTTTGTGTGTGTGTGTGTGTTTTTTTTTTCACTGATATTGTGTATCCTGCGAAAAGGAAGTTTAACTGTCTTTTTGGCAGTAACTTTGGAGGAACAAAACCTCTATGATTTAACCCTAAAACTTAACAGGTTGAGTATTTCATTGTGCCTTGCTGCAATGTTCAAAATTTCCTTAATACACATTCTTTTTATAAGCAACTGAACTGAATTTAAAAAAAAATTAAGCAACTTTAGTTTTGTACAAATAAAAGCATAAGCAAAAATTATTTTTTTTTGATAAAATAGAAAAAAGACACACTTTTTGAACAAAAGAAGAAAAGAAAACTAAAAAACTTCTCAGTTTTTTTTCAAGAAATTTTTTTTTTAACAACAATATGACTTCTTTTCGTTTTCCCCGTTTAGATATATATTACAAAAATTAGTTAAATAAAATTAAACAACCATTAAGAACCTTCAGACCTGGGTATTGGGTAAAAAATAACTTAAGATCTGACTACAATCCTAAGTTGTGCAAAAAATTGTGCAATCAGCTCAATGCTGTAATGCACACCTTGTTTAGGTTGCATGTGCACCTTGTTCAGGTTGCAATTGGCTTACAACGCCATTAATAATCAGCACAAAGCTGTAATGTTAATGCACCTCGCTTAGGTTGCAATTGGCTTACAACGCCATTAATAATCAGCACAAATCTGTAATGTTAATGCACCTCGTTTAGGTTGCAATTGGCTTACAACGCCATTAATAATCAGCACAGAGCTGCAATGTTAATGCACCTTGTTCAGGTTGCAATTGGCTTACAACGCCATTAATAATCAGCACAAAGCTGTAATATAAATGCACCTTGTTCAGGTTGCATTCGGTCATGCGGAATGGTAATTGTGGTATGATAATCGGTAGGGTACAGACGATATGTTGATTGCGATAAGTCAAAATGGTACGGTAATTGTGGTATGACGATCGATGTGATACGGATAAAATAGATATGCAACTGGATATTAAATGCATCGGTGGTTAATGTAACAATCACAGACCTTTGTTAGGCTGTGTTATGACCCTCCACCTCCACCTCCAGCAACGCCATTAATAATAAGCATAAAGCTGTAATGTTCACCTTGTTCAGGTTGCAATTGGCCTAAAAGCCTTTAATAATCAGCACACTGCTGTAATGTTAATGCACCTTGTTCAGGCTTCATTCTGTCATGTGCTTCCTCCTTCGCAACTCCTTGTTGGTTGTGATAAGTCGAAATGGTATGGTAATTGTGGTATGATGTTCGGTAGGGTACAGAGGATATGTTGATTGCTATAAGTCAAAACGGTACGGTAATTGGGGAATGATGATCGATGGGGTAAGGATAAAATAGATATGCGACTGGATATCAAGTGTAGATATGGTTATTGTAACAGGTCAAAAATGTGATTGTCTGCAAAATAGATGAATTTAGGTAGTAATTATCATTAGGAATGAGATAGGCATATTATACATGTGCAATTTACAGATGGTGGAGGACAAACTGCATCTTCAATACCATCATCACAAAACTCGTCAAGTTCTTTCAACAAGTTAATATACTTTTCCATAGTGATATTGAATTTTTTGACTAGATAATGCTTTTAGTCGTTTCTCTTCCTCTTGTCTAGCTTTCATACGGGGATGTGTATTAATATACAAGAGTCGTTCTTGTGTAATTGGTTCGACAAGTGCCCAATTCCTTTCTTTTTCGCATCTTGAGAATGCAGTGTAAGCTGTGCCAAGGTTGTTTTTTTCCATCTGAATGGATTGTTGTAACTTGATACGCATATGGGTGGCAGTTTTACCATCTCCAATTGACATACCCTGACTTTTGGCAATAGTTATTGCATATCCTGGCATTAACGGCAGGCCATTTCTGCTGCAACAATCAGACTCACATCGACCTTCAACAGCAGTAATTGGTATCCATTTTGGATGTTCTTGAATCCATGACGGGCCTTTATAATTTGGGAAATCGACTACAACAGCTATTGGAAATTCAGGTGGTGACATATTTGGTGAATAAAGGATTGCAATTACTTTTCCCATGGCACCATTATTTAGGCCAAGGCCTGTAAGACCCTTTTGGTTCTTGGTAAGGATTACAGTTGCACCAACTGCCATTAAAGATCTTAGTGGTATTTGACCCAGTTGCTTATCAGTTAAAGAGTGATGTTTACCATGTCCTCTTGATGGAATAACAGGAACTGGCACACCTTTCTTCATTAACTTCATTCCATGTTTCCATTAATGTAAGGACGCGACCATGAAGAAAGTTACATTTTTCGGTATGGGGCAAAGCATTTTCGTAACGACTATTTATATCCTGCCAATCTTGTTGAGTGATCGAACCATTACGTATTCTAAGTAGTCGTTGTAAAAGATCCAACTGATCTGGGCCTTGGCGCATGGTCTCTGTAAGAACGATAACATGTTGAAACGAGCAATAGATTGCATAACCAGCAAAGTTGATTGTGGAATCATCGTGTTTTGGTGGCTGATGTAGATCGAAAGCACGAATTGGTCCAAGTTGACCAAGGTCCCCAAAGAAATTGACAGTTGGTACACCTCCATAATAATTATCAAAGTATCCTGTTGCCTCACATAATCTTTGGCTGCACCAGGCCACAAGAAGCTTTGACTGCATGCTACGTTCATCAATATTAAGTTGAAATAATTTCAGTTCATTGTTTTCATGCATGCCTGTTTACTTTCTCAGCTTTCTTAGAGATACATCACCCAACGGATAGTCAGAAAGCTGGACAGAACTTAAATTCTTATCTTTTTCAGTTTGTGTGGTGGTGGAGTCATTGAATGTATAGTCCGACCATTAGGTATGAGGACTGATGCTGCACCAGTTGGGGCCAAGTTCATAACAGCACAATTTCGCTTAAAAATACGGCGAACGATTCTAGTGAGCGCAGTAATGATGAATGTTTTCCCGACACCAGCTGTTCCTTGTATTAATAAACGTAATGGCTGGGCACCTGTGGGCAAAGTTCCTTTTGCAACTTGTAATAAATGCTGAAGATTTATACCAATGACTGTTCTTTGTAATTCATTAGCATTTAAGATGTTTATTTGAGGCAAGGTGCAATCTTCAGCATGCTGCAATTCATTTCTTTCCGCTTCTTGAGATATAGATTGTAACCATGTGTCAGCATTAATTGGCCATTGACTACCAAAACTTTGAATTGCATAATTATTCCAATCAAACGTAGGCCCCCCATTGGGAAGAACCTGTTGTACATTCGGCTCATTGATATCAGCAACATGGTGCTTAGCAATATCTCTCATTATTGCTCTACCTATGTTCATTTCTGCAATGGCAGAATTTTGGGAACATTGGGAACTTGCATCTGTGTATTGTGATGATTGATCTGAAGACTGAGTATCGGTTTGAATATTGTTTACACTAGTGTGACTTTGTATTCTCTTGCTCTTTTTATCGAAAGATTGTTTAGCCTCTTTCAATGAATCAATTAATATTGATGGACATTCTTCAGTTTGAACAAGGGAAGCCAAAGCAGCAGCAAATGACTCATGTTGTCCTTTCAATTCTTCAGTAGTATGCCACGTTCCTGCAGAAAATATAATGAGCATAGCTTTTGCATAGTCCTCAGTAACAGGCCAAACAGGTTTTGTAGATATTCCAGTAAAAACTGGGACATGGTCTACTTTGCAGGTACAATTACATTTCTTGCTCCAGTTCCATAATGATATTTCTGGCTCAGTTTCTCTACGCTTATCGCTCAAGTATTTATCCAATGTGCTACTCTTTGTAACGGTTCCATCTTCACCAGACGTATCCAAGGCTCGGAAGCCACTGATACCAATGTATCAAAATTCCTAGTACATCTAGTCAAACGGCCACCACTATTAATGAAATCTGCCGCAGCACCTGGTACGTCTACTAGACCAGCAATTTTTTGAAGCAGTCGTTGAGCCAAATTTTTAACAGTGCTTCCGTCAGCAGTGTTTTCAATGAGATGCCGATAAACATGTACCAAATCTTCGGTGGAAGCAGCCCCTTTGCAAGCATAACTGGCAATGTATTTTTGTAGAGCGAGAAGGTCCTGATCGATAATGGGTTGACTGTCACAATTTGCTAGCCAACTAAGTAGGCGTGTTTTTACATGCATCATCAAGCGAGGATGATCGCATGGTCCCTCATATCTAGGATGTTCCCCTTCTGTTATGACAGCATTAAAAGGATGAATCACTTTACCACTTGTTTTTTTGGTTTGTGGATCAAGATCGCCAAAATGAAAGCGACAGTACTTCTGTGGAGCAGCATCTTTTTTATTCTTACGACGATAACGCAAACAATTAGAATTACAATTATGGAGGCCAATTCTGTTGACAAGATGGGTATGTTGCTCCTTTATACCACCCTCATGACTAGCAACATTTGAAAGTTCTTGTGCCAATGGGTTATGATCTGGAGGAGGTTGAGTCCCTTCCGGTCTTGCCCATTGATCTTTGTTAGGAACCCAATCTCTAATTCCAGAAGTATTTATAATTTCATTTCCCCCGGCAGGATGCAGTGAAGTGAACATGGGTCAAAAAATGTCATCACTGTCTTCGTTTGTTGTTTGCAACCAACTTTGAAGTTCCTGCGCTGCAGTTTTGCATGCTTGCGAGTCTGCAACATTATCAGAGAAGCCATCCATAATAGTTTTTACTTTTTGGGCATGTTTAGATGACGATATTATCGCATGTCCATGTATCTCACCTCGACTTTTAGCAAATTCATATCGCAACCAATAGTCATCATATTGAAATACTTCCTTGCTGACTGTGGCAAAGTAATTTATAGTCCTTGCATCAAAATACTGCGTGACGATATGAAGATTTTGTAAAATCATTTCCCGTTTGAATTTATTGTCGCTCTCCATTTGCTGCCGTACATCATCTTCATTTAAATTGTTTATTAGCGCATGATACTTAATAGTTCACGCAATGGTTTCCAATGAAATTCTGCACAACTGTTGGTATCAAAATATGCTGGTAAATCGCCAAATTCATTTCGTCTAAAAAACAACATGGCATCCAATTTTTTTTTTGGTCTTTCCAGTATGGATCGGTATTTACCAGGTTTTTTCCAATACTAATAATTTTTCGTGGAACTGAATCATCATCATTTTGTAAATTATCTCTCAGTTCAGCGATTGTGAGGTGAGCATCATTTAATTGTTGCGAAACCAGAAAGCTACCCTGCTGCAATGCTTGCATTCGCAAACGCATGTTCAATAAGAAAAATTTCAAGTACGGATGACGTGCTACACGATTATCAGAACAATAATATATATGTTTGATGTATTCCTCAAAGTTAATTTTATTCAACCTTGGAACAGTCACAATTTCCATTAATAAAAACAGTTGAGTATGCCATAGTAAAAAAACCCAGGAGTTTTTAATTCTCGAATTGGCTGTTCTCTTGTATATTCCAAATTTGCATTTGCAACAGTGCCATGTTGAAGAGCTTGATTAATCGCCTCTTCAGAACCCAAGAGTTTTTCAAGTAGTGTTCGTAACTCCTTGTCAGCATCTTTAGGTTCAACGAGGCAAACTAAACCAGAACGGGTTATACTGTCATCATCTTCAGGTAAGTTTTGTTGAAATTGATTTTCAGCAGGACCCTTATCTCCTTCTGGTATGAAATTTGGCAATTCCACAACTGGCAAATGAGGCAATTCAGAACGCATCTCTGTTAAATTTTGAATGCGGTCATATTTTATTGAGACATCCTTATAGTATTCATTCGGCAGGAACTGGAAGTAGCGTCCTTTCAGAGGCTTGTTAATGTGATCAGAGCCATTGTATTGATGTTTATTTTTAGTATCTTGACATTCAACACCCCCTTCTGGGTATCCAAAACACAGCCCTCGTAATGCATTTTCAACTTTAACCCTTTGCACGGTATACTGTTGAACTGAATTTTGACTTCCTTTCTTTTTGATAACCACTATTCCAACATAAGATGGTAACGATGGCAATTCTTTAGCAATTCTTTAGCAATTTGCATTCTTTGAGGAAGACTGATGCAATGACCTTTTGATACAAGCATGCCATACCGCAGGAGGTGTATATTCATAATGACAGTGATACGACGAATTAATGCTACTTCTAATATGGTCAAATTTTGGAGATATGGTGGTACTGGTAAAAAATGCATATCATTATGACGGATGTTATCGTGTAATGGACCCAAGTCATCATCATCAGCTGACAGTATTCCTGAAAATCTAGCAGGTGTCTTCACATTCTTTTTAAAACGACTAAGACTCTCCCTATGACACCTATCACACCTTCCATCACTGAAATTTTCCATGGCTTATAGTAATTGGTTTTGTTTCATTTTTTGCAGTAGGTCTTATTGGCGGTGTTGCATGAAATACTGGTCGAGTTTCAAGACAAGTTTTACAGGTTGACAAGCTATGTAATTTCTCACCTTCCTCAAACTGTATTACAGCAGCCACTACATCGGGATTTTGATGAATGGTGGCAGTTTCACTTCCAAAAATGATGTCTTGATCACTGGACTGGTTGCCTGTGACAACTGTTGAGATTGACTGTAGGGTTGATAAATTTGTTGGTATGGACTGTTGTGTGGTTGGTAATTTTTTTTGAATTGACTGTTTTGTGGTTGGCAAATTTTGTGGTATCGTCTGTGCAGTTGATGAATTTGTTGGCAATGACGGAGTTGTTGACATGGAGTGTGTAGTTGATAAATTTGTAGACAAAATATTATTCTGATTGTGTGTAGTGATTGTCAGTGTAACAGGCAGATTTTTTAAACTTAAATATTTCTGTTTACCCACAGCTGTTTTACAAACTGCTTTTTTGCATCTATAAGTTATTAGAGAGCGCCTTCTTTTTGTTTCGATAATTGTTTCATTGACTTCAGGTTCTTCATATTTAACATTCAACTGAAGAAGACATAAGAGATTCCAGTATTTTCTCTACTGCAACATCTTGACCTTTCTTTAAAATAGTCACTTCCTTTTTACCGTCCTGATTGGTTATATTTTCAGGCTGGACTGTATTTTTTGATGATAAACAAGGGATTTTCTTAGGTGGACTGAGTGATGTAGCAGGAGGAATGTTCACATTGTCATCAAAGATCAGCGATTGGTAATGATTGTCATTAACCCTTCCAAGCAAAATGAAAGCACCTGTAGTGGTACCATCAGTTAATAGATGTGCAACTTGTTGTTCACCAGAAATATCATGTGTTTCATCATGAGTAGGACTAATAAGGGTATATGGGTGTAATGCAGTACTGGTATCTGACGTTATCAAAATGTTGATGCCCAGCATTATTGCAGCAGCTCGTATAAAAATCTCTTCAACATAAACAGTAGGTTTTGACTGAGTTTGTAAGTCCCGTTCCCACTCTTCAGGGCTTTTCAATAAAAAGGTCCTATTAGTTGGAAAAATTCCTATATCACTATTTTCGCGAACAAATTTGACCACAGCTTCTCACAGTTGGAGATGATTCTGGAAATGTAGTCCAGGGGGCACAATTTGTCTGATCTCAGGGCGATTAAGTTGCTGTACTATTGCTCTGTAAAAGCAGTTGCCATCCCCTATTGACTTTTCTCGATATGTTATATTTGACAGACCAATACTTCTAGCATAAGCGACTATATGGTCTGCAGAATTTGACTGATTTAGAAGATGGGCAGCATAAGATTCTTGTAGTGTTATTTGGAAGTCAATATCATTGTTATTAAAGGGTCCAGGATTGCTTTCAATATCTCCGGATAACAATAACAGTACCTTCAAACATGCAAGATTGATGTTACAGGTCAGACAACACATCAAAATCAATGAAATAAAAAGTTTCAAAAAATGAATAAAGTGGTTGTTATTATCAAGTTTGTCAAAAAACATTCCTGATTGTGTGTGAAAATTTATATCACTCTTAATGTTATTGGAGTGACTAGCAGCTACATTATAAAAAGAACCGATGGTGGCACGATATGCTTGGACTGATATCATGATGAATTTGTCTGCACTAAATGGCTGATCAGGTAAACAAACCCTTTTACTATATCTATGCCAAAATGCAGAACACAGTAGGGGTCTAAAAATCAGATAAAAAGTAAGTAAATCTACTAAAAGATGAACCTATTGCTGCAGTTTGCACCTAAATAAGATATGAACAGTAAGTAAATATACTAAAAGATGCACCTAGCTGCAGTCTGCACCTAAATATTTGTTTGATTGCTAGCAAAAGACACGGACAAAATTGTCAAAAAATACTTATCCAATGAATGATCCAATGTCAATAAAGTCCCAGCAAACAAACACAACACGCTCCGGTAAATTTCCAGAGGGTTTAAAAAAAAGTGGCGCCAGGAAAGTATATTTCGATCGCCTAAACCACGTGTTCCACTTTGTCCAATCAAAGCAAGGAATGTTTGTGTTTGGAAAAATTACGTAATCCATTTTGTCAACCTTGATGAACCCAGGGCCTGTAGCGTTTTTGATATGAAGATGAAACGTGTACAAGTTTTATCTTCATATCAAAAAACGCTACGGGCCCTGGGTTTGAGGTTGCCATTTTGTCCAATCAATCAACGGAAAACTGTTTGTTATTGGAAAAACTAGCTACCGGCGTCTGTATTAGTTAATCCACAGTTTGTTCTGGGCACAATATTTCATGAGCCATATGATATTACATTTTGTTTATAATCTGACGAATTAGAATCCGTAAAAACACGGCATCGGTGTCCCCACCCTTCCGGTTCTTGACCTATATGGTATGGCAATTCATTTTTTGAAAACGATATACCTAACTAGAAATTTATATAATGGTATTCCTAATCAAAACAGAATAATCTCAATTATTGTGTAGTATTTGCAGGTAAAATAACTGAGCATATCACAAACAATTTTCTTATATACTTAGTAGCCATCTACCTTGGTGTCTGGATGATCAAGTATACCTGCCTTTTTTGACATGACAGTGGCTCTATAAATGAAAGTGATGAATGTATGCAACTCTCCCCTCTACGACTCAAAAATTACCTATTATTCTCAATATAGCTTTATCATTTAGTCATGATTACCTGGTTATTGTAGGTGCAAGATAATTTGTTTTTCTCAGCCCTGTCCAGGATTTGAACCTGGATCTTTCATTTACATGAGTATCATAACCATTAGACCAACAGGGCATGAATAAATATATATACAAAACTTTACAGGTGCATATTTCAAAAAATAACTTGTTATGAATAAATAATTTTTATGATAAATTTGGTAATTTTTTATTTTTATTTTCTAAATTTTCCTTCGGTATTCTTTTTGGTGGTAAAATAAGCTATGATCTGTAAAATATACTAAATATCATTATAACAAAGTTCAGCCTCTTCTGCTAAAAAGAATTTAAGTTTTAAGACTGACTACAAAATGCTTTAATTTGTCATAAAATTTCACTTTTGTGTGCTATGAGGATACAGCTGTATGTAATTTTTCCCTTTCTCAAAGATCTACTTGTCCTCAATATAGTACATCAGTGCAAGATAATTATTTTTTTTCCTAGCCCTGTCCAGGATTCGAACCTGAATTTGCAAGAGTGTCATAGCCATTGCGAATTTTTGTTGATTTCTGTAAGGTGTTCTGACTGAAAAAATGAACGTGATATAGACGATTGTACAATAAGTGCTTCTCTGAGTTTAGATGAGTTGCGGCGTGACATAATGTTTTGATTTTGCATCTAGAACAATGGACATGCCCATGCATAAGCACAGGCAGAAAATATAAACAACAGACAGCGACGATTGATAATATAAAGTAAAAAAAAAAAAAAGACACCAAAATTGGTAAATCTGCTCTTAGACAGAGAAGATAATGGTTAAAAAGTAGTTTTCAATTGGGTTTAGATGTATATAATATAAAGTAAACTTTAAAATAAGGTATTTGACTTGAGATAACTAAGAATAATTTATGTAGTATATACTATAGTAGTAACAGCATTAAATAACCTTTGTTTAAACTTATTTGAACTTTTTCTTGATTCATTATTTTGAGCATTATTAACCTGTGACCATCACTATAAGGAGAAATATATCCTTTTTTCTTTTAATTTAGCCACCCATTTCGCAAATGTGTAAAAATACTGAATTATAAATTAGCACTCACAACAATGTAAACAAAACTTGTATTTTTGGCAGACTGTTTGATTTTGGGTCTAGAGTTTATTGTAGTTCTGCATAATTTTGGTGAAAATTTACTGTGTTTTATGTGAAAAACATCAAATTTTAATAACTACCAATATTTTCACTATCAAAATATCCTAAGCCTTTGTTTCTAGACTTTTTTTATATGGGCTGTAACATCTAAATTCAATTATTATGGAGCAGACATCAAAATATTCTTAGTTTTTGTTTCAAGACTTTTTTATATTGGCTAACGTGTAAATTCAATTATTATGGAGCAGACCACGGCAGTCTGTCTGGTCTTCAAATTAACACTGTTTAAACAGAGAAGATAATAGTTTAAAAAAACAAGTCTTAAAAATTAGCGTGAATAACCAATTTGACCTATATGGTCCTTCTTTTCTTGCCTGTCAGATGCGCGCACATATACAGAACTTTGTAAACATTCACAACTCATCTATCAGTACGGCACTTTTCCCCGATCAGGTGAGTCTCCTTCCCCCTCCCCCGATCGGTTGTAATCACCCAATTGGTATTAATGTTCTGTAGCTGATTTGGCTAAACTTTTGTGGTTTTTGGTCTAATATTGTTAGAGCCAACATATTTTTTGGATAATTGTAGCTATTTGATGTTACTTTTCTAATCATAGCATAATTATCTCATTAATGTCTTAAGAATCATTTAAAGCTAGCTACATAGCTAATTTTAAGCAGCCAGTTTTATGTCAGATAAGTAGCTTGTTTTATGCTAGTGAGAAAAATAGTTTTGTGCTAGTTAAGTACCTAGTTTATGCAGCTAAATAGCAATTTTATGGTGTGTAGCTAGCTTGCAAATTTGGTAGTGTTATACCAGCTCAGTCTCTAGTTTTATGCCACATATGTTGGTAGTTATTTGCTAGTTAGCTTTAGGTGTGGGTGAGGCTAAGAAGAGGTTCAATACATGTAAAATATAGTGATGTACTAGCTAGCTAGGCATACTCTTTCTTCGTTTTCTTGAAAATGTCCTTTCGTCTTGGCACCATCTTTAAAAACAATAATAGCACTCCATCGCGATACTTAAAAAACACGCTTTCTCGCTTACTAAAAACTATACTAGAGAATGACCATATTAAATTGCTGAATTGCACTGGTTTTCGGCCGAAATTTTAAATTTTGATGTATAGGGACGAAATTGTATAGAAATGCTATATACTCTCCACCGTCCTTCCTTTTCCCTTATTATTTGGCTTATTTAATGAGGAAATGGGCTCCGCTGCGCTCGCTACGCTACTCTCCGCAAAAAGTTTCAAAAGCATTTTAGACAACAGAGTTCTTTATGTGAGTCTCTCCTACAACTACCTCTCGTCAGTGATGCGGATACAATGTTTAATCAGAACTACTCATTGTTAGCAACAATTAATCACTGCGGTACGTTCAGCGCAGGTCATCAGTAGGCTTATGTTAAGGATCGTGCCACAAATTCTTGCTACCACTGCAACGATAGAGTGGTTTGCAAATGGTCTCCACCTACTCTCAACAACAATTCATCTTATATTCTTTGTTACGTTCACTGTTGATCCGCTTTTTCTTTTTTTTTTTTTCTTTTTTCAATTTATCATTACGTTTATGAAACCTGTACTTCCATGGGGAAGGAAAATGTAAATCCGAGCGGTTTTGTATTACCCCTGCTGGTTCATTCAAACCAGTTTACCGTCAACACCCAGAGGGTAAAGAGTTCAGCTCACTCTTCTCTGGTAACTTATAAGAAGCTTAACAAGGGGGTTTGCTTTTAGCTTGTCTTTGGGTGTAACGTGTAATAAATTTTTCTGTACCCCCCTATGTTTCAAGGTATATCTTTTAGTACCGAGTATATTTCCGTAACACATTTTGTACGGTAACCGAAAGAGTGCTTCCTTTTATTTCGATGCTGGTTCCACGCTGTGTAGCCCACTGCTCCAGCTTAAACCTTGGTATTAATATTATTTTTAATGTATAACAAGACGCATGATATACGTAAACAACCTCGCGAATAAAGTTTGCAAAAAGCTCTGTATCAGATTGTGATTTATAACAGCAAAAAAAAAAAAAAGTAAAAATAGTTACCAAGATGAGATTCGAACACATGACTACTCACAGTAGGGGGTACAGAATAATTTAGGCATCCATACCTGATTTTTTCTGTACCCCCTATGACGCTGCCAGTTATTTGTGCGCCCAGAACGGGAGGGGGTACAGAATAAACCTGATTTTTTCTGTACCCCCTATGGCGTTGCCAGTTATTTGTGCGCCCAGAATGGGAGGGGGTACAGAATAATTCAGGCATCCATACCTGATTTTTTCTGTACCCCCTATGACGCTGCCAGTTATTTGTGCGCCCAGAACGGGAGGGGGTACAGAATAGTTCAGGCATCCATACCTGATTTTTTATGTACACCCTATGGCGCTGCCAGATATTTATGCGCCCAGAACTGTAGGGGGGTACAGAATAATTCAGGCATCCCTACCTGATTTTTTCTGTACCCCCTATGTCGCTGCCAGTTATTTGTGCGCCCAGAACGGGAGGGGTGAAGAATAATTCAGGCACCCATACCTGATTTTTTCTGTACCCCCTATGACGCTGCCAATTATTTGTGCGCGCAGAACGGGAGGGGGTACAGAATAATTCAGGCATCCATACCTGATTTTTTCTGTACCCCCTATGACGCTGCCAGTTATTTGTGCGCCCAGAACGGGAGGGGTGCAGAATAATTCAGGCACCCATACCTGATTTTCTCTGTACCCCCTATGGCACTGCCAGGTATGATAAGTTTTTTTGGAAAAGCCTATTACGCCTATAGGCATGTCTGACCCAGTTTACCTGTACTAAGTACTCAGTCTAGTGTCACAATTAATGTATTAACGCTTACTGAAACTTATTCTGTAAAATAAGTCAATTTTTTTGCCATTGTAACAACGGGTTGTTAACTGTGCTAAAAGGGTATTGAGCATTAACTAAGCTCAGTCCAGTGCTAAGGACGGGCTGTTTCCTGTGTTTCTGTTTAACTGAAGTTGTGTTAAAGTATTTTTCAGGAAAGGGAATATATTACACCTATATGGATGTGCAAATTGTTTAATTGTACTAAGCAGTCAGCCTGAAGTAAAATTCATTTTTGAACTTTCACCAGGAAGATTTTCCGAAAAATAAAAAGGTTGGCTGATTGTTTCTGCTATGACGGGGTAGCAACGACTTGTAAACTGTGTTTTTATTTCAGCTAAATTTATATTTAAAAAAGTACATATCAACCGAAACACTTAAATGTTCTGGCCGCCTTACTAGATTTACGACATACTGCATACCTGTACAAAACGCTCCACCTGAATGTGTGAAACTGTTTGCGGCTCTTATTAGGCGCTCCACTGGGCATTCAACGCCAGGCCGCCGGGTATCTCGCCTAGTTGAGAAAACCCTCCAAACTGTTGTGAATTAGACTTGCTCGACAATGTTGATTTCATGTGAAGCTCCTTTTATATTTTAATAGTGTTCATAACTGAAGTTAGTTGAACTGAGTCTTGTGACTTGTTTTGGTGTCTGTTGATATCTCCAATAGCGCGGCATCCCTTTTAAACGAAAATAATTGAGCGGTAAAACAGTTTTTGAGAGTTTTTGCAAGTCGCACTAAGTCTAACGATGATGTAACATCGTTCGGGATCCCTTTCTGCGGTTCCCACAAATATAGGCTAGCATGGGCGCGATATAATAGTGTATTTGTTTTTAGCCTACCTGCAAACCAGACACGCTTCGCAACTTCGATCGATTTTGATACACTGGTGTTTTCTATTTTCTGAAAATAATACGCATGCGCGTTACCGACTTGCCTTCCAGAACATGCTAACGATGTTATAGCTCCCAGTCCCCTCTTTCACCAAAGTTGAACGACTAAGGCGAAGTGCACAGTCTATGAGTAGGCTAGAGTGTGTATATTTGAATGTCGTTTTTTTTCATGGTGATCAAAATAATACTTCTGGCCGCATTTCCAACCTCGTTTCTAGAGCTTCTTCTTCTTCTTTTTGACCTACTGGTGACGGTTCAGGTTCCGTCCCAATGTGAAAACCTAACAAGGCCAGGGGGACGAGTATGGCCGCGTTTCTTTACCCTTATCCAGCCGTCATTCTCAAAAATTAGTCTTGACTTAGCCAAGAAGACTGATTTGATCCATTTTATCCTACGTACGTTCATAAAATAATTTGCACCCTAAATGCAAAACGGTCTTTATGTATCATGAATGCTTTATATGCATTACATAATGAATTTTATATTACATGCCGCACGCTCTCGTCGCAGTGAATTGCGTACGTATGACCATTAGATTTCTCCCGCAGCGCAGATGTTAAAGACGCATGTATTCTTCTTGTTCTTATTTATTCTTTTTGTGCGGAAAATATAAAAACACACATTTGATATGGCTATTCAAACGTTTTAAGTTGAGTGATTGTATCTTACAATAAAATATGAATAAAAGGAACACCATTGGATCAAAAGGAAAGTCTGGCACATACACAAATTCCGCTGTATTTTTAAAGAACATTTTCGTCATAAAACAGTCATAAAATACAATCTATATGAAAAACTTGTTAAAAATTCTTCTTTTTCCTTAAATCGACTCCATTTTGTTTAAATATATCCAGGTTTTCTTTTGAGATAAAGACGTTCATCGGATTTGATATATTCTGTGCGTCAAATCCTCTGCCCAAACACTTTTTATCTATGTGGTAGTGAACGTTCGTTTTCTTGCGTTTCCCGTGTGGTGCCTTCTCTCCTCTCAATAATCTCAACTCTGTTGTCATGACACACACATCTGTGTGTGTGAAATCTCCGCCACACCCGGCACATTTCCTCATGTAATTGTTTTTCCTTTTTATAACGAAGCAGCCCTCATCAACTTCTTTTACGTTCTTCTAAAGGTATATTTGTTGGGTCAAACAAGGTTATACACACATTAATTTTAACAAAAAAGCTTTGTTTCTTTGCATAAAATGTTGTATAAAATCTTGAAAAATATTTTTTTTCAATTATACATTGCCCACTTTATACACATGGGTTCATTATAGATTTCATAGAGGTAGACACATACCTTGACTGTACCGGTGTTTTGGTTATTCTAAAAATAATTTATATATATAATAATAATACAGTATCATTTTTCTTTAAAGCCCCTGAAAAATGCATGTCTTAAATGTTACCACGTCAATACCTTAATTTAACGTTAGTTTAAAATAAAAAGTCGTTAGTCCGTTGAAACTAAACTGGGATTCACTCGTTGTTCATGTCAGCAAATTTTTTAAATCTCTATATTTTCTTAACCTTTAATGGTCCTTCACGTTTTCTTAAGTGTTTCAAGCTCTAAGCAATCAAATCCCTAAATATTAAGTTTTAAAACCTAATATTTAACGATGTTTATCTGCCAAAGTGGATCTTTTCACGATTAGTTAATTCAATAATATCTAAATATCAGTAATATTCCAGATAAAAGGAAAAAAGTTGCCCTAACCCTTAAGTAGGAGTTTTGATGATTACGATTTCTTAGATAATTGTATGTACTTTATGAGAATGATTTCCTTTGTTAGGAGAATTCAACGACGACCTTCATATTGACCATAACACAAATTAAAGAAGCATTTAAATTGACGTGCTCTAATTTCGTAACTTTCTTTTTATTTGATTGTTACCTTGCTATATGTAACTGATATTCCTGTATCAAAACCTGTTTTATTTGTAGCTCAAGTTCTCGTGAAAGGAGATTATAATACCTTCATTGTAAGGTTCCCTTTAACTTCATTTTGTCACGCAAGAACAAAGCAGGCAAATGCATATCTATTTTTAGATAAACCTTACAAAAAGACGTACATTAACATCTTCGTCTTTTATGACAAGTACCCCCACTTTTTCATTTTTTTGTACAGTCCACAACTTCTCATTAAATTCCGGAGGAGCGACTTGCAGCATATCACAATTAAATGGTAAATTACTGTACGATTTTCTCAACGACTTGTGTAAACACTGCTGATGATACCACCTGGATGGTAAGCAAGTATCGCAGCAAACCTATTAAATCAAGCGACACATTCAAACATAATTTTCGATAGCAAAGGTAAAAAGATATTTATCAGGTATTATTGCAGTTATATATATTATTGGTTATTAGTCGTTAGTTTGTGGAAAAATTCCACGTTGGAACCACGTGAAGTCGAACATAATTTCTCAAGGCTACGTCGTGTATTTTTTATATTTTGGTTACCATGTTTTTTTGTGCAACACTACTGTGAAACCATTTTGCGTCAAGACAGACAAAATATGGCTATTATTAGTCGTCAACCTGTGGAAAAATCCACGTTTTTGCCCGTCCTTTATATATCGCATTTGGTGTTTCCGTAACAGACAGACAAACTATTATTATAGAGATTAGGCCTTATTCCTTGAAATATTCATGGGAGCTCACCTGTCGCAGCAAAGTCAGTAAAAATATATATTATTTGTAGCATGAATATTTTGCGTGTTGTTCAACATGGCCTGGTTTTGACAATAAACAGACAAAATACGGCTACTATAGTCAGAAATTTTCTCGACATTTTAATTTCGCGATAAAAATTTTGGGACAATTTCGCGATTTTTATTTTCGCGATTCGTTGCCTTGAATTTTTTTCGCGACATTTAATTTTCGCGAAT
Source organism: Hydractinia echinata (assembly GCA_030067915.1). Taxonomy (NCBI): domain Eukaryota; kingdom Metazoa; phylum Cnidaria; class Hydrozoa; order Anthoathecata; family Hydractiniidae; genus Hydractinia; species Hydractinia echinata. The sequence goes on from JASGCC010000210.1 coordinate 101,050, forward strand.
TTCATAGAGTTACGGAGTGGAGGAAAAACAAAATATGATTTTTAAGTGCGTTTTTCTGCTCTAATAATGACATCTGTAAAAGGAAGCTTTTTTCATAAAAGGCGTCAATGTTATAATCAATAAGGTAGCGGAAGAACCTTTATTTTTGATCAAGCGAGGATAGTACAACCTTTCAAACTCGCCTTGGCGTTTGCCTAAATAATGGTATTGACGTTAAGGAAAATGTTGAAACGAAATCCCATACTGTCTTTTAGACCCATGTCCTCCGACCTCTTCTGGCCTTTGGTATCTGGTTAGGAATGTCACTAGGGATAAAAGAATTAAAACTGAAGAGGTTTCATAGGTGTAAGAGTTAGACAGGAAAGTTTAAAAAAAGAGGAAATTTCATAAAAAAGGAGATCAATGATTTATAACACAAAATGCCATTTAGGTTAAAAGGCAAACCGCCTTCTAAAATTGTGTTTAAAAGTGCATTTCTTCCTTAATTTTCCCGGGTTTTATCAAACTGGGTATCACCAGAATTATTTTGTTGCAAAAATTTTACGTCTGCCACCCTGTGGAGTCTAAAAAATGAAGAAAAAAAGAAAATATTTCGCGGTTTTTATTTTCGCGATTTCGTCAATTAAATTTTTTTCGCGGCATTTTAAATTCGCGAAAATGCCCAAAAATCGCGAAAATCGCGAAAATTAGTTGTCGCGAAAATTTCTGACTATAAGGTATAGAGATATATCTCATACCCACGCATCAGTTGGTTTTCCTTGTACTTTAGGACCTTCTGCCTTTCCACATACTCGGCAGACGCTATTGCACCATCGTTCTTGACCTAAATATATTAAAGTCGTCAATTGCACCATCAAAAACAATTTGTAAGGTTAAAAAGAAATTCATCGTACCTCCCTCTTCAAGCAATTTTTTAACAAATTTCCTCTCTGTCGGTTGTAACGCTTGATGTTGTCAAAGTTACTGGCACCTCTTGTTTTTCCAAAATAAGGCACTCCGCAAACTAAAAGAAGCTATTGTTGTTACAAGTCTATTTGGACAAAGGGCTATTTTGATAAAGTGGTTTTTGAGTGATGCTTACTTTCAAACAGTATACACCACATGAAACGCTATCTTTCTGTCGTGCATGTGGCACAATTTCCACGTTAAAGTTATCTTCTATTTGATATTTCGCCGCAAGATAAGAACTAAGAAAGTACAGAATATAAGATCGTAAAACGGTTTTTTAACCTAAAAATATATTCTTTTTCATCATTAAATTCTACTTACTTCCATTGCTGTTCAACCTTTACAATTTCTTCAGGTAATTCACCGAGTGGGTTGAAGTAAATGATGGTTGCAGCAGATGGAATAACAACCTGGATGTAAGTACCAGCTGTTAGAAGTATTTTGAAAGACAAGATACACGGTACTAATAAAACGCTAATAAACAAGTAAAGGTTTTGGTACCGAAAGCGTCCAGTGGTATCCTGAACAACGACAACCAATAATTTGATCGTATTTTGTTATATCACGCTAAAATAAAGTACTGCATTTAGAAAACATGACACAAACTATTGCCTTACGATTTGTTTAAAGAAAATATGTTGGTTTGAAATATGTTTGCTGGCAAATTGCGATTTACTGCGTACTTCCGTAAAAGCAGTATATTTTCAGTATTACTTTATTTTTCATTAAATTCAATGTCGAAATCATAACATGTGCGATCACGCTTTTTTAGTAAATTTATTTACTACTTAGTAGAGTAAAAGAAAAGTGTTAACGCGATAGTTTTTTCCATTCACAATTTGAATGATAATGATTTGCCTTGTTAGTGATTTTATTCTTATTCTTTTTGATTACTTAAATTTGAAGTACGTAAAGATGCACTTACTTGGAACATCTTTTACTTTGTGTATTTATTTGTAGGCATGCACATGCTTTGAATAATAAAAAATGTTTTATTTAGAAACTCTTATTTGGGAGATAGACTAAGATCGTAAGTTAAAGAGCTAAACTTTATATGAGAGAATCGTATAATGGATCTTACCCTAAAATTGCCTGAACGGTAAAAACCACTCACCTGTTTCATTTTTGGCGCTGGTTCATCAAAAATCAAAGACATCTGGCCTGGAGTAATAATCTTAACACTCTGTGAAGAAAATATTTTTATCAATTTGTTTAAGAAACTTGAAAAGTTTAGAAAATAGAATTCAAATCGTTACCTTTGTTTACTTTCCCGGGAAAGAATACACAAATAGGTGTATATGACTTCGTCATTTACAGAGCTATGCAGAGCTTCCTTTAGTAAAACATCTGTTACCGGAGTACTTCCAAATTCAGGAAACAGGCTGAGAACAATTTTCTTTGTTTCCACTGATTTCAACGCAACCATTTCTACATAATGAAAATACGTAATATCTCAAAACATGTGCATTGTGTAACATTTACCTATCTATTGAAGCAGCACACCTTTACAACATTTTCATATCGCAATACCTTAAATGATAAGTTTCATTCTTTTAAAGAAAAAAGAAAGCTCTTGCGGTTGTAACACTCGTTCTAGTAGAATCTAATTATCACAGAAGACAAAAGTTTGGTAGTTTTTATCGAATTTTTAAATCCAAATTCGCTTCATTAATTTATATAATAAATTTCCCAGATATCCTGTCCTTCAGGATCTGCGGCAAATTCTTCCAAACAAAAATTTGAATTTATATACGCAAATGCTAGAAGTTTTTTCCGTATTGCTTTGAAATAGACATTTTGGACTTTTAAATACACCGGTAGGCAAAACAAACACAAAGAAAACAAACCTCCTCCGTAAAAGGACAAATACATAATAAGTAAACGTTTTTAAGTTGTATTTTTTTATTTTATAGGAATTTTTAAATTATTTTTTAATCAATCATTTACAGTACATGAAAATATTATAAATAATATACACTTACGTTCATAAACCGTTGCTGCACAAAAACACACTCCATTTGTGTTCGAATCCATTTCCATTTCATCTAAAAAAGAGAGATATGGAGATCATCTAAAGTCAGGTGGTGATTTTTTTTAAGTGCAGGATAAATCTCGCGATTCCAATCAGGCAAAAAATATGCGTCAGGCTTTAGTCACATGTTAAAAGTTCTACATAAAGGAAAATTGGAAAAAGCTATCATAAAACTTTTTTCAATTAGCTTTACTTTATATAATAAAATGTGATTTCATTGCACAGTTGCAATTCTATGTTAATTAGCAAAACTCTTTAATAATAGCCGTCTTCTTTCTGTGTGTCCGCGAAAGATGCGTCCTGTTACGGAAACACGAAATGCGATATATAAAGGACGGGCGACCCTGTGGATTTTTCCATGGGTTAACGACTAGTCTCTTTAATAATAGCCGTATTCTGTCCGTCTGTCTGTCCGCAAAAGACGCGTTCTGTTACGGAAACACGAAATTTTTAAAATACGCACGAATACCAAATGCGATATATTTTTGTCCACTTTGTTGCAACGGGTAAATTTAAAGGACGGGCGAACCCGTGGATTTTTCCACGGGCTAACGACTAGTCTATATTGTAATACCCGTATATGTCTGTCTGTCTGTCACGCAAAATGGTACCGCAAGTAGCGAGACGCACGCAATGCTGTATATACGGGTAAACACGCGGAGTTTTCCACGGGCCACTGACTAGTATATTAACAATAATGGGGCCGATCAAATTATTTCATCATATCTCTTTCTTCCGTTGAAGCGACCTGCCCTTCTTTCTTCCCTTGGGTGTGATTAAACAATTTTTTGATGTAATTAAAGAATTAAAACATTCCCAGTCCAACGCATTGGCACGTTTCTGATAAAGTACACATCATCATTTTGAGCTTATTTTATTCGATGAAACTACTAACAAAACTTCAACCTAGATTTGCAATATCTCCCTTAAATATAATAAACAGTAGACAAGCTCACAAATAAAAGGCCCATAAACTATAATCTTCCCCCTTAAACTGTCAGATTACATACCAATAATGTTCTGATATAAATAAAGGCTAAAAGCAACAGTGCGACAAATGACACACACGCACACAAAAAGAATGGCTTGGCTTTAAATGTCGTTATTTTACTTTTCTCGAGCCAAAAAGGTCTAAGATGAAAGCGCAATATTGGATTAGAAAAAAATAAAATAAAAAATAAAATAAAAACTATTCAATTATCTCAAAAGATATAAATAAAAAATATGTTAATTGAATAATACCGTCATCGATCTTTCTTGTCTGCTTCTCTTCAGTTTTGATATTTGGGCCAGTAGCTAATAGATTGAACAAAATGATAACAACTATTCCAAATATACACCACCAGTAACATAGTTTTCAAGGCGGAGAAGGGGTGGCACGAAATGGGGTCTAACATGGTTGAGCGCTAAAAACGGTTTGATTTCAGAGCGTCAATAATATCTTCAAATTGCTTCAGAATACAACAAAAGGTGGGGTCCTACTGGACACACCAGCGCGGGTACAATTATCGCTAAACTTCACATTCCTTTTATAGATAAAGAAATAGTAACTGAGTAGTACCGCTATAAAAACCATCAGCCTGTTCCTTGTTGTTAAATTCAGTTGTTGGTTCAGGAACTAAGATAAAAAATAAAACAATGATAAGTATAAGATTAACATATATTCCGACTCTTTTGATAAGAAAAATTGTTATTCTAACCACATCTCAAAATATCTTCATCAGATATTTAATCTGTGACATCAGCTATTAAATGCCCTTATAGCAATGAAAAATCAGGTATTAGAGGTTACTTCTTTGAACAAGTAATGAAAAATAAGTGTTATAATACAAACGTAGGCGCGATTGAACATTTCCTCATAAAATGATTGGATAAAATCAATTGGACATATGTGGACATGGTGCACGGAAGGTAGAGTTTTTAACAGTCAACAAAAAAGTCAAAAAACCCTGGGGACGAGGGTGATATAGGTTACTTCTTTGAACAAGTAATGACAAATAAATTTAAAGTAATTCTTTACCTTTTTCTACAATATTTTTAACTGGATATTCGCAAGCATAGTCATGGTGTAGAATGGTAGCTAAATAAATTATATGGAAATGAATGCATTTTGTCTTTCCAAATTTATGTAGTTTTGTTGGTCTATTTTCTTTGTACTTAAACGACCATATAAAATAGTTAGATTAATAACCCTATCGCAAATCGTAGCTATGACTTCTTACATCGATTTTCGGCAATATTGCAAGATGTTTAGCAATATGGTTGTTCAAAATGGTTATGCTTGAGGGTCAACACGTGGAAATGTCAATATAACTGATTTTATTTAAAGATAAATAAAAAATTGCAGTTTATGATTGCCAAAAAAATAATAGGCAAACATTTGATTAGTACTGTTTTATTACCATCAATCTGTTGAAAACCGCTATCTTTAATGCTTTGTTTAGAAGCTGAGATAGAAAAGAAAACAATGATTAACGTGTAACTATAGTTGGGTGTGTTAATTTTTCTTTAAATTTGCCAAAAAATGTATGTCTTAAATGCAATCGGCAAATTAAAAATCACGACTTCGATAACAGCATTTTAACGTAAATAGCTTAATATAAATTAACGAAGCATTATAACTTTAATGCTAAATAACTTGGAAACGGGAGAAAATAACTGACTTTATCTCCTGCGTTGGTAACTGAGGACCACTTTAAGGCAAAAAAGGATCAATTTCTCAAAGCTAGGACAACCCATCAGTTTCGAAACAAGTGGGTTGCCACAAAAAAATATTTTTTCAAACGTTGGTCTAAAGCACATGTGTCGGATATGCAATTTTTGATCAGCATTTTAAGCTCTGTACAATTAAAGTAACTACTAAAGAATTTCATAAAAAACGTTTTATTACATTAGCAGGTCGTTGCTAACGTCAGCAATTTTTTTAAACCCTTAGATCTCCTTAACGGTTCATCGAAAGCACATTTTCCGAAAAATTTCCTTGTTCAACTTTATAGCTCTACGGCGACGTTTAAAAAAAAAGAAAAAAAATTGTGCATCGACGGGTCAATGCTAACGTCATTAAAATTTAAATGACAGGGCATTTGGATTGTTCTGCCAAAGTGTAACACGGGCTTATCGACCAGTGAATAAATAGTACCGTTATCAATACCATCTTCATCTATCAGCATCTCTTTAATAGACATGGTGGTTGGTTCAGAAACTAAAATAGGGAGGAAACTATAGAATAACTATCACCAAACATGTTATCGTCAAAAATCTAATAACTGAGTCGTACTATTATCATATTTATCATATTTTGGATGACTACAAGATCAAAGAAAATTATTTTTCAGTGTAGGTTCTCTAAAAGAGGTTTATCTTTTGTGTAGCGAAATAGTAATTTCAGGAAAAGAAAAATTCAACTGTGTAATTAGTAAGGTGGAGTTGGCCTCATTCTCCCACTCCCACCCCCTCACTTGTCCTCATATCTGTCAATTGTATTTTTTTTTAATATTTTGTGTGTAGTGAAACCTACCTTCAACGAATTTTTTCAAATTCTTCGGATGATGGCTGTTTTTGCTTTCTCTAAATTTTACATTGCCATGGGGTGTCACTGACTGCACGATAAAGGGACCTTTAAATCTGGGTTTAAGGCCCCTTTTTTTCGATTGGTCCGCCAATAGAACTTTGTCTCCTTCTTTGAAATCTCTTTTTATGTCCGTTACTCTGACGCGCTTATCGTAGGCCTTCTTTTTCTTTTCTTGAGCATGTTCTATGTTCTGAATATGAAATATTAAATAATACAGTAGCATACCCAAACTCGCAAGAGATCGACTTTTTGGTTTCAACTAGTAGATGTTACCTAATTTTAACGAACAAAATCAACAAAAATTTTTAATTTTTACGAATGTGACATAAACTCTTGCATAACTAACTTTACAAGGTAAATCTTGATGATGGGGAAGGCCTTTAAATTCCCACCCTGCAAACTCGGTTCTATTAGAAAATTATATCGTTGATAACACAAAATGCCGTACTTCTACGTCAACGAATATATTTGGGGTTGAGGAGAGAAATGACTAAATTATTCGCAGTTCAAGCTAAGCAGCAAAATATCTGCCTTTCTTATTCTAAATTTAAATAAAAATCATTAGCTACCATCAGCATTCAAATTAGCAGATGTATACTATAGTCTTTAAATACTATGATGACGTTAAATTAAAAAAAATAAAAGACCAAAGTAAAAAAAAGGAGAACGTAAGCCTATTAACGAATTTTTTGTTATCATTACCCTATAAATACAGAATACTTACCTCTTTTTCGATTTTAGTAGCTTTTTCTATATTTTTAGCCACTAAATTCATGGCAACTACAACTGCTTCATTGGAAGGCATTCCATCCAAAACTGTACTCTAGTATATTTAAAAGTATCACGCAATTAAACTTATTACGAGGACATAACGAATTTTCATAGCCTCAAATGGGCAGACAGTTTAAACGAAAATGAAAATGCTTCCTTTATTCTCTTCACTTATCTTAAATTTCAGTCTATCGCTATATGGGTGGTGCATATAAAAAGATATTCTTACCTGATTAAAATTTTCTTCAAATTTTGGTGGTCGGCCACCAAACATGATTTCGAATGGCGAAACCTTCGTAGAGGTTTGCCGTTCCGTTCTCATGGAGAAGAGGCAGACGTCGAGATAGTCATCCCAGTCTGCCCCTGTCTCACTGACCATTTTTTTAAATTTCCTAAATAGATAAACACATACAAGTATGGTTACTGCAATTAAATGCAATGGGAAAAAACAAAGAGTGTACCTTTTCAATGTTTTGTTGGTGTTTTCATCCTGCCCGTTCGATTGGGGATGGTATACCGCTGTTTTTCTCCTTTCAATACCCATTTTTTTATATATCTCGTCGTTCAACTAAACAAACAATAAACCTAAGAATCATGGTAACCCCCAAGTAAATTTTGTGTACAAGACTAATTTCATTTTTAAATCTTGATTATTTGATTTGTACCTTGTTGTTGAATTCACTCCCGTTGTCTGTTAAAATCGCCTTTGGAATTCCAAACGTTGTGAGTACTTTCAACATCTTAATCGCCACAGTTTCGGCATGCTTGTTGGGCAATGCATACGCAAGAGGCCATTTGGAGAATAAGTCTGTACATGTTAAAATGTACTTATTCCCCCTGTTGGTTTCTTGCAATGGCCCAACAAAGTCAATGCCAATTAACTCCCACACCTTGCTCGTCTAAACGATTTAATAGATTATAAATTACATTAATACATAAAGCATAATGCGCATCAAGAAGCTTTTCTCGAGAAAGCCATCTTTTTACACGAGCACACCTCTAAAGACGAAAACATCTTATATATATCGTGTTCAAATCAGGCTTACAAACTCAAAAATATTATTAAGAAATCCAACCTAAATAGGCGTCATTTCTTTTTTTAACGATGGCAACGCCCCATGCTTCTGACAAGTTGCGCATTGTTTAATCTGCGAAGGAAAATGACATACTATTTCGTTGAAAGTCTAATTTTCTAAGTGGATAAATTTTACAAGGAATTTTTATTACAAGGTTATAAATGTTAAAAATATGCTTTTACAAAATAGGATAATTTCATCCGTAATATTATATACACCAACGCTTTAGATCGAATATTCTAATTGAACAAGTAATCCATGACACACAAGATTAGCTTAAATTTGTAAATTGGGCATTTGCAATAAACAGTACTCTAAGGGTTAAGAAGAGATTTCCCACTCCGTTTGTCTTGTTTCCTTGAATTTAGGGACATAAAACAAATTTTTAGAAGAAAAAGTTGCGAATCGGATACTAGATCATGATATCATCCATAATGCGCACTCTGTTTCTCTTGTTTCGTTGAATTTAGGCCTGAAAACAAATTTTCAGAAGAAAAGGCTCTGAATCAAATACTAGACCATGATATCATTTGTAATGCGCACTCCGTTGGTCTTGTTTCGTTAAATTTAAGCCTGAAAACAAATTTTCATTTGTAGTGCACACTTCGTTTAAACCAGAAATTTTTCGTTGATGTTCTTAACTTAAAATATAAGTTAGTTTATTCAGATTTTAACCTGAGCTGCGGCATACGGAAATTAAATACATACAGTTTATATTTTTACTCAATAGTGTTTTAGTTAAAATTCAGCAAAAAATAATTTTTGAGGAAACTAAATTCATTCATGTAAAACAAGGAAGGAAGTTTTTAGAGAAGCGTATATTTCAAATTCTACTAAAAATTGCCAAATACTGATGTCTTGCTGTTGATTCAATCAGTTTTCGTTTCCCAGACCGGCAATTCTGTGTCGTTTTATGAAACTATGTTCTTTCGATTTGATCAATTGGTGAATGAAAAACTGCAGATAGAACATGAAATGTGCTTGGCTCATCAATCTAACTGAACTTTTTATCCTCTGGATGAAGCTGTTGAAGTGTTCACAAGTCGACATATTCAGGCTCGCGAAACCAAGAATGGAATTTGAGCGGAATGCAGGGGTACACCTATGAGTGTGCCTGTGAAAAACATCATGAAACAAGCGCGTATGTTGGTAGTATCCGGACTTTCTGTTCTTGACGTATTCACCTAAACTGCACGCATGATCATAGAAAACATCTAATGGGACCTCTTCTAAATGTGTGTAAAAAGAAGCAGATGCATCACTTCGGCCTTCACTACCAGGTATGACGTGAAATCCATAGCAGTGGTCATGTAAGGGACAGAAGCAAAAGAACACAAACACCATGCCTTGCTTGGTAACTTGTTGAGTTGCTGGAGTCCACAGAAAATTTCTTAACTTGTTGAATTTGTTTGCTGTGGTTTGAAAAATAAAAGTTCTGAAGACTTAATAATTATACATCTGTAACCTCTTGACAGAAGAATTGTTGCTGGTAACAAAATTCCAGTACAGACGAGCAAGTGCCCCTACCTGCTTGACATGCAAATCCAAAATCTATAATAATATCTACTGCGCGGAATAGAAGAGTATTAACACAAGAATCGTAGGACAGCTGTTTAAAAAGGGACGCTATTGCTTTTTTTTCATTTATGTTGCGTGATTGCTCCTAATGGAAACATAATGCATCGTCACTTATTCAACCTTTATGTGAGATCTCCCCAAGAATACTTTTGCATACGTACAATAGATGGCTACGAAGAGAACGATATAGGAACAACCCTTACAAAGCAGGAAAGGCTCTGCTTGACCCAAAGTGTTATTCTATTTTGAGGGTTGATCAAGAAACACTTGATAACCATAAATCTTCATCTGTGAAAGACGATCTTTACGACGTTCCCCTAGGCAATCTACACGGGCTATCACCAAACCCTCCTATTTCACAACCCTTTCCGGCATCTGCTTTTAAATATGAAGATTTTTTAAAGATTCTTGCAACCCGACGAAATGCTTCTTCCCCAGGCATCAATGCTATACCCTATAAAGTGTACAAAAAGTGTTCTAAAGTAAATTCTGTATTGTTTAATATGTTTAAGTCTTGTTTTAAAAATTGTGTTGTCCCTATTCAATGGCGTTGTGCTAGTGAAATTTATATCCCTAAATCAAAAACTCCTATGGAGTCTAATATTAAAGATTATCGGTCTATCGCCTTATTAAATGTAGAAAGCAAGCTTTTATTCAGTCTTGTATCAAGACGGTTAGAAGCCCACATAATTAATACCAACAAATTTATCAATACGTCACTCCAAAAAGGTTGTATGGAAAAGGTTCCAGGTTGCTGGGAACACATGTCGATGGTTTGGGCTGCTCTTAAAGAAGCCCGAGTTAACAAATCAGACCTCGCCACAAATATGGCTGGATATCGCAAATGCATTTCCTTCAATTCCACACAATTTAATATTTTTTGCACTGGAGAGATATGGAGTTGCTCCAAGCTGGATATCGTTCATTCAAGACTTATTACATCGGTATTTATAGCAAATCCTTTAGTTTGTCCTCACCAAGCAACTGGCACAGGCAAATGCGTGGCATTTTTGCTGGGTGCACTCTTTCCATCATTTTATTTCTCGCTGGCATCAACATCATCCTTGAATACACTCTCCTATCTGATGCCTCCAATTTTGTTACTTCTAAGAAGGTATCCCTACCAGTAATTAGAGCTTTTATGGACGATATCAACCTCATGTCATCCTCTGTTTCGGGAACTCAAAAACTCCTAAACCGATGTACTACTGCTTTGACATGGGCAAGGATGAGTTTCTGTCCCCGTAAGTCAAGAAGCATAATACTTATAAAAGGTAGGTCAGTAAACACTACCCCGTTTTCTGTTACCCCTCTATCTACACCAACTGACTTTTCCTCGTATATCCCATCAATACACTCCTCACCTGTTCGTTTCCTTGGTCGTATTATTGACGGTTCACTTTCAGACGCAAAGTCAATCGGGGAACTAGAGAATAAGTTAACAACTGGGCTTACAATAATAAATAGTTCTTGTTTCAAAGGCACTCAGAAACTCTGGATTCTACAAAATTTACTTATCCCTAGAATCCAATGGCCACTGCTTATTTACGAGGTTCCCATATCTCGGGTTTCAAGGTTGGAACAAAAAGACATCTGCTTTTATCAGAAATGGCTTTCAATTCACCCATCCACTACTAACATCTGTCTGTACAGCTCCTGTTCGCCTTGTCCCCTACCAATCAAAAGTCTGACATCACTACTGAAGTCCTCCAAAATCAGTGGCCATCTGCTTTTAAGAGACTCTAAAGACCCACTAGTCTCACTTAGTGCCCCCTCCTTAAAATCGGGTAAATGGAAGGTGAAGGACGCAGTTACGACGGCAGAGACAGAAGTAACAGTTCGATCCATGATAGGTACTCCCCAACTGGGTAGAGCTGGCCTAGGCATCCAAAAATGTTTGAAGGTTCCCACTTCCAAACAGTGCCACGCTTACAGAAAAGTTGATAACAAACACAGCCAGAGATATAGACGAGGAAGCTAACATGAGTAGAGCCATGCAGTTGCAAGTACAAGGGCAGTGGACCAGATGGGAGAATTACATCCGAAATGACCTGTCCTGGAAATCCATTCTGGCCATGCCACCAAACTTGCTTTCTTTCTGCCTAGCTTCTACTTATGATGTTTTACCGTCACCCAGCAACTTAAATCGTTGGAACATTTGCACTGAATCCAGTTGTTCCTTGTGTGGAAAGCTTTTATGCACCACAGCACATGTCTTAGGTTCTTGCAAGGTTGCCCTTACTCAAGGCCGATTTACTTTCCGACATGATTCTGTTCTTTGTGAGCTTCTTCTAAGCCTCAAAGAATTTTTGTCAGAACTTAAACCATCTCCGAAAAGTAAATTGTTTAAGATACCATTTGTTAAAGCAGGTACATACACCTCTGGGAAAAGATCAAAACCAACAGGTCTATTCCATCACGCCAGTGACTGGGTGATACTGTCTGACTTAAACAATAGCTTTGTGTTCCCTGGTCATATAGCTGTTACATCACTAAGACCAGACATTGTCATGTATTCCAACTGTTCCAAAATTGCCATTCTCATTGAACTTACCTGTCCTTGTGAGGAGAATATGGAGTCCTGGCACTGTACCAAACTTTCTAAATACTCCTCTTTAGTCGAAGTGATACGTAGTAACGGTTGGTCTCCACATCTTTACGCTGTTGAAGTAGGTGCTAGAGGTTACTGTTCTAGGTCCGTTACATGTTGTTTAAAGACTCTCGGTTTTTCCAACAAATCTGCATTTATAACTGCACGCAAACTTGGTGACATATGCATGAAAACATCATTTTGCATCTGGTTTGCTAGAGATTCTCTGCAATGGTCCCAAGAATGCAGTCCAACAACATCCGCAACCTCAAACGATCGTATGTTCCAAGTGTCTTCTTTGGCATCAAACTCTTTTGTCGATAACGGTCCGTATTCAGCCACATCATTACCAAAACCCGCAGTTGACCTAAAGACCAAATCCAAGCAGAAAGCTAACAACGCCCACGCCGGTTTGATAAACAAAGGTAACACATGCTATGCAAACTCCATCCTTCAAGTGTTAACTGTCCTTCCAAGACTTTGGTCTCAACTGCCATCAGAGTCCTCTTTTTTATCGCCACTAGTGAAGTCAATAGTCCTAAATATGTCCCTTTTACATCGCTCCCGTTCACCTATCGATCCTTCCAATTTCCTGCGGGCTTTGCAGAACAGAATGCATACTCTAAATAAAAATGAATTTCATTACAACATTCAGCAAGACGTCCCTGAGACGCTCCACGTAGTCATTGACGAACTAATTGGATCTTCTTCCTTGGTTAGCAATCTTCTCTCTGTTAGTCTAACAACAACAACATCTTGCAACACTTGTTTGTGTTCCTCTTCTAAAGAACAAAAGGAGACAATTCTTACTTTACCAACATGCAAGTCAATAGGGGACTCTTTCAAGGCAATTTCGCAGTCGCAACAGCTTGTAGGCGACGACAGGTGGTTTTGCCCCCAGTGTTCATCACACCAGGAGAGCACAACTGAAACACAAATTTCCAGTTGTGGCGATATCCTTGTTGTTCAGTTACTTAGGTATGCCTCAGTTAATGGTTCCTCTTTCAAGGATACAAGATCGGTGAACTGTGTGCCTACGAAACACCACGAGCTAATCGTGCTTTCTCACCCTACTGATGAAATTTCCTTTAGCAACAAGTACAGATTAGTCGCCACAATTAACCATTCAGGTACCTTAAAAGCAGGACATTACTGGGCATTTATTAAAGATCAACGAAACACTTGGCTTAAGTGCAACGACCGCTGCGTTTCAGAAGTCAATTCGTCTCACTTGAACAATTCATCCTGTTACATACTATTTTTTACCAGGACTTAACTTTTTCCATGCCATAAAAACAAATTGGGGGAGGGAATAAATTTCCCTAGCGGTTCTAATTTACCCCAGCTAACCTTGGCCGTTTAGTTTACCGTGAAATAGGAGTTTGCTCACTCCCTTCTCTCTCTTGAGATCCTGTAAGAAGCATAGCAAGGGGGCTAGACTTTTTGTCTTGTCTTTGGGTTTGACGGTCCCACTTGTTACCCCAGTCCAGTAGGGAGGCAGAGTTTGCTCACTTTGCCTTCAGAATTGACGATCCTGCTGCCCTGAGTCATTTTAGAAGCTTTGCAAGGGGGTTTGATATTCTTATCTTGTCTTCGTGGTTTGACGCCCACGCACATCACCCCAGTCATGACAGGCTGGCACTGTCATTAGGTTGACCCACCGCAGCAATGATCTGTGTAAGGCTGAGTGTTGGGCGCCCTTAACACGTGTAAAGCTACAGCCAGGTTCACAAGTCCTGGCGCACAGATCGTTGCCTGCTTTAGTTTACATTTGTTCCGTTAGGAATTATTTTAAGATTTATCCGTTTAAGGATAGTTTCGTCATAATAAGTTTTATTTATTTTACGTGTGCCTATTAATTCAGTTTGAATTGCCTAATTGTTTTGTTTGTTGTCTTTTTATGTTTATTAGTATTTTGTGTTTTACCACTGTTTTACGCGTCCTGTTTAATGGTCAATGTATTTTTTCTGACAGAATCCTTGTTAAAAGGGAGGGTTTTGCTATTATGCAGAATCTTCAGAGGGTTACAACCTCTAATAATTAACCAGCCGTCATTAGACAAGCTATATCACAACAGCCAGCTGTTTTGTCACTTCATCATCACCCCATTATTGTCACATTTTGATGTTATTGAGCAACGACCAAGCCTTCTAAGAAAAGTAGGAATAACTTCACCTGCTTGCGGCATTGCTATTTGGTTCTACAATGCATTCTTGAAACCCATTTCAATCTTCAAACATGCAAGCACGTTAGGCTTCCCATCATCTCACAGGAGAGTATTTTGCCATAAAACCATTTCTATTGGTGTATGAAAGTGTGTCCAACCTTAATGCAGGCCTTGCCATGAGCAAATGACCTCCCGAGCAAATAATTGCTCAATTTTGCTCGCCATATTTTTCGCGAAAAAAACTTGAATTTTAGACACTCGGGGCAAGTATGAGTATACCTATGACTGTTTGATTCATATATAATCTTATGGATGGGAAGCAGCTAGCTACCTATAACAGCACACTGATAAAACAAAACTTGACTTCGTTTGCTTCGATGAAAGCTCCACGCTGTTGTCGTTGTGATTGGGATATGCGTAGTTCGTTCTCTATCTCTCTCTCTCTCTTATGAATGAATGTTTTTTTCTGCGCTTAGAAAATTTATGGATCTTGATATGTTTTTATTCTTTATTTACTAGGCCATATTCTGTTCAAACATAAACGGAATGCAAGAAACGCAAAATCGAATGCAGACAAAAATCCCTGGTTACAGCGCGACCATAAAAACATTTGTATTTATGTTTAATTTTTCAAATAAAAACTAATCGAAAAAACGTTTTTTTCTGTACAAATAAAAACTGTCAATAAAGAATAACAATCATTCAAATCCTTCAAATTCTTCTTTGGAATCGGTATCTGAAAAGTTGTAACCTTCCTCAATACTGTCATCGTCGTCCTCATCACACTCATCTTCATCGCTTGAGATAACCACGTCAACTTTGTGATCTTTTTTTGGGAGGCTCGAGAGAAACTTTACGCCGCTTCTCTTTATAAATGGTATAGGCTGAATCGAGAATTTCATCACGATCTTTTTGTGACCATAAATGATTATTCACAGAAATTATTATTATTCGAGGCCATCATGGTTGAGTGACAGTCTTCGATCAGACAATACCATCGTTAGTGTTGAAAATGCGCGTTCAACTGTGGAATTAGATCCTGATATGCACATGATTAACTTGATAAGGAGAGCGATATTAGGAAATTATTTTTCCCGTTTTGTCAAAATCACCTTCCACAACTGATGACCTTCAAAAGAGTTGTACGAATCTTCAACTAACTCCGCCCATTCCCGGTTACATTTCGACAACACAAAACCAGCAGCTTTCAGAGGAACATGAAAGTGATTAAATAATACCTCAATGTCCTTGATGCCATAATCACGCTCATCTGTGTTCAAGAATTTTGGGTCGAATATTTTCATGTTTTGAAAAACTGGTTGCTGCATTGAGCTGAACCGTGTGTTCATAACGACTTTGAGTTGTTTCAACACCTGTTTTATATGTTTGATCGCAGATTCATATAGCTCGCCGCCCTGTCCAGTCAAATTTAACATGCGGACATCATGAAATTTCTGATTTCCAAGTCTTTTTCGTTCGTGTCCTGCATTGTGATAGGACTTCTTTATCGTGCTCATTTTTCTTCCTAGTTTGAGTGGATCTTCGCTATTCGATACCTCAAAGAAATTCACAAATTTTTCAGAATCGCACCTGATTTCTTCCACATTGTTGTCAATGTATTTTTCTACATTTTTCACAAACCTCTTAATACTTGAAGCGATCTGATATGGCATGAGGGAATCGTTTTCGAACATTAATGAGACAGGCGATACCAAGCTTAAAAGTTTTTTAATAGATAAAAAATGTTTATATAAAATTGTTTTGTTGCTGCACACTTCAAATCATTTTTCATTGTATCCTTCACAGCCAATTCAATTCGGTGGTTGACACAGTGAATTTTCAACAGCCAAGGCCTTTCTTGCATTAACTGTGTCAGTGTACCATTGATGTTCCCCATGTTCACATTAGCCCCGTCGGCTGTGGCACTTACTATGCTATTCCTATACTTTTCTTCATTGAGTTTCATGTTTTTAAGGAATGTATCATCCAGTGCCTTTTTTACGGAATCTGCATCGACGCCACCAAACTTTTCCATATCAGCAATATTTGTCACATAATCATTTCCTTATCTGACCCAGTTTTCCGAGCCTGTGATCCGTCACTAAGGATGGATAAAAAGGGACTGCCGACAAGTATCGATGACACACGAGCTCTCACTGCTGAAGCCAGGGCATTTACAAGAAGACGTGCAGCTTTGTTTAATGTTTTCTGTTGTTCTTCTTTGTTCCTGTGTACTGTGTTACTTTAATGTTAGTCAAAGTGGTCATCGTATAATTTGCCAAATCCTTGCAACGAGGAAGATTTTGGATTATTTCGGAATCTTTAGAGGGTATAACCTCTACATAGCCATAACCACCTGTCTTTAGACAAGTATCATTACAGCTTGCTGTTTTGTCACCTCATTATCGTTGTCCATATTATTAATTAGTTGAACGCCATTATCTCTCAAACACCCAACCAGAACTTTAAAATGAGTAAAGGGCATCGTCGGTTCCAGAGCCATCTGATATGCAGCCTTTAAGAGACTCATGTAAGCATTTTTCGAAGCCTCTCCCATACTCGAAGTAGGCTGCGATCGTTTGTTTTGGCTGAAAACAAGGGAAAAAGTGAAAGGAAAAGTGAACACATGATTTCCGTTAGATTCCTTCTTCACAAAAAATAAATAGAATGTATTTGTAAAAAAATATTGGATATCTCACCTACTACTGAGCGGTATATTCACTCGTTCATTTTCCGGTTTACGACCCTCTATATCTAACGCTATATTATGAGCGTCTCCACCCAAATGTCGATTGATTGCAAATTTTGTGATGTTGTTTGTGCCTTTAACAAATCTCAACACAGCATCGAGCATTACTCCCTTGCATTTGGGGTGTTTACGTATCTCTTTTTCATTCCTTGTACATACTAGACACCACATGAAGTTGACAAGAGTGCACCCATCCTCAGGGGTCACAGTCTTGAACCCAATTACAACACCCTTCCCCCAAGAATTAAATGTTGAAAGTTTGACGCTTTTTCCTTTTCCCGAGTTTTCTGCAGCCATCGTGAAATTGATAATTACTACAAGCGAACTAACTTTTTATGATATTTTTAAACACGTTTTAACGGTATTCTATATTCAAATCGAATCGATCTTGTTCGGAGTCGCAGGAACGAACGATGGATCATCTGAAGAATCATCAGATTCTTCATACTCATCATCTTCATCATCGCACACAGGAGGGTGACTCGCGTGTGTAGCCACGTTCCTCACTGCCAACTTCATCGACTTTATCAGGGCAGCTTGCTCTGCCTCCGATGACACCCTTTGTGCCTGTTTGACACAGAAAGCTCCGTAATTAGCAATTACACATTTGGCGCACTCATTCTCATCTTCTGAGCCCATAAAACAATCATTGCAGGATTTGCAAATTCTTCTGATATCATCAGACAACTTTATAACTTCTCTAAAAAGCAAAGACTTAATTGAGATTACCTTAAAAATCGTAGGTTATTAAATAGACAAGTCTTTTACAGGAGAATATAACAAACATTAATATTATTAGTTCCGATATCTTACACAGAAATGAAGCTAAGGCGGGTGTACTTGTATGGTTTTGTTACGGTAGTTTTCTATCATAGCACAGCTATCCTTTATCTTTCTATTAGTGGCATAATTTAAACGCACAACCGTTTATAAGTGATAAAAGTGTTATAGTTCTTGATATTTGTAATAGTAGACAACCGAATATACTGTTTGAGATTATAATACTTGCTCTTGACACTTAGCAACATGCATAAACATGCTATAATATAAAGATAATATCCTCGCACGACTCTTTTAAAATAAATAAGACATTGTTTAAAATAGTTTTTTACGAGGAGGTTCCTCTGGAATCTGTTAAAACAACTGTCTGGGTGATGTTTTCGTCTTCTTCCTCTTCAAAATGGATCTGTATGTTGTCGTTGTTGTCTTCTTCTTCTGCCTCCTCTTCTGTTTCATCTTTAGGAGGATGATAATGCAGAGTCAAAATTTCTTGTAAAAGTTCCTCGTCGCTGCCTAAGTCTTGTTCTAAAAAAGTAAAAACAACATTTGAAAGGTAGTATCACAAATCTTATCGACTAATTTGTTCCGTCATAGCTGTAATAAGAGTAACTCCTAACCAGGGTTTCGTTCCGGAATAGGAACTGTTGTTGCTGTTGCATCATCTAGACTGGAGTAGCCAGGAGAATCCCAGTGACGGGCTGGTGGCCTGGGTGCAGCCACAACCAAGGAACCTTCGCCTTCACCACTGTCACTACTCATTTATCTTGCATGTATCTACAAATGTAAAGATATGCTTAACAAACAAGATAACATTACATTACATCTTGCAAGGAATTAAAACAAACAGAAGAATACACCATATACCGCAATCCATACATCTATACAGGTATTAAGTTACAGGTACTAACCCAACTACCTAACACTAATAAAAAGTTATCTCCTAAAACAATAAATAATAATTCTAACATGGTGTGCTTAAAGTCTAACACGCCGCAACTTCTATCTTCTATAAATTCTGTATGAGGTACACTCTTCGCAGTTTTTGATGAATAAAATCAGTGGGAAGGCGGGTTATGAATCCGGGTTTCCGTGTTAGAACTTCTCATATAGCAACTCATTGGCACCGAAGCTGCGCAGTCTCCAAGTTCACAGGATCATAGTAAAACACGTTGCGTACCATAAAGCAACTATTTCATTTCAAAATTTTCTGTACCAGAAGCAACTTTTCGGCCTTGCGTACCAGAAACAACTATTTTGCGAAATATTTTCCTTTTTTAATTGTGAATAACTAGTAAAGTAAGATAATACTGAAGCTCTGGTTTCCGGGTTCCCTGAAGTTACTTATTCAATCTTACTCACCTATTTTTCAATTCATTAAGACAGTTTTATAAGCGTTTAAATCTTGCGTACCAGAAGCAACTTTTTAAGATAGAAAAAGGTTTATAACTTCTAAGATAAAGGACCTCTAACGTTGAAACTCTGTAGGTTATCTTACCTGCCCTACACCTATCTATCACCGAAATCTCGACTTCCTACGACCTTTCCTTCAATGGGTCAATTTTCTCATTTCACGAGAATCTTTGGCGAAGATATCTTATTAGACCTTTCATGTGTCAAAATAAATATTCCGTAATAGTAATATGGATGAAATGGTTTCAGTGCAGCCAAAGGCCTAAAAGTAATTCTAAAATCAAAGATATCGGCTAATTCTAATGGTTATAGCTAGAATATAATGTGAATGTTAGATCCTATTAGGGAGAATACACGGTAAATTGTTATTGTACGGTTTGTTTTAGACCTTGCTGTAACGTTTCCTGGGATTCAAGACCATGCAAAAATCGTGCAGCAAATCTGATATCGTGTTTTGGCTTTACAGGGCATTTCAGAGGTGTCTAAATAGGTCGATATTGTCTACCCGTACAAATATCGAAGAATATAACATTTCTATTTTTTATAAGCGGCTACACGTTTAAATTATGCCATTATTTGAAAGAATAAAGTAAAACCAGGATTACGATGTTGAAATAATCTTCCGTAACAAAACCTTAAACTACAAGAAGCTAAGCTCATGGCTTGGGTAAAATATAATTAGCTATCTAACTAAACAAAAAAATATTTTCATAACGTATTTCATTAGGGAACACTTCAATATCATCCTTTATTAAGAATATTAAGAAATTATTCTTTATTTAGAGTTGGGTTTTTTTACATGTATAGTCAAAATAACTAATTTACACCAACTATTAAAAAGTAAAAACTAATACAGTGTTAAAAACATTTTCAAATACATACATCGTTACCGACAAATAGAGCACTGACAATATATGCTCGTGTTGCCTAACAATGCTTTAAACTCATTCAAAGAGGACGCATTTTTTATGGACACTGACAAGTGGTTCAATGCTTGTGCCGCTCTGATGTGGAAAGAATTTAGACCATAATTGGTGCGGACCCTGGGGATTCTAACACTGACTCCTCTTCTGAGCTCATAAGGATGGGACATTCTAACAAGAGCAAATTAAGCTAGGCACAATGTGGTGTAAACTTTTGTACACTTCTATAACTAAACAACGGAGGTTTTTATGGTGAAGTGAGTTTTGATTCAATCGAGTCAAATAGTCTGAGTCTGTAAGAGAGAAGTCAATGTATCTCACTGATAAAACACGACGGTGAGTACTTGTAAGGGGTTGATGACAAAACATCCACACAAGAGGGCAATAGTTAAATTGTGACAAAATATATGCGTTAAATAAACCAGTGACGTGCAAAAGCTTTCGTTTTTTGCGAAACTTTTTTGCACACTTCTTTCACATGTAAGTTTAAACATAACTTTGAGTCTATATAAATCCCTAAAAGTTTGACGCTATCAGAATTCAAGATATCAACTATTCCTACAGAAAGAGATATACTTTCAGGTTGTTGTCGTGGAATGATCATTTAAAATTTGTTAGGATTTGCAACCATTCCATTCTGACCAAACCATTTAATAATACTCTTTACATCAAGATTTCGCTTTCTAATTACATTATCTATAGTTATATCACAAACATATAGGGTGTTGTCATTTGCAAAATTACAAAGTGAAGAGTGAGAAACAATAAAACATATGTCGTTGATGAAAATATTAAACAAAATAGGGCCTAGTACAGAACCTTGAGGAACTTCTGAAAGAACTTTAAACCAATCACTAAACAGACTCCCCGTTTTCACTCTTTGTTTCCTATTTTGTAAATAGGAAAAAGAAAAATCTAACACTAACCACGCGTAGACCATACGCTTCAAGTTTGGCAATCAATAGGTCATGAGAAAGACAATCAAAGGCTTTTGAGAGGTCCATAAGAACAGCACCAACCTTACCAGAGCTGCCCAAGCAACTTTCCAAACGTCGTAACATATTGAGCAAAGCATGTTGAGGACTGTGTGCGATAAGTCGCTCAAACACCTTTGACAAGGCCGGCAGCAAACTAACGGGCCTATAATTGCATTTTTCCATTGTCGAGCCTTTTTTATGTACTGGAATAATGTCAGCCATTTTTAGCTCATCAGGAAAGGTGGAATTATTTAATGCCTCGTTGAAGCAGTTTGTTAACGCATAAACATAATCATTAACAGCTAGTTTTAAAATTTTAAGTGGAAGTGGACCACTCACTTTCTTATCACTCTTAAGTTTCAAAATCTCTTTGCGCACGTCGTCTACAGTAAACTGAGAAAATTCAAATTTATTAGCGCCCAGAGCACATTTTTCTTGGATATACCTTATACTGGGATGAGAAGAGAAACTTTCAAGGATATTCAGTAACATGTTGCTATTTGTTGACTTTGATTTTGGCACTGAAGGAATGTCAAGACTGTGAGTGATGCTGCTAAAATATTCATTAAATATATTAGAGATGGTCAGTTCATCTTTGACAATTTCACTATCTTCAAGCAACTGCAGCCTAATTCCAGCAATGGCAGATTTATCTGAGAAAAGAGGCTTACATGCCTTCCAAAAATCTCTTCCTGTTGAAATGTCTGCCTGATTGAAATAGGACGCCTTTGCTAGACAATTAAGTTTAACAACCAAATTTCTCTGTTTGCAGTAATTTTGCCAGTCTACAGGATTTTTTGTATGATTGGCTATGTTTTTTAATTTTGATCTAATCATGGGGACAATTATTTGCATGAAGAAATTTGGTCTGTAATGGAGCATGCTTGTCTAAGATGAATGAAAAAGTGTGTTCAAAATCACCAAGTTGGAAACATGATATATCAAACTATTTGAAAGGTCATAGAGAAATGATAAATCGCTAAAGTGTTTGTAGCTATAAGTAATCTTTTTAGGAGGCAATTTGGAAAAAGACGTTTTTAACATTCTATGCACAAGCATATGATGATCACTTAACTCTGTTTCAAGAGTATCACTACACATCAAATTAGACCTCCTGTTTGTTAAAATGAGGTCTATACACGTACCAGAGGAAGACTTGATTTGTGCATGACATTGCTAAGTTCGTTATCAAAAATTGCAGTTTCAGGCGTACAATTAAATTCTCCTATAATTAATAAATTATCAAAAGATAATTTATTAATTATAGGAGATATAGTCTTATAGTCTTAGATCATCTTTGATCAGGAAAGTAAGAAAACGTTTAACAACTCCAATACATACTAAATGCATGTATTAAAGACTTTGTACTGGGCCATATAATCAATCAAATCAAAGAAGTAAAAACAAAAAACGAGATTTTGTGCATTGTAAAAGATATTGTAAAACCATTACCGATATTTGCTTAACAACAATGTAGCATCATACCCTCTAGAGCTTTTTTAGTCGACTAATAATGTATAAAATATTTTATCTTTGAAAAATGTAATAATTTGTAGTGAACAGAGTTTTTGTATACACTGAAACGTTTAAAAGATAAAATAATTATTATTCTTACAACAATTCTTAAACTTATTCTTATTCTTACAACAAATTCATCGATTATCGCAACACTTACTAATGCGTAATGCGTTACTTCTTACTAGAGCCTGTGTTTTTGTACGAAAATCGATCAACAGAGACAGAATGGTTTTAGCGCAAATTTCAAGATTTAAAGTATTAAGACTCTGTTAACACTAACTATTCCTCATTGAAATGCAATACAACAGAATTGACTCCCATTTTGAATGAAGCTTTGTGTAGGAATATATTTTTGGGACACCTTGACCAAAGTACATTATCCAGACTCTCATTAGCGTTCTGTGTCTTTCCATGGGTACACTTTTTCAAGATTTTATCATCGCCTAATTCCTCCAAGTCTTTCCTTTTAATATCATGTATTTAAAATAGCAAGTTTACTTTTGGTTTGTAGGAATTGTCAACTGATGCTCCTTCTGACTTTTTCCACTTACACCAGCTATTAGGACCGATTGGGCATAGTATGTGGCGACGAGCTGTGTCCGGAAAATGAGTACAGTGGTACAAAACTGCTCAAATATATTTCTTCATTGGGTACACTTTTTCTTTATCGTTTAATGACTTTAAAACTGTTGTTGTATGTCCATATCAAAATAATTTTGCATGGCATTAACTGCAACTTCAGTTAGTTTGCCATGGCCTGTCAGCTTCATCCCATTATGTTTTTTCCTTGCGTCGGTTGCGTAATCTGGTTCCAATACGTATTTGTATATGACCAACACACTTTAATTTCTCGGGTTCTATGCCATATGTTTATTATGGTTTGTTAGCAACAACATCACAATACGACGATCTTATTTATAAATATTACTTGGGAGATCGTTTTGTTCAACTGAGCGGTTGAAATTCTTTACTGCCCTAGAACCTTCCATTGCGCTTGATGATGTTGTGGAAAGTAAGAAAAATGGAGACGTATGTGAGAACTACGTGAACTATTTTAATTTATTAGCTCTTACCAAGCAAACAAGAAACAACAAGATCTCGTTGAAACTGCCGAAAGTACGTCTCGAATTCGGAAAAGCGTCATTTTATTACACTGGTACTTTTACTTGTAACAAACTTCCTGTAAATATCCGAAATTAAACGAATGTATAAAATCGTTCCAAGTCTACCTTTCTAAGGGGCGGTTTCTTGGTTAGCCCAAGCATTACGATACGATTTCTCCAGTGTTTATGTCTAAGGTCAGAAAGCTTTTCTGTTTCCAGGTTTCTGCTTTTTATTCTTTGTCACAACCTCTCTAAGGGCTGGGTTCCAAGTCTACCTCTCTTAGCCCTGGGCTCTGTGTCAGTAGGTAAAAGCAACAACGATACGATTTGCAGCTGTCGACTTTTCTTTTTCCAAAGTTTAACAAAAGTTATTGGTTTTGGCGGACGGTGTCAATGAATGTGGCTGGTGTCTTGCAGGAGGCAGGGGATGCTTACTCAATGGCCCGCACCAGATCCCAAGCATGAGTGAATTTCACCAATCCTCATGTTTCCACATTCATAGGTGTTTGTTTCAGTACAGTCGAAATCCATTAGCTTTTCGATCATCCATGTAAGGGGGAGAATACAGAAGTTCTCCAGTGGCTTCTTATTCTTTGGAGAGAAACCTCCTTTTTTTTCATTAAACTTTCCGTCTTAAACGACTAGTTTTATCTGCATTTCGATGTAGTTACTCCTATTCTCCTTAATTAGAAGTCATTTCAATTGTTCCTAGTTTTTTTGTTGCTTATCTAACATCATACATATACTTTTGTTCTAATATTTACGCTTTGTGCGTCTGTGTCGTATCAGCTTGGAAACCTTTTACCTCACATCTCTTTGTGGTAGTTGCTATCCTACCTTCAGTCATGTATTTTTTATTTTTCCCCATTTAATCCTTCTATTTTGTTTTTTTCTGCTCAAACATCAATTTTTAATTTTGAAGAATTTTATTTTTTACAGGAGCCATATTGATAACAGAATTGTACATATACTTCTATAATCAGAATTGGCAATCCTCTATAAATATTGGATAAATAAATAAATAAAAATAAATGAACAAAATCTTTTTTTTCTTTTTTACTTTTTTAATCAAAAAAATAAATACATGTAATCTAAAACAAAATCTGTAACACAAAATATTTATACTGAATTGGGAGGATCAATTTCACCTGGTTTCCTTTAAATTCATAATTTAGAAAACCAGTATCAGCAATTTTTGTCCATATCCTTAGAGGTTAGCCGACCGTCAATAAACTATCCAGCATCAGTACGGTGCTCACAACCGTGATAATGAATAGTTTAGCCAGAATTCCTTTATACCTCAATTGTATTTTCAACGGTACCCCTAATAATCTTTTTCAACATTTTTCAGATTCGATAAGCTTTTGACTTCTGACCTCCTCTGACTTTTCCGTTATTATTTTCTTAAACGACTTACAATGGTTTCTGTACCCCACTTTCCAATTCCGTCCGCTCTTCGCGATGTACGATTGTGTTGTTTTGATATATGACGTTACAACGATAGAGCGTTTTTTCGTATGACATCTACCTGTCCTTGGAAATTATGCTTTGTCACGACAGTTGCAGGCTTCTTCATAGATTTTCTTAGTGTGTCTGACTTTCGAATTATGACTTTTGTTATTCTTGTAACGTTAGCTACTGTTGCAGATGTAACTCACTTTTAAAAGTCGGACAGAAAGTCACCAGTTATAAGTGAAGTATTCAGCAATAGACAGTACTGTCACGCAAGGGGTCAATATGTAGAGTCGTAGAATGGCATGAGAAACTTGCCTGCTGAGCCCGCGTAAAAGTTTCGCAGCCCCAACCCAATTGTTATCTGTCGCTCCAACCAAGCTTAGGCCGGCCTGTGGGATTTTTATGGTCTACAACAAAGTTAAATTTTTTAAACAATGATACCCCCAACGATATAGACCCTGACCATATTAAGACTACCCCTCCGGATATCGATTTTGGTATATGTTTTGGGTGAGTTAACAGGCCCTTCGGTTATTGCAAATAATATCATCACCAACATTATAACCACTACGACGTCATGCAATGCATGCTTCTTATCATCTAGCAGGGAGGAAAGTATGCCTATTGTGCCACTCCCTATCTTGATCAGCGTTACAGGTTCAACTAATTGTTTTTTGCAGCCCGAAAATTTGTCTGGAAATGACAGGTGGCTTTGTCCGCAGTGCTCTTCTTATCAAGGCAGTACAAGCGAAACGGTCTTCACCCATTGTGGAGACATTCTGATTATCCAACTGAAGAGGTTTACGTTTCTTGATGGAAGAACCTTAAAAAATAACAAATTTGTTAACTGCCTTGCTTCAAAAGACGACATTTTTAGAGTTCGCTCTCAGCCAACGGATGACAAATCATTTAATAACAAATATTCGCTAGCTGACACTATTAATCATTCGGGCACCCTAGGAGCTGGCCACTATTGGGCATTCATTAAAGATCGCAGCTGTGGCTCATGGTTAAGATGTGACAATAAAGCAGTTGCTAGAGTTGCACCATCCGATTTAAATAACTCTTCTGTGTATTTGTTGTTTTTTGAGAAAATGTGAAAATTGTCTGATTAAAATTCACATAAAAGGGGGAGGGTTATCTTTCCCTAGCGGTTTTGTATTACCCTGGCTCTTTCTGTCACAAACAGTCTACCGTGAACCTGTAGTTTGCTCACTCTTCACTCTCTTATAGAGTAATCATAAGAAGCTTACCAAGGGGGGTTTGACTATGTCTTGTCTTTGGGTGCGAGGCCAAGTTTGCCCACTTGGTCTACAGGGTTAACGATTCTGCTGTACCCATAGTTATTCTTGTAAGAAGCTCTGCAAGGGGGTGTGAAATTTCTCTTTTATGTCTTCGTGGTTTTACGCCCACGCATATCACCCCAGTAACTTTAGGCTGTTCCTGACCAAGGCTGGTCCTAAGCATCAATCACCTCTGTAAGGCTGAGTGTTGGGATGCCGTAACACGTGTAAAGCCAGGTTCACAAGTCCTGTCGCATGGGTGGTTGTTTGCTTCGTTTTTATAGTTTCTATTTATTTGTTTATATACACGTTTTATGTCAATATATGTTTCTTTGTTGCGATGTCGTTCGTTTTACAGTGTTTGTTTAATATTGTTGGGTGCACACTATTTGTATTGTCCAGAGGCTGGCTTTTTCAATTACCTTGGTTGTACAGACTGTCCTTGCAAAAGGGAGATCTTGCTTTGCACAGAGATCTTTAGAGGGTTTAACCTCTACCATTTAAAATAATAGAGTCATTAGACTAATCAAATCACTACAGCTTGCTGTTTTGTTATCCCATAATCAACTCCTCTGCCTGCCACCTGTGATTCTTCGTTGTTCTCTTTCACTAGGCATTGGATATTACAACCTTGTAAAGTTGTTTTGCAAGAGCTGCTTAAATCAACAATTTATTACCATGCGTCTCACCTGTTTGGTGTAAGATCATTTCCCCAACGAAATCATCAGGTTTGAACAGGAGAGCTTTACGCAGCGTCAGTTTGGTGAACGAGAAGAACGATCTACTCCGAACTCTTAAGAACACATCAGACCCAGTTCAAATAACCTTTCAGATGTTACAATGGCCAAGTTAAGGTCACTTCGCCGAGGCGAGCGGAATAGGAAAAGACGTTGGAAATTCATGCCGGGCTTTTGCTAAGAATCCTTATCAGACTGGAAAAAATATTTCAGATCCTAAATGTTCAGTAAAACTTGAAGTTGCCAAGGACGACTTGGATTCTAGCAAACATTCAACCTTGAACGATCATCCTTTACGCCATATACCTCTTTCAGATCTCCCTGGATTGCCTTCAGCACCAAATCTAGTTTCAGCTTTTGATTCTTCCCAGCTAAGGTTTAAGGATGTCCAAGCTGTCCTACATTCTCGTAGCAATGCTTCTTCTCCTAGGCTGAACCAAATTCCTTACACAGTATATAAGAATTGTCCTCATATAGCATCGTTTCTGTTTAACATTTTTCAAGCTTGTCTAAAGAAGTCGTTTATTCCTGTGCAATGGAGAGTCGCATCAGAAGTTTACGTACCTAAAAACAACACGCCTTCGCCCCATAGCTCTTCTAAATGTTGGATCGAAGCTCTTTTTTAATTAGATTTCCAAGCGGTTAGAATAGCATATTATAAAGGAAAACAACTTCATAATACTTCCATTCAAAAAGGTTGTATGGCAAAAGTTCCGGGTTGCTGGGAACATGTCTCTTGTCTGGTCCACACTTAAGAATGCTAAAGCACTACTGTTAGGGTTTTACTGACAAGGATTTGTATTGTCCATACACAAAATCATACAAGAACCCAAGACGCTAAAAACAAGATACAAAGACAACTATAACTAAAATATTAAACCTAGCGACAGAAAAGCAAACTAACATAAACAGGAGAGACCGAAGTGCAAGAAACAAAAATGCCATGATGAATGTTGAAAGTACAATGAGAACACAAAACATATAATCAGTCTTACTAAAACACTGTGCAAAAACACTTCCACAAATGCAACCTACTACACCAAGGACATCCACAAACTGAACAGCATAGAAAACAAACGCAGCAAGACCCCACAAAATGTAACATAAAAAAAACTACATAATAGGACTTCACAATACATAATACATATAACACCTTAAGGTAATACTGTCAATACATATAATAGAACAATAGAAATTCACACTTAACATACAGAAACAGATTAACTAAGAACAAATCCCTAAAGTAATTGTTAAAGAACATTAACATATATAATTGTGATATCAACTATATAACAAATAAATAAATAAACTGCGTGATGTCATGTGTAACACAAATTAAGAAGTAATACTTTAACAGAACACAAAAAATGGTAGCCTAAGGTTTCTGTGTAGGATATGAGGCCTACTCATAACCAATGCAGGAACAACGACATTTTTCACTTTCAGCCGTATGACTTGCTATTGCTCTCCTTTTTTTTATTAACATTTCTGTCTTAAAAGGCTAGTTATATCTGCATTGCGATGTAGTTACTCCTATTCTCTCCAATGCATATCCTTCAGTTCCGCACAAGCTGATTTTCATGGCTCTCGGACGCTATGGTGTACCAGGATCCTGGATAGGGCTCATTCAGCTATACTACGACAGCCTTTGGAGTAACTCTTTTTCTGCCTCTGCTCCTTCCAGTTGGCATCAACATTGTAGGTTAATTTTTATCGGCTGTACACTTTCCATTATACTATTCTTGCAGCTATAAACGTTATTATTAAATATGTGTGTGTTACCCCATGCCTTATTGGTACTGAAGGTAATAGAAATAAAATCCCAGACCAACCCCCAAAAAAAGGTTTTTGGGATGATATATTCCTAATGTCTACATCAATTCCAAAAACTCAAAATTTATTAAACAGATGTACAACAGCTCTTGATTGGGTAGGCATGTCGTTTAGTCCTTCTAAATCACGCAGCATTGTTATTGATAAGGAAAAGTAGTCCAAAGTTCACCGTTCACAGTTGGCAGCGAGGAAATCCCATCCATTCATTCTAATTTAATTAGGTTTTTAGGAAGAACAATAAACTCATCCTTGTCTGATTCTGCTGCAATACAAGAATTTTTAAATAACACTGAAAACAAACTTATGGCTATAGGCATATCTTTTCATAAAGTGGTTTATAAAGTTTGGTTTTTACACCATCTGTTAATTCCTAGAATCCGCTGGCCGTTATTAATTTATGAAGTTTCTCTATCTACTATCACAAAACTAGAGTAAAGATTTTCTGTTTTTATTAGGAAATGGTTGAAACTATGTCATCCAATTTCCAACATTTCCTTATATTTCTCGTCATCGCCTTGTCCTCTTCCCCTGAAAAGTCTTGCATCTGTTCTCAAATCTTCCAAAATCAGTGGACATCTTTTACTAAGAGGTTCCGTCGACCCTTGTGTGTCTAAGTGCTTCCAGATTTAAAGGCTGAAAATTTCAAAAATATTTTAGGTTTGCATGAGGTCAATTTTAAAAAGATTTTAGGTTTGCATCAGCTCAATTTCAAAAAGATTTTAGGTTTGCATCAGACTGGTCGGGCTGGCTTAGAGCTCTTAGACCGTAAAAGTATGCCACCGAAAGACACTTATGCTTACCGAAAGCTTGTTTCAAATATCATTGATTAAAACGAAGAAGATATTTAGCATGCCAGAGCTGTACAGTTGCATTTGCAAGGCAATTGGACAAGTGGTGCTCTTATTTGAATTTGGGCATCTTACGGACAGTCTGCAAAAAGTGGTTTTACAAAGCGCGCCAACCTGACTTGTAATAAATCCTCCCGGGTTCACCTTCGTTCAGGTGAAGCATTGATTTTTGAAGAAAAGGTGTTTAAAATTTTTTAGTTGTATTTACGTCAATAAGCCTCGCTTTGGTGATTTTATTCACTTTTTTAATTTGGTAAAGTCCATATGAATAACTACGCATTAACTATAAACCGGTTTTTTTAAGCCGTCGCCATATTGTCTGTGTATCCGATGACACCACATACCCTCAAGTGGTGCGAACTGTAAAATACGGCGTTTTTATTGATTTTTCGTCATTTTACTATTTTGACGTCATTTTCATTACGGTGTCAGATTTTTTTTCCGTCATATGAAAGACGCGCAAAAACTGCGGGAAAAAAAGCAAAGTAAAAATGGTAGCTTTAGCGGAAAATTTTTTTGTGGAATAAAGTAAAAACCATTATGTAGGTAGAAATTCAACGAAACTTAAATCGTTTAAATAGAAGTTTAAAGAAAGTGTGAACTAAAAATATCAATTTACGTTTTAATTTATTTTCTCCTAATAGATTATGTGTTTTGTGTTTCAAAAAATTTAATGGAACTTCCTGATAAAATGTTACGTTTAAGTTTGGAAACATTTACCTTTTCTTCAAAATCTTTTCCATAAAAATAAAAAAAAGAATTTTTTTTTTGCTAAGTCAATAAATACTATGAGAGATGATTGTTAAATACTATAAGAGATGATTGTTAAGCATGCTTTACTATTACATAGCTACAATTTTTAAAGTTTTAAGAACAGAAAAAAGTAAAAAGCGATGTATGATTTCAACATTTACATTTTTTAAATTGTTAAGTCTTGAGGTAAAAAAATCGTCCACTTTTAAAAATTAGGACCCAAATGTTCTACGCTAATTCTAAATTTATCTTGTATTATGTCTCTAACAATTTCGACCTAACATGCTAATCACTTAACGAAGTGCACCACGTGAAGGTAAGCCATAGGACTTTGCACTTCACCTAAAAAAAAAGAGATGCATGTCTAACACACATTAAATAAAATGCATCCTTACAATATTTTTAGGATTAAATGGGACACAAAATACTCAAAATAGTAAACACGTAAATGAACTTTCAACATGCAATTGTAAATACCCACAAAGAGTAGTTCAACAGCCAGAAACCTGACACGTCCATATACACGTATGTGACGGAAGTGCACCCAACGTCAGTATTATTGCACACTGATACGCAGCATATAACAATGTTTGTGAAACAGTATTATATAACTACGGTGGTGCACAACTACTCTCATGTTGTATAACATTAAGGTCATGCCAGCGTCAGAGGTTACCTGGCCATATACCTTCTATAGAGGTATACTTTTCCCTTTTTGACAGCACAAATGTGTCATATTATACAACATGGTGGATAATAAATACAACTTCTAGTAATTTTCAGATAAGGAGTAAAGATAATTTTCAAATCCAAAGCAAAACTGCTTTAAAATTAGATTCGCATATATTTATATATTGTTTGGAAAATCACGTAAGAACTTGTCGGTAAACAATATTTTGAGTATAACATTTCCCAATTGTTCAATAAATTATGTAAGAACCTGACGGTAAACCACATTTTGAGTATAACATTCCCTATTAAAAAATCCTTGCCTGGATGAGGGAACAACACTTACTCGAACATCACCAAATGCTCTTGCTCTAGAAAAAGCAACATACAGCTGACCATGAGAAAAACATGGCCTGCGCAGCAATATTCCAACCTTTTCAAAGGTTTGACCTTGTGCCTTGTTTATTGTCATAGCATAAGACAGCCTTAGTGGAAGCTGTCTGCGACGTAAGACAAAAGGCATACCTGTATCCGAAGGTGCAAGTTGCACCCTTGGAATAAGTATCCTATCTCCAATGGCATTACCAGTGAGTACTTCAGCATCGACACAGTTGTCATGAAGACGTCTTATAATTAGGCGAGTGCCATTACATAAACCATTATTTATGTTTATGTTTCTTAATAACATAACAATGGCACCAGTTTTTAATTTAAGGCAATGAGGAGGCATACCTGAAGGTGTGATACTATTTAAAAATTCTACCGGATATTGATTCCGTTCCTCCTCCTCATCACACACAACATCATCTGCGCTAAAATAAACTTTTTCTTCACCAGGCAACAGCGCCAACACCTGATCATTAATGATAAGTGAGTCATCATTTGTGGGTGTTAGTACCACAGATGATGCCATAATTTCCGGTGAAAGATCCCTAAACAAAGTATCAACAATACATTCATTTTGTATCACACATTGGGATGGCACTTCAATTGCACCTTGGAAAGGTTCTTGCTCCCGAACAGGTAAAACACCTTTCCCAAGTTGCAGAAGCCATGCAGCAAATTGTTGTTCTCCTGGCCTTGTTCTCATGTTTCGATGTAATCGAAATTCTTTAACCAAGTGCCATAATGGAGAACTTTTTAAACACATGTCCACAATTTCAGTTGGTTTTCCTTTTCTGACAACAGGCAGTAACTGTGAAAAATCACCACCTAAAAGAACAACTTTACCTCCAAATGGAAGCTCATTATTACAAATATCTTGTAGAAGACGATCTATTGCATGAAAAGCATGCTTAGGAATCATGGAAGCTTCATCAAGTAAAAAGAGACTCTTTTGTCGCAATTCTGCAGCATAAGCAGAAACCGGGGTTATGCTGCATGTACTGTTCTCTACAATAGGAACAGGTAACCGGAATAGTCTATGAATGGTGGTACCCTTTTTCAAAAGTGTTGCTGCTATGCCAGTAAATGCAGCAGTTCTAACTTGAAAACCTCTACCTGTAAGTTCAGAAATAAGGTAATTATAAGTAAAGGTTTTACCACTACCACCAGCACCTTCTAAATAAAACAGACGGTTGTTTTGGGCTACATTGTTAGCAACATTTACAACAGCTTCTATGACTGCATTAGCCAGTGCAGTCTGTTCGTCAGTAAGTTGAGCCCTTAGTTGAGAAGCTCTTTCAGCCTCCATAGCTACATCAATGTTTTCAACTGGGGGTAATTCATCTAAATGAGGAAGATTATAATCAGTAAGAGATTTACCAAATTGCCTAAGTACAGAATTAATATCCTGAAGCAGCCTGTACTCAGCCTGTTCCTCATTCATTTGGCGAATATAATCTTCATACATTGCATCCCTGTACCTTGTCCACAAAGTAAAAGGATCAGAAGGTTCGCAGTGAGTAAGTATCACAGCAAACAGTTGCCTTAATTGTCGAGGCATCTGAAAGTTAACAGCTTCCTGCAAAGTATTGTTCCATTCAGTATCATCTTGCAGGAGACCACGCAGTAAACAGGTGTCACGAAATGTTTCAGCAACATTGCCATTGACAGTTCGTAAATCTTCAAAAGAAGTTGCACCAGGTGTATGCAATAGCAACATACGTAAATAAAAAAGCTCACCTGCGCGAGGACTCACACTATACATTCTGGACACAATTTTACCATGACCGCGTTGTCTTGGTTTCCAAACTTTGTTCTTATTAAAAACAAAATGAAGAGGAATATCTAGATACATATATTGGCGAGCATCGTGATTCTCTGCATTTAACACAAACCAAGCTGTTAATTTTGTAGCCTGATCTGCAGCTCTGTCCAGAGCCTCTTCAGCCTGTCCTTGCTGAAAATAAACAATATGGTTATTTGGCAAGTGCACTGGCAATCTATGGACAACATGAGATTGTTGGTGCATGTTAAATTCAAAAAGACGCCATATAGCTTCCGGTGCACTGACATACCGCGCATCTAAAAATGTCTGCACCTCATCATGATCAATACGTTCATTGATCTCAATGTTGGCACAATCATGACCTTTATAAATATATTTATAGAGGTATTTAACAGATTTAACAGACATGCACGCCTCCAAGTTTATATGTGCATTGTATTTCTTTGAAAGCCATGGATTATATGGAACAATCCAGCGATTATCTACATCAACATTATTGACATTGATATGTATACCATTATTACGACGTCTATATAATGGATATCCGTTGACCTCAGCTACGGTAGATGCTAAAAATTTCTTTGGAAAACTTTTCGTGCAAACACCATCTTCCATACATCTGGAATTAGGATTCAGATGTCCACATGGTCCATGAATCATACACGATCGTACAATTTCAAACAGCTCAGGGTGTTCCTGTTGATTAGGAATTTCTGCTGAAATAACACTGTCTATGTCATCTGCATCCCTAAGTTTGTCATTGGGATCTAAATGAATTAACAAATGACAATGAGGCAAACCCCTCTTTTGAAATTCTATAACATACACATGTGCTATAGTCTTACCTAGAACTCCCATTTCAGTAACATCTTTAAGGAGTTCATTTAGTTTCAATTTAAAAACTCGAGAAACTAAATCAGGCCGATCGTGTGCACGTTGGCCTGCAAACAAATTTTCTGTAATTTCACGCCATTTTGGATTGCACGTAAAAGTCAGAAAAAAATCAGGTTTTCCAAACTTACCAATAACGGCCATAGCATCTTGATAGTTTTGAGCCATGGCACGTGGACTTCCTTGAAAACTTGAAGGAAGAACAACAATACGACCTGGTTGAAGGCCTCGCTCTTCAGCTCGTGCATTCAAATGGTCAGCTAAACCTTCATAGCTATCAACACGAAGGTTGGTTTGATTTGCTCGAATGTAATTTAAATTATTACCTTCAACTTTAACATAAGAATCAACACAATACTGCTGAAACAATTTCTTACCATAATGAATCGGGCTGAAATACTCCCGAGCAGCTAAACGCTAAGTATAATACTGCAACATTGTAGTAGTGTTGCGAGTACGGGTTGCACGTACAGCAACATGAGGTATCCTATTATGCCAACCTGGTTCACCCCTTGGAAAAAAAAGAGGATACACCATTGGCTCCAAGTTTGCAGACATTGTGGAAATATTCTGTAAATCACCTCCACGTGGATAGATAACAACATCCCTGTTTCCAGGAGGTGCGCCATCTTGGCCAACAAATACTGCAGCAACTTCATCATGATGTGGCAAGTTGTAGCGCCTTCGGTCATTGCCAACTCTCATGTACATACGTACTTCAGATGGAGCACGGTTTTGTGCTGCTGCCTGATTTAATTCTTCAGCTTCAACTTCAGCCATGTACCTATAGGCAGCAGCAAATGGGCTTACTCTGTTCATAACATCTTGAACAGTTTGCATCACATCTTCTCTACAGCCATTATTTTCTTGGCGTGCCATTCTTTCGTTGAGTGATCTACCTGCTTCATAAATATAAAGTTGGTTAAAAACAGGAGGTTGTCCTTCAGGAGGGTGAAGACCCCCAACACGATGCCATATTTGACCACAGATACGAAAGCATGGTGGTCCACGGCCAGGTGGGGGGCGAAGGTTTGCTCCAAAAGAAGCAAATGCAACGGCACTATTATACTTACGTATATTTGCCTGAAGGTTCTTTGCCTGAACAGTATCTGTATTTGTTAATAATTCCCTAAGCTGCTGAGGGTAAGGAGACAAATTATCTAATGCAACTTTACCAGTGTGACAACATTTAAAACAATTCTCATTTTCAAACTTTAAAGCTTGACAATACTCACACTTTTTGTTCATAGCACCTAAAAAATATAAATTAGGCAATATATTTTGACGCGCAATATTATAATATGGCGCATTTCGGCGAGCACGAACAGCAGCATGTCTTTGGACATCAACTTGCCTTCTATTTATAGCCTGCTCATTAGATTCTAATTGCCTAGAAACAATGTGCCTTTGAGCATCCATAAATAGTCTGTTGCGAGTTTGCTGAGCTGATTCTGCATAACGTCTAGCAGCCTGTCTAACAGTATCATTATGCTGCCTAGTATTAGCCTGATCAGTCGTTTCCAATCGACGTAAAGATGCGACACATTGAGCGTGTTGCCTACGTCTAGCTAAGGCAACATCCTCATTATGAGATAAACGTGGCACTACATTTCTCTGTATTTCCTGTGGAAATTCAAAATTTTGGGAAATATGTGATCGTTGCCTCAAAATAGCACCTACTAAACCTTGATTATTGTCACGTTGTTGCAACACAAACCTACCCAAATTATTAAACAGTCTAAAACCACGAACAGTATTACTGCTGTCATTAATTCCAGACTCATTAGACTTTATATCTAATTAAAACTAAATAAAACAAATTAGGTACCACAGTTCCTAAAATGAGAAAAAATAAGATATATATAAATATATAGGGACTTAAGATTGACAGTTCTGACTTTTTACACTTTAAAATTAATATATACCACTATCTCTTATAATTAATACCACTATTTTGAATTCAATAGAATCCTCTTATTCGTAAAACAACAGTTTTGAAATGCTACGCTAACTATATATAATTTAAAAATAAAGAATTTCTTACTCACACTTCCTAAAGTCTAAACTGCTAGCTATAGATTTTGATAAACTATATATTTCTTTCTTTTTTTGTCTGGTATCTAGCTAAAACATAATAGAAAGAAAACACTCTTTTAACTATAGCTAGCTATATATATATAACTAAGAACGGCTAGCTAGGGTTCTCTGAATAAAAGTCTAATAAAACGGTCTAAAATAAAAATAGTAGTAGTGCAGTAGCTAAAAAACCCAAACTGTCTCAATAAAGGCTATAAAAAAGGATACTTCAGTTAGAGCAGTCTAGTGACAGGCAAATAGATAAGGATGCCCGTGAGTATTGGTGTTTAGAAGCTATTTACAATCTCTATAATATAATTTGCTTGAACAACTACAAAATTGTTTGTACTCACATCTTTGTGCAGCATTTTAAATAATTAAACACGCATAGTTACGCACTTGAAGATACTTTAATTTATGCAAAATTTGTAAACAAATAGGCTAGCTTTGTTGTTGTCTTATATATATAAACAAATCGGAAAACGAAAGCATAAGAAATATTTCCCTTTTCTTTGCACGAAGTTTATTTAACGGACTACTTTGATTTATGCGGATATTTCTTATTGTAGTAAAGCTTTAGGTATATCACTTGAAAGCAAGCTGATGTACTGTAGCTAGCTGCAGCTATTAAAATATGATTTTGTAAACATTTCTTTTTTTAAGAATATGTTCAGTAACCTAGTAGCTGCATTGGTTTTCTGCATTTTTTGAAAATACTTTCAGCAGCTTTATATTTAAAAACAAAAATGTCTTAGCTAGCCTATTTATTAAAACAACAGTAAAAGAGAAGATTAAGTATTTAAAACTTTACCTGTAAATTCCTCCTTCCCACTTGACATAAACTGTGTTAGTTATATGTGTTTTTCTTTATCTTCTAACGATACTAATTTCTATTCGCTTTTTTAAGTTCGTCTTTTGTCGCGAGAACTTTAAAAACAATTTTTTGTTTGTTTGTTTTTACGCCAAGGAAACTTTCTATTCGAATGCCGTCCCGTTCGAAAGTACGAATTTGAGCGAATCATGTTGCTTATTTTCTATCACGTGGTTTGTGACGGTTGCGCGACAAATGTAAACAAAACAAAAAAACTCGACAAACTCGCGCATTCGGGTGTTAAAAATATCGTCTTTGTAACAGTCACAGACAGACAGAACTGGCTTATTATTATAAGAGATTAAATTAATGAAGCCATTGCAATGCACCTAAAATTTGAGGCCAAATAACTTGGAAACGAGGTGGTGACGTCAATGATTTTTCACCGCGTGGGGTAACTAGGGACCACCTGGGACCAATTTGGGTAAGTTTCCCAAACCTGGGTCCCCGAATCCGTTTCGGAATGAACGGGTTGATGACGTCATTAAGAAACCTTCAAACCCTAATATCTCTGCAACCGTTTGTCCAAAGTACATGATCCTATACATTTTCTTGATCAGCATTTCAAGATCTATGCGATGAAGGAAACAGGTATACAAATTTCCAAAAAAAAATTTTTAGGTTTTGACGGGCCATTGCTGACGTCAGGAAAATTTTTAAACCCTTATATCTCCTTAGGCGTTCGTCGAAAACATATGATCTATATATTATTTTGATTAGCGTTTCAACCTCTACACATTGCAGGCAACGAATATATTAAATTTCGCCAATTTTTTTTGGGGATCTGCACTTCTGACGTCAGCAAAACATCTAAAAGAACCTATTTTTCCATAGCCTTTCCGCCTAAGTGGATTTCTCCACGGGCATTATCAACTAGTCCATCCCAAGCAATATGACAAGTGGAATAATATTTTTTCAGAATTTAAAGCGTGTGTGTTAAGTTATTTTTTATTGTTTTGTTTCTGACATCCTGTTAAACTTTTGTCAGCCTACATGTAAAATGCCAGGTTATTTTTACAGGGGGTTGTAGACATTATTGGCAATTTACGTGGGTTTGTGACTTTATTTTAATTTATGAGAGGATGGTATGGTTGTTCGTGTTTTTGTATATGTTGCAAACTGTTGTTTTTTAAAATTTTGTCTAAACTTTTGTGGGAAAAAGACCACATGCAATATATATACTGAAAGAACAAATTCACGTTTTTGTTAAGAATTTTAAAATTGTAGTAATAACTTTGTTTGGTGATACTAAAAAAATTACTAATTGTTCTGACTAAAACTTTTTTGTTTTTTATATTGTATGATGAAATGCCTGATTTTTCTATAATTTGATGTGTTTCATAACCTTTATGTGGAAGATTTATGGGCAATGGCAATATAGGACATGCTAAATTAACTGATTTTAGTTGATTTGGATATGCTCCTCAAAAACCAATCTGTTTTCCTTTTTGTGTAAACTTTTGTGAGGACGGACGGTATATATTCCAAAAATAATATCTTTGTTCATTCAAAATTTACTCCTTATTCTTTTTTGACATTTACGTTTAAAATGGTTGGTAAAGGTCACTACAGATCATCATACTAAGAAAAAATTTTGTGTTCTTAACCGGTTATATAATTTTTACATTTTGTGTATATTTTTTGGGAACAGGATAGTATGTAACCGAATAAATGATTTTCCAGATATAAATTTGATGTTTTTGACACTTTTGATTAAAATATTAAAGGTTTTCAACGTAATCAAACGTAATCACTTTATAAGATGTAAATATTTGAGATGTGTCATTTCTGACTTTATTATTATTGTTGGTGTTGTACGTGATTCTATACATTATTTTGATCAGCGTTTCAAGCTCTACACATTGGAAGGAACGTGTAAACAAATTTCAGGAAAAAATATTGTGTATTGACGGGTCCTGGCAGACGTCATCAAAATACAAGTGACGATTCTCTTTTCCAATGTACTCCTGCCTAATTGTATTTTACAGTGCAAATTTCTGAAGAAATTTTTTATTTGTACTTTAGAGGACTTTACTGACGTCAGCAAAATTTTAAAATTTTAAACCACTTATATATATCTCCTTATGCGTTTGCGAACATTTATTTTTATCAGCTTTTCAATCTGCACGCATTACAGGCAACAGATAAACTACATTTCGCGAATTTTTTTTGTATGCACTGCTGACGTTAGCAAAATCTACAAAACAACCTAATCTTCTGCCTGAGTGGATTCTTCCACGGGCCTTATCTCTATAATAATAAGCCAGTTCCGTCTGTCTGTCTGTGACTTTTGCAAAGTGGATCTCTTCATTTTCCTTTGATGTTGCCGAAAAAAATCTTTGATGTTGCCGTAAAATATATGTCTTCTTTGTCGTGAAAAGTTGCGAGTTTTGTGTGGTTTGTTAAATGAAGTTCTAGCACAAAGTAACGGAAATTGTGTTTGCAAAAAAGATGGCTGTTCTTTTTAAGCATTTTCTACTCTTTCCTTCAAAATAAATTTTTACAAAAGCATTTAAAAAGGGGCATGGTATTTAAATGAAGTATAGAAAGGTTTCTGTAAGGTTTGTTTATGTTTTTTTCAGTTTTGATGATATTATTGATGCGAGACATGTTTGTTAGCTAGCATCATAAAACCAACCACACCAACAACAACCTAATAGCTAGCTAGCTCGGACTTTATAAATATGTAGCCATGTTCTTTATACCTAGCTAAGTCTCCAGTTTATATTCAACTGACCAGCTATTAGCTGCTGTAGCTAGCTTATGTTAGCTTCAGTTTTATGTTGCTTTTTACATGTAAGCTAGCTACCGTAGTGTTATCTTAGTGGTCTTTGCTAAGAATGTGACTGTAACTTATTTCACTTGACATTTTAAGCTTAAATTAACAAGCCACAACAACTTTTAAAAAAGTATTACATAATATTTAAGAAGAGTTTAAGGACTGTTTTTAAGCAAATAATGTATTTTTCACATTTTGTGTATGCAAATAATGTATTTTTCACATTTTGTGTAACTAAACTTATATACATCGGTTACATGCAATATGACGAAACGAATTTTATTTAAAATGTAGTAATTCTGGTACCTTAAGTGTAGTGATTTTTGTTGTTCTAGATGTTCTGACTAAAATGTTTTTGTTTATGACATTTTGTCTTAATTAAGAAAAGTTTCAGCTTTTTTGAGGGAGTATATATATACAACACCGAAAAAACTTGTGTTTTTTTATATATTTTGTATAAATTCTTACCGGGCAGGACTCTGTACAACATACCGAAATGACTGATCCCTCTCTATTTATAAATTTGATGCGTTCCAAAATTTTGGGTAATATTTAATGAGTACAAGATGCAAATACTGATTTTTGTTGAATCAGAAGTATTTCCTACAACCATTCTTTTTTTACACTTTTGTGGAGAAAAAGTGTATGCAATATCATCAGAATAACTGATTTTGTTGCAAACTGTTTTTCTTATTCACATTTTGGATTGAAATATTGTTATAAAGGGCATATATCAATAGACATATATATACCAAAATAATTAAATTCGGCAAACTTTGATTTTGTCGTTCACCTCTCATCTTTTATATTTTGATTAAACTTTTGAGGAAAACCATAGGAATTATTTAGAATTTGTATTTTGTGTTGCAAATTTAGTGCAAAAATTGACATAAAATGAACTGTTAAATTGATTGTTGTTGTTTTAACATGAATTATGACTCAAACTTTGTTTTTGCATTTCTAATTTGACTAATTAGCCTAAAAAATTTGCCAATTGGTTTTACACTTTTTTCTTCCTCATATATATTTTATGTGAACATAGAAGTACAAAAGTAAAGTTAGAAGCCACAAGAAGTTACTTCGAAAGTGAAGAGTGGAGCTAGAAGTAGTAAAGAAAAGTTAGAAGTAGAAAATGAAAGCTTGGGTTTAAAGTAGATTTGGATTCACAAATAGTAAGAACTTTTTATATATTTTTAGACGTTATGTTTTTATGTCGCTAGAGTTACGTGTCAGGCAGACTCGCATTTGCCACGAAAAAGTCACTTAAAAGCTTCAAATTCTTTATATTTTATATTTTACCGCGTTTTTTATAAAAAATCTAGCATATTTTTTTACACTTTTTTGCATAATTAATGTTTCCCCTGGTGCGTAACTAATGTATTTGTCCTAAAATTCAAAATGCTACATAAAGCTGTTAACTGGCTATCAAACAAATGTGCTAGCGAAACTTTTGGTTTGTTGAACTTACTGCAAATGTCATAATTTTTATATTGCTATTGTTTCTCTTTATATGTGTTTTACTAAGCATAAATAGCTAGCTGGCTATATGCGTCTTAATAAATTTAACTATATTTAACTGGGTATCTGTCTTATCTAATGTTACCTTCAAGCTCCATATCTAAACCTAGCTAGCTAACTGATGATTAATGTTGTTATTCCTCTTTTAGCTATTTATATCCACCTTAGTAGTCAAACTTAGGGATCTTATTTGAGCACGAATTTGCTCCTCATAAACCTTTGTGTTCTACATTTATTGTAAATATATATATATATATTATATATATATATATATAATGTTTTCAAAATAATGATTTTTGTTGATTTGAAATTTACTCCTTGCTCATTGCTTTTTCGACATCTCAGTTTAAAATGTTTGGTAAAGTCAGTACGGATCATTAGACAAAAAAATTGTTTTGTTAACCGGTTAATTTTTACATTTTGTGCATATTTTTGCGGGAGAGAATGGTATGCAACCGAATAAATGATTTTTCAAAGTTTAACTTTTTGTTTTTTGGTATTGTTTTTGATATTGTTCAGGTTGTATTGTTGTATAAGCATTTAGGGAAAAGACAATGTTTAAAATGCATGAAGAACTTATTTCATAGATCTGTGCTTACTGTTGCAAGCCTTTCTTTTCGACATTTCAGATTAAAATATTGAAGGTTTTCAACATAATCACATAATAAGATGTATACATATTTGAGATGTGTTATTTCTGACATTATTATTATTGTTGTCGTAACTGTCTGGGTTGTGCCTGTCAATGTTGTAACTTTCTATTTACACCTTGCACGCCGTTGTTTTTCATATTTTGTCTGAAGTTTTGTTGGGAGGATTTCATGCGATTTGACATTTGATATTTTGTGTTAGATTTTAAGAACTTTTTTGTTAAATTATGACTTATATACTTTCTTTTTATGCATTTTCAGATTATTTTTTTTAGTAAAAGGCATATTCAATATACTGAAATATTTGCTGATGTCATCAAAATTCAAATGACAGAACTTTTCAATTGTTTTTCTGCCTAAGTGGATTTTTCCACGGGCCTAATCTACTAGTCTCTATAATAATAAGCCAGTTCCGTCTGTCTGTCTGTGACTGTTACAAGGACGATATTTTTTATCACCCGAATGCGCGAGTTTGTCGAGTTTTTTTGTTTTGTTTACATTTGTCTCGCAACCGTTAGAAACCACGTGATAGAAAATAAGCAGTGTGATTCGTTCAAATACGTACTTTCGAACGGGACGGCATTCGAATGGAAAGTTTCCTTGGCGTAAAAACAAACAAACATAAAAATCTCTCGACAAAGTTCTCGACAAAAGGCGAACTAAAGAAGCGGATAAAAGATGTCTTATTTTCGAGGATTCCTTAGTTATAAAAAAAATGCAGATATTAAGAGCAAGGAAAGTCAAAGTGAAGAAGTGGAGTGGATTAAAAAAGAATATAATTTGGCACAGGGTTACCATCGACACACAAAACAACAAAAGAACGGTCCCTTCGTCTTCAAAAAAGGGCAAAAAGTGAAATGGTAAAGTGTTTCAAAAAAGAATATATGAGAAAGAAAGAAAAGTCCAAGTAAAGAAGTAGAAGTAAAAGTAGAAAAGTGAAGTTGGAAGCCACAATAAGCTACTTCGGAAGTGAAGAGTGGAGCTAGAAGTAGTAAAGTAAAGTTAGAAGTAGAAAATGAATGCTAGAGTTTCAAGTTCAAGTGACTTGGAATTCAGAAAAAGTAAGAACTTTGATATTTTTAGACGTTCCGTTTTTATATGTAGGACACTTAAAATTGTCAAGGAGAATCGTATTCTCAAAAAATATCCATTAGAGCTTCAAATTCTTAAAGTTTACCGCGTTTTTTATAAAGAAGCTAGCATATTTGTTTTGTTTTGTTTGCATAATTTATTAATGTATCGCCTGGTGCGTAACTAATGCATTTGTCCTAAAATTCAAAATGCTACATAAAGCTGTTAGCTGGCTACAATGTGCTAGCGAAATAGAAAATTTTGGTTTGTTGAACTAACTGCAAATGTCATAATGTTTACATAGCTTTTGTTTTCTTTGATATGTGTTTTACTAAGCACAAATGGCTAGCTATAGACGTAGCTAAGTCTCCCCAGCTTAAGTATATTTAACTGGTATATTTAATTAGCTACTGTTAGCTAGCTAATGTGTTAGCTTCAAGAAGGCTCCCTCCCATAGTCCCATAGTTAGCTCTAACCTATAAGTTATGTTGTTATTCCTCTTTTTTTTTAGGTATTTATAGCTACCTTAGTAGTCAAACTTTTCTTATTTTTTGAACACGAATTATGGATGTAGCAAGC
The DNA here is from genome assembly GCA_030067915.1 of Hydractinia echinata. Taxonomy (NCBI): domain Eukaryota; kingdom Metazoa; phylum Cnidaria; class Hydrozoa; order Anthoathecata; family Hydractiniidae; genus Hydractinia; species Hydractinia echinata. Next base: position 145,426 of record JASGCC010000210.1, read on the forward strand.
TAGCTACAAAATCTTTCTTGAGCTTTTAGGATAGTGTGACTCATTGTTAATGCCCATAGAGTATAGTTTTTTTCACATTACCTGCAAACTTTACAAGGGGACCACATGCAATATCACAAGTGGAACAAATTTTGTAGAATTTAAAGTGTGTGTGTTAAGTTATTTTTTATTGTTTTGTTTCTGACATCCTGTTAAACTTTTGTCAGCCTACGTGTAAAATACCAAGTTATTTTTACAGAGGTTATTGAAATTAGATTAGAAATTTACGTGGGTTTATGACTTTGGGTTAAAAAATTTTATGAGAGGATGGTATGGTTGTCCGTTTATATTGTTTGTGTTGCAAAGTGCTGTTATTTGAAATTTTGGGTAAACTTTTATGGAAATAGACCACATGCAATATACTAAAAGAACAAATTTTTGTAGAATTCCACTTCATTGTAAGCTGTTGTGTAAGCTGAAGTCTTTTTGTATTTCGCATTATAAACTTTTGACAAGTGGAACGAATTTTGTAGAATTTAAAGTGTGTGTGCTAAGTTATTTTTTATTGTTTTGTTTCTGACATCCCGTTAAACTTTTGTCAGCCTACATGTAAAATGCCAGGTTTTTTTACAGGGGTTTTTTACATTTGATTGGGAATTTACGTGGGTTTATGACTTTGGGTTAAAAAAAATTATGAGAGGATGGTATGGTTAAGTCAGTTTATATTGTTTGTGTTGCAAAATGCTGTTTTTTGGAATTTTGTGTAAACTTTTGTGGAAATAGACCACATGCAATATATACTGAAAGAACAAATTTTTGTAGAATCGGACTTCACTGTATGCTGTTGTATAAGCTGATGTCTTTATATTTCGTAATATAAACTATTGTTGGGGAGAAGTATGTGATGTCATTTTTGCTGGAAGAAAATTCCATGGTTTCACGGTTTTGTTTTTCTTGAGAATTTTACAAAATTTTGTAGGGATAAATGTTTGCTGATGATAAAAAAATACTTAATGTTCTGACTGAAACTGTTTTTGTTTTTTTATATTTTGTAATCTAATGGGCGAGGACTGTATACACTGAAATGACTAATTTTTCTAAATTTTGAAGTGTTTTATAACCTTTTTGTGGAAGATTAATGGGTAATGGCAATATGCGACATGCTGAATGAAATTAGTTTTGTTGATTTAGATGTGTTTCTCAAAAACCAATCTGTTTTACATTTTGTGTAAACTTTTGTTTACGAACCGTATGCAATGTTTCCAAAATAATGATCTTTTTTTATTCAAGTTTTTTCTTTGCTTATTGATTTTTTGACATTTAGGTTCAAAATTGTTGGTAAAGGGCAGTACGGATCATCAAACTAAAAGAGAAAATTTTTTGTGTTCTTAGCTGGTTGATTTTTGCATTTTGTGTAAATTTTTGTGGGAGAGGATGGTATGCAACTGAAATGACTGATTTTTGTAGATTTAAATTTGATGTTTTCCAAACTGTGGCTTTTTCATATTTTTGTATAAGCTTTTAAGGGAAAGACAATATTTAAAATGTGTAAATAACTTATTTTTGTTGATTTGTGCTCTTGCAGGCCAATTTTTTGACATTTCAGAATAAAATACTGAGGGTTTTCAATATAATCACTTATAAGATGTACATACTTGAGATGCGTTATTTCTGACATTGTTATTATCCGTGTTGTGACTGTCGGTGTTGTAACTGTCGGTGTTCTTACAGTCGGTTTTGTGAGTATTGGTGTTGTGAGTGTCCATGTTGTGAGTGTCGTTGTTGTAACTTTTTATAAACTAGATTTTGCACCTTGCAAGCTGTTCTTTTTTTATTTTGTGTAAGATTTGACATTTGACATTTTGTGTAAGATTTTAAGAACATTTTTTTTGTGTATGCACTGCTGACGTCAGCAAAACATCTAAAGCACCCTATTTTTTCAATGGCCTTTTGCCTGCGTGGATTTTTCCACGGGCCTTATCGACTATCTTATATAATAATACGAAGTGTATGTGACGGTCATAGTGGATGTGTTCATTTTCTTTTGAAGTCGCCGAAATATTCTTTGAAGTTGCCGAAAAAAGTATGTCTCAAATGTTTAATTTTATGACGTTACGGCGTGACGTCAATAACACTACTTTAACGTCAATATCCTATATTAAATTAATGAAGCCATTGCAGTGCACCTAAAACTTTGAGGCCAAATAACTTGGAAACGAGGTGGTGACGGCAATGATTTTTCACCGCGTGGGTAACTAGGGACCACCTAGGACCAATTTGGGTAACATTCCCAAACCTGGGTCCCCAAATCCGTTTCGGAATGGATGGGTTAATGACGTCATCAAAAAACCTTCAAACCCTAATATCTCTGCAACCGTTTATCAAAAGTACATGATCCTATACATTTTCTTCATCAGCGTTTTAAAATCTATACGATGAAGGCAACAGGTATACAAATTTCTAAAAAAAAATTTTTAGGTTTGACGTCAGCAAAATTTTTAAACCCTTATATCTCATCATTAACCGCTCATCAAAAGCGCATGATCATATACATTTTCTTGATCAGCATTTTAAGCTCTACACAATAGAGGCAACGTGAAAACAAGGTTCTAAATTATTTTTTTATGGATGGGTTGCTGACGTCATCAAAATTTAAATGACGCTTCTTTTTCGTTTTTAATCTGCACAAGTGGATTTTTCCACGGGCTTTATCGACTTCTCTTATAATAATAAGCCAGTTCCGTGTGTCTGTCTGTCACTTTTGCAAACACGATATTTTTACCACCCGAATGCGCGAGTTTGTCGAGTTTTTTTGTTTTGTTTACATTTGTCTCGCAACCGTTAGAAACCACGTGATAGAAAATAAGCAGTATGATTCGTTCAAATACGTACTTTCGAACGGGACGGCATTCGAATAAAAAGTTCCGTTAGCGTAAAAACAAACAAACATAAAAATTTCTCGACAAAGTTCTCGACACAAAAGGCGAACTGAAGAAGCGGTTAAAAAATGTCTTATTTTCGACGATCCCTTAGTCACAAAAAAGTGCAGATATTAAAAGCAAGAAAAGTCAAAGTGGAGAAGTAGAAGTATGTACAAAAGTAAAGTTAGAAGCCACGAGAAGTTGCTTTGAAAGTGAAGAGTGCAGCTAGAAGTAGTAAAGAAAAGTTAGAAGTAGAAAATAAAAGCTTGGGTTTAAAGTCGATTTGGATTCACATATATAGTAAGAACTTTGATATTTTTAGACGTTAAGTTTTTATGTCGCTAGAGTTACGTGTCAGGCAGACTCGCATTTGCCAGGAAAAAGTCACTTAAAAGCTTCAAATTCTTTAAGCTTTATGTTTTACCGCGTTTTTTATAAAAAAGCTAGAATTTGTTTGCTTTTTTTTTGCATAATTAATGTATCCCCTGGTGCGTAACTAATGTATTTGTCCTAAAATTCAAAATGCTGCATAAAGCTGTTAGCTGGCTACCAAACAAATGTGCCAGCGAAATAGAAAGTTTTGGTTTGTTGAACTAACTGCAAATGTCATAATTTTTACATTGCTATTGTTTTCCTTTATATATGTTTTACTTCGCCCCAGCTTAAGTATATTTAACTGGGTGTCTTAGGTACTGTTTTGTTAGCTAGCTAGCTAATGTTAGCTTCAAGGCTCCATCCCATAGCTAGCTCTAATCTATGAGTTTTGTTGTTATTCCTCTTTTTTTAGGTATTTATAGCTACCTTAGTAGTCAAACTTCTCTTCTTTTTTGAACACGAATTATGATGTAATGTGTAACAAGCTAGCTACTAAATCTTTCTTGAACTTTTAGGATACTGTGACACATTTTTATGCCCATAGAGAATAATTTTTTCACATTTCCTGTAAACTTTACAAGGGGACCACAATATGACAAGTGGAACGAATTTTATAGAATTTAAAGTGTTTGTGTTAAGTTATTTTTTATTGTTTTGTTTCCTCATCCTGTTAAACTTTTGTCAGCATACATGTAAAATGCCAGGTTTTTTTACAGGAGTTTTTGACATTTGATTGGAATTTTATATACGTGGGTTTATGACTTTGGGTTAAAAAAATTTATGAGAGCATGGTATGGTTGTCAGTTCATATTGTTCGTGTTGCAAAATGTTGTTTTTTGAAATTTTGTGTAAACTTTTGTGGAAATAGACCACATGCAATATACTGAAAGAACAAATCTTTGTAGAATCAGACTTCACTGTAAGCTGTTGTAAAACTGATGTCTTTATCGGTAAAAATAACAGCCATATTTTACTAATTAAGAAAAAATAAAACGAGTTTGAAAGTTAAAAAGTATTTATTTGTTAAGCTTTTCGTACACTAAGTACATCTTCAGACTATATAAACAACTTTGTCTTTATATTTCGTATTATAAACTATTGTTTGGGAGAACTAACTGTATGTGATGTAATTTTTGCTGGAAGAAAATTCCATGGTTTCACGTTTTTGTTTTTCTTAAGAATTTTACAAAATTTTGTAGGGATAAATGTTTGCTGATGATAAAAAAATTATATACTTAATGTTCTGACTGAAACTGTTTTTGTTTTTTATATTTTGTAATCTAAACGCGAGGACTGTATGCACTGAAATCACTGATTTTTTTAAATTTTGATGTGTTTCATAACCTTTTTGTAGAAGATTAATGGGTAATGGCAATATACGACATGCTGAATGAACTTATTTTTGTTGATTTAGATGTGTTTCTCAAAAACCGATCTGTTTTACATTTTGTGTAAACTTTTGTTTACGAATCGTATACAATGTTTCCAAAATAATGATCTTTGTTGATTCAAGTTTATTCTTTGCTCATTGATTTTTTGACATTTAGGTTTAAAATTGTTGGTAAAGGGCCGTACGGAACTAAAAAGGAAAATTTTTGTGTTCTTAACTGGTTGATTTTTACATTTTGTGTAAATTTTTGTGGGAGAGGATGGTATCCAACCGAAATGACTGATTTTTCTAGATTTAACTTTGATGTTTTCGAAACTATGGCTTTTTCATATTTTTGTATAAGCTTTTAAGGGAAAGACAATATTTAAAATGTGTAAAATAACTTATATTTGTTGATTTGTGCTAACTCTTACAGGCCTCCTTTTTGACATTTCAGAATAAAATACTGAGGGTTTTCAACATAATCACTTATAAGATGTACATATTTGAGATGCGTCATTTCTGAGATTGTTATTATCCGTGTTGTGACTGTTGGTGTTGTAACTGTCGGTGTTCTTACTGTCGGTTTTGTGAGTATTGGTATTGTGAGTGTCGATGTTGTGAGTGTCGTTGTTGTAACTTTTTATCAACTATATTTTACACCTTGCAAGCTGTTCTTTTTTATTTTGTGTAAGATTTGTGTGGAGGATTTAATGCGATTTGACATTTGATGTAAGATTTTAAGAACATTTTTTTTTTATATGCACTACTGACGTCAGCAAAACATCTAAAGCAACCTATTTTTCATTGGCCTTTTGCCTAAGTGGATTTTTCCACGGGCCTTATCGACTATTTCTTATAATAATAAGCCAGTTCCGTGTGTCTGTCTGTCACTTTTGCAAACACGATATTTTTTACCACCCGAATGCGCGAGTTTTTCGAGTTTTTTTGTTTTGTTTACATTTGTCTCGCAACCGTTAGAAACCACGTGATAGAACATAAGCACTATGATTCGCTGAAATACATACTTTCGAACGGGACGGCATTCGAATAAAAAGTTCCGTTAGCGTAAAAACAAACAAACATAAAAATTTCTCGACAAAGTTCTCGACACAAAAGGCGAACTGAAGAAGCGGTTAAAAAATTTCTTATTTACGACGATCCCTTAGTCACAAAAAAGTGCAGATATTAAAAGCAAGAAAAGTCAAAGTGGAGAAGTACAAGTACAAAAGTAAAGTTAGAAGCCACGAGAAGTTGCTTCGAAAGTGAAGAGTACAGCTAGAAGTAGTAAAGAAAAGTTAGAAGTAGAAAATAAAAGCTTGGGTTTAAAGTCGATTTGGATTCACATATAGTAAGAACTTTGATATTTTTAGCCGTTATGTTTTTATGTTGCTAGAGTTACGTGTCAGGCAGACTCGCATTTGCCAGGAAAAAGTCATTTAAAATCTTCAAATTCTTTAAGTTTTATGTTTTACCGCGTTTTTTATAAAAAAGCTAGCATTTGTGTGCTTTTTTTTGCATAATTAATGTATCCCCTGGTGCGTAACTAATGTATTTGTCCTAAAATTCAAAATGCTGCATAAAGCTGTTAGCTGGCTACCAAACAAATGTGCCAGCGAAATAGAAAGTTTTGGTTTGTTGAACTAACTGCAAATGTCATAATTTTTACATTGCTATTATTTTCCTTTATATATGTTTTACTAAGCATAAATAGCTAGCTATAGACTTAGTCTCCCCAGCTTAAGTATATTTAACTGGGTGTCTTAGGTACTGTTTTGTTAGCTAGCTAGCTAATGTTAGCTTCAAGGCTCCATCCCATAGCTAGCTCTAATCTATGAGTTTTGTTGTTATTCCTCTTTTTTTAGTTATTTCTAGCTACCTTAGTAGTCAAACTTCTCTTCTTTTTTGAACACGAATTATCATGTAACAAGCTAGCTACAAAATCTTTCTTGAACTTTTAGGATACTGAGACACATTTTTATGCCCATAGAGAATAATTTTTTCACATTTCCTGTAAACTTTACAAGGGGACCACAATATGACAAGTGGAACGAATTTTATAGAATTTAAAGTGTGTGTGTTAAGTTTTTTTTTATTGTTTTGTTTCCTCATCCTGTTAAACTTTTGTCAGCCTACATGTAAAATGCCAGGTTTTTTTACAGGGTTTTTTGACATTTGATTGGAAATTTATATACGTGGATTTATGACTTCGGGTTAAAAAAAATTATGAGAGTTGTCAGTTCATATTGTTCGTGTTGCAAAATGCCGTTTTTTGAAATTTTGTGTAAACTTTTGTGGAAATAGACCACATGCAATATACTGAAAGAACAAATCTTTGTAGAATCAGACTTCACTGTAAGCTGTTGTAAAGCTGATGTCTTTATCGGTAAAAATAACAGCCATATTTTACTAATTAAGAAAAAATAAAACGAGTTTGAAAGTTAAAAAGTATTTATTTGTTAAGCTTTTCGTACACTAAGTACATCTTCAGACTATATAAACAACTTTGTCTTTATATTTCGTATTATAAACTATTGTTTGGGAGAACTAACTGTATGTGATGTAATTTTTGCTGGAAGAAAATTCCATGGTTTCACGTTTTTGTTTTTCTTGAGAATTTTACAAAATTTTGTAGGGATAAATGTTTGCTGATGATAAAAAAATTATATACTTAATGTTCTGACTGAAACTGTTTTTGTTTTTTATATTTTGTAATCTAAACACGAGGACTGTATGCACTGAAATCACTGATTTCTCTAAATTTTGATGTGTTTCATAACCTTTTTGTGGAAGATTGATGGGTAATGGCAATATACGACATGCTAAATGAAATTATTTTTGTTGATTTAGATGTGTTTCTCAAAAACCAATCTGTTTTACATTTTGTGTAAACTTTTGTTTACGAACCGTATACAATGTTTCCAAAATAATGATCTTTGTTGATTCAAGTTTATTCTTTGCTCATTGATTTTTTGACATTTAGGTTTAAAATTGTTGGTAAAGGGCAGTACGGAACTAAAAAGGAAAATTTTTATGTTCTTAACTGGTTGATTTTTACATTTTGTGTAAATTTTTGTGGGAGAGGATGGTATCCAACCGAAATGACTGATTTTTCTAGATTTAAATTTGATGTTTTCGAAACTATGGCTTTTTCATATTTTTGTATAAGCTTTTAAGAGAAAGACAATATTTAAAATGTGTAAAATAACTTATATTTGTTGATTTGTGCTAACTCTTGCAGGCCTCCTTTTTGACATTTCAGAATAAAATACTGAGGGTTTTCAACATAATCACTTATAAGATGTACATATTTGAGATGCGTTATTTCTGAGATTGTTATTATCCGTGTTGTGACTGTCGGTTTTGTAACTGTCGGTGTTCTTACTGTCGGTTTTGTGAGTATTGGTGTTGTGAGTGTCGATGTTGTGAGTGTCGTTGTTGTAACTTTTTATCAACTATATTTTACACCTTGCAAGCTGTTCTTTTTTATTTTGTGTAAGATTTGTGTGGAAGATTTAATGCGATTTGACATTTGATGTAAGATTTTAAGAACATTTTTTTTTTATATGCACTACTGACGTCAGCAAAACATCTAAAGCAACCTATTTTTCATTGGCCTTTTGCCTAAGTGGATTTTTCCACGGGCCTTATCGACTAGTCGACTAGTATAATAATACGCCAGTTCCGTCTGTCTGTCTGTGACTTTTGCAAAGTGGATTATCTTCTTCACTATTTTCTTTGATAAAGTCTGTAAAACATCGCCCATGAAATTGTTCTGTAATTTACCAAACTTTAACGTTAAAATAACATTAACGTCAAAAGAAAGTATATTAAATTGAAGCCATTACAGTGCACCTAAAACTTTGAGGCCAAATAACTTGGAAACGAGGTGGTGACGTCAATGATTTTTCACCGCGTGGGTAACTAGGGACCACCTAGGACCAATTTGGGTAATTTTCCCAAACCTGGGTCCCCGAATCCGTTCTGGAATGGACGGGTTGATCACGTCACCAAAAAACCTTTAAACCCTAATATCTCTGCAACCGGATGTCAAAAGTACACGATCCTATACATTTTCTTGATCAGTTTTTCAAGATCTATACACTGAAGGCATCAGGTATACAAATTTCTAAAAAAAAAAATGGTTGAATTTTAACGGACCATTGCTGACGTCAGCAAAATTTTTAAACCCTTATATCTCATTAACCGCTCATCAAAAGCACATGATCATTTACATTTTCTTGATCAGCAGTTTAAGTTCTACACAATAGAGGCAACGTGAAAACATGGTTCTTATTTATTTTTTTTGTGGATGGGTTGCTGACGTCATCAAAATTCAAATGACGCTTCTTTTTCATTTTTATCCTGCCTCAGTGGATTTTTCCACGGGCTTTATCGACTAGTCATCAATAAACAACCAGCAAAAAGTATTAATTTTGTGGAACCGCGAAAGCTTTTTTGTCAAAATGCAAAAGGTTTCTGTAAAATAAAAATTTAGTTGTACTTCATCAACTTGCAGTATGTCTTACTACATTTTATTACTGCATTATAAATCACATTGTGTTAAAAAAAATAGAAAATTCGTTCTGAAATACTTTAGCATCGATTACATCCTTTCTGCAAGATTTCCGTTCTAATATTCTATGACAAAAATGTACAAATATAAACACTACAACATCAAAGAACTGTATTACTCCACTTTGTGATGTAACTCGCTATAAATAGTTATGTAGTATAACAAACTAGTTTCACCCTATTTTATCGATAGCTTGCTTTTAACGATAAATATTAAATTTTAACATTCCAAATCATAATATGGAAACTCTGCTGTTTTCACCGTCGTTTTCTATTTGTTAACCCTTTAACTGTTTTAGTTGTGCACGGAGATTGGGGCGCATGGTCGTCGTACTCACCATGTCCCGCCACCTGCGGATGGGGAATCAGGACAAGAACACGTCTATGTAATAATCCTGCTCCTGCAAACGGTGGAAACGTTTGCATTGGAAGCAACACACAACAACTAAGTTGCGCTCCATCATCTTGCAGTATGTCTTTCTTAGTATGACTCTTGCCTAATGATCGTATTGGGTTTTAAAAGAAAATATAGTTCGTAAACACATTTGTCACCTTTGCACATTGATTTTTACCTTTTTGACAAAGCATTAATTTTACAAATTCAAACAATATCACATCAGAGAATTCTAATGCTTCCTCTCATTCGATGCGTCTTGCTATAAATACTTTTGTAGCTACTCTGATAGTTAATTTGGTCTTTCTTTTATCAATTGTATATTCTACAACATGAAAAAAGATTTTTTAACAGATGCTACTTAAGCGAGTAAAATTTTTGCGGAAGAAACTTTTGCGATTTTTGGGAAATTCATAAAAATTATCCCGCAAAGAATAACAACCAAGTCTATTCCCGTGCCGTGTTTCTATTAAATGGTCCTCCAAAACATAATATAGAAACATCTTGTTTTCACAATTTTTTATTCGTTAACCCCTTAACCGTTTTAGTTATACACGGAGATTGGGGTGGATGGTCATCGTACTCAGCATGTCCAGTCACCTGCGGAGGTGGAATCAGAAGAAGAACACGTTTATGTAACAATCCTGCACCCGCAAATGGTGGAAATCATTGCTTGGGAAACAACACAGAACATCTTAATTGCGCTACATCACCTTGCAGTATGTCTTTCTAACTATTGCCATAATGATTGCATTGTGTTTGAAGAAGAGATCGTCCATAAAGCATTTGACGAATCTTTTGTTACCATTTTTAATCACAAAGTACACGGATTCAAGCAGTAGTACATTTAATCAATTCTCATCTCCACCTTGTGATGTTTTGTCGCTATAAATACTTTCACTGAAATGCAATAATATATTTCTTATTTTATCATTAACTATTTTTAAAGAAAATATCTTTAAAATCCAAAAAATAATATAAAATGTATGGCTCCTCAGACAAAACAATTGATTTAGAAATGTAATAGCGCACTACACACTAAAAAATTAATTAAGGGCCTTAATTGAGTATGAAAAATTCGTGTCGTTGAAAAAGCAAAAGTAACGGCAACAATAACACTCAAACTACTTATTTCAACGATTTCATACTAAATTTCGGCTCAGCTCTTTAGATGGCTTCTTTTTCAAGCATACACCAATCACACCTTTTTGAAACACTTCTATACCGTATTGTGCGGGCAACGATGATCAAATAAGGTTGTAACCCTTATTTCGGTTATTTAATGTCTAGATGTGTTTGAAAATCGTGTCTCGCTAGGAAACTTTGCATTGCGAAATAATTTCGTATGATTTATATAACGAATTTTAAACTCTCCTTCGCTTTAACGGTAGTCTGTGTGTGTGATAGTTTCATTTATGACGAATTAAAAATACACTAAATGAATCGATAGTTTAGAACACTTTTAGTATTATGCCACCGAAAATTGACAACCTGTGGAGTTTGTTTTACAAATGGGGTGATTTGGAAGTAAAGCGAAACAAGCACCACCTGCACAATTTTTATCGGCCATTTTTTGGCAATTTTAAGGTTGCCTTTACCATGAGTATGTTTACAAATTAGTCAACCGATAAATTTCTGCAATACAACTCTGTCAGCGGTTTGAATTTATCAGAACAGAATAACATGTAATAACTGGTGGTGTCTTTCAAGAAGTCTAATTAGCTAAAAATGCCTTAATTGTAAAACATCTAATTTTTATAGAGGAAGAGAATAGCTTACTGTTAATTGCTGGAGCATCTGGAGGTGGTGGTGTTTTTCTTGTGATGCTTGTCGTAATTTGTGTGTGCGTGAAAATACATTGTGGTACATCGTCGCCTGCACCTAAAAATCTCGATGCATCACCTCCGTGCCAAAATCCATACGTTAACCACGAAAGAAGAGAGAGTGAGTCTATTTCACCATATGCGGTATATAACATGTACGACACTGTACAGTTAGATGAGTTTGGATATGAGTAGGTGTCTTTTGTTTCAACATGTTGATTGAGAATGCTACCGTCTTCTTATTGTAATTTACAATACGATGCACACATACAATAGACTGGTTATTTTATTGTAATTGAGAATATCATTTAAATATGTAATTTATGTTAAGATTGTTTAGTAACTTGATATTCTAAGGAAGGTGATTGCGAAGTAGTGTAGCTAACTAATGTGGGAGTATTTGTTTGTATTTTATCTTTTGTGTAATTAATTTTCTTATTACCCTTCAATCCGAGGGAGATGTTGCCTCCCTTCTCCCCTCTCCACACTTCTCCTCCCTCCTTCCTCCTCCTTTGCTAAATTTGATTCTTTTGATTTTTTGATTCAATAAACATATCAACAAATGTTTATTTAGTACACTATGTTTTTTAAAAGCAACCGAGTTGTTACATGATAAGGCATTGCTTTGGATCAAAACCCTAGCAAAAATTATAACAGTGTTTTGGCAAGAAATTAAAAGATCTTCCCATTTTATATAACTTGTTATTATAAATCTTGTAACTGTATATTAAGTTAATTTGTAAGCCACGGTAAAACCATAAAATTAAAGTGCTTTCATTTTCTGTTTGTTTGTTTGTTTGTTTGTATCATTGTGGAAACAATATTATCAGTCGAAAAAAATGCACGCATATTTTAACCAACTTTTGACCTGATGCTCCAGTTGTTAAAAATACCTTTAAGTTGATGGAAAAGTTGCTTAACGACCAATTTGGAGGATTTTTAAAAGCCCTGCTAAAAATCACTCGAAATCACTCTCAAACGTAAAAGTTATGTTCCATATATAAGTACAAACAAGGATCCAACAATAAACAAAAACTTTCATCCCGTACAGCTTGGCATAACATAAATTGTTGTTTGAATCCAATATTACTTATACTAAGTATAAAAGGAGGGATGCAACTGCTCTTTAAATCGTTTTCTCTAAGCTTTTCATTGTCGTTGCTATTTTAAATACTTAAAAAAGTGCTATTTAGTATTAATTTATTAAAATTTTCGCCCACTCGAAACTTCGCCCCTTCGGTGATATATCGCTATTGCGTGCATACTTGCCTACTTGTTAGCCTAAAGTAATGTAAGTACGTGGACTGGGCTTATGTCCATAAGTATAAGTGCGATTATAATTCGGTTGCTGAATTATTAATCCCCTTTTCTCCTAAAAAAAATCGTTTCTAAGAAATCCCGAAAGAACTATCGGAATATAAGCTACCATTTTGAACAGATAGACAAAAACAGACAAAAAGGTAGTATTATAGTGATTAGTCGGTGGCCCGGGTATAACTTCACAGGATTGCCTGTCCTTTATATACCGCTTTTCGCGTATCTCGTTACATTGCACGGCGGTAAAAAAGTGATGTCAAATCTTCCACTTGGTATCAAAGTATGTTTTTTTGGTCTATTTTATTTTTCAAAAAGAAGAAATTATGTTCAAACTCTTGCCGTTTTTAATTTTTTAATTCAGGTCACTAGATTGTTCAGAAACGTCCTCAAAGCAGGACGTTTTTTTTGAAGACCAGATACGCTAAAATTAACGCAATTTTCGAATTCTATGAGGAATTTCAGGCGGGAAGGAGGCATAATTTTAAAATTTGAGATTAGTAACGCCAAAGATATCATCCTTCCAAAAGTCGTGGGCGTTTCTGGATGGCAAAAGACATACCTGAAATTTCGATTATGAGTAGTGATTTCCAAATTTAGTCAATTTATTGCGAAGCGAAATTATGGAGCATGTTTGCTACGCGAAGTATACCAAGTGAATTATTGAGATTCTCAAAATTTCGATAGAAAGAAAATCATATAAAGTTAGCGTAAAGGAACAGTACTGATATTTTGGCACAAAAAGCTAGGATATTTTTTGTCTAGTAAAACAAATAAGCTTGGACCAAGGGGCTAAAGTATAATTCCAGTAGAAAAGCCAATAAATACGGATCGTCTTGCTTTTAATACTACTTTAATTGCATTTATTGCGAAATAATAGTATTAAAACTGTTTTCGTCTTCTGAAATAATTTATTGGTAGTCCTGTTTCTAATTGCCTTTACTTTTTTGTTGATTTGCTTTTTCTCGAGGTCTGCGTTGCATTTGAAAACTTCTGTAGCTACATTTTTCTGTGGGAAGATTTAAGGAATTTGTATAATTATAACGCGCCGAGCTGTGTTTTAATTTATTGTTTCTAAGAAAATGTAGCTAAGAATACAAGATTATCGATTTTAGTTGGTTTTAGCCAGATCAAGGTAAGTCTTAAACACACGAAAAGTAGCTAGCTCTGTTTTGCATAAAATAATTGAGAGTAATTTGTAGAATAAATATGGAGTAGCTATATTATTAAATGACTGATAGCCAACTATAGGAAAACCTGTAGCTAGAGCGCAGACAAAACAAGTAGATCTGGGTGTTACAGTCCACCGACCAACCGTTTTTCATCACAGTTTTTTATTTATGAAGTCGGTAATCTGTTACAGTAATTAAAAATATATCCACTTTTACTATCAAACCAACAACAATGTATTTGACGAGTTGTCCGTGCGCACTTCCTGAGAACAAGATTTAAAACGACGTGGAAACAGTCATTTAAATAAAACTCCAGGGATGGGCCAAAGTTGCACACGTCCTCTAAAAAGTGTGGGCGTTTTCGAAACTGCTTGTAACTTTAGAATATTCTCAGGAATATTAGACCAAGGAAAATTACAGTTTCTTATCCACCGCCCACATGTGGTTAAGCACCCACATGAAAAAGTTCATTATTTTCAAAATTATTTGTGTAAAAACTACCATTTTATTTACAATAAACTTCTCGTCAGTCATTTTCTTTATTAAACGCAGAACCCTCTTCCTATCCAAGGTGCGATTCTAAAGCGATGAACTTAATAAAGGCCATAATTCAGCATAGTTTTCAAAATGATCTGATTGCACAATATGCTTGACCTGACCTTAGCAAAAAAGTGAATTAAGCCCCAAGACGAAGTTCAGGACTTGAAATATTTTTGTATTCGTGTCCTTAGCTTCTAAAACGTTTTGTTGCGAATTGATATAAGGATTTAAGCAAACTGGATGATGCACAGACAATTTCCTCTGGCTGATTGCATTAATGTTGGTTGAAAAAAAAACGTATGATGACATTTACTCGCATGTGTTTTTGAATGTGCCTATATATTGTGATTTAATTTCTTTTGGTCTTGCATCAATGAAATCCTGAAAAAAAATTTTAGAATAACATTGCCATATTTGGAAACCGTTCGCACCCTTGTTGGTATGGTTGGAACTTTTCATCTACCTACCTAATAAGAAAAAACAATGATTTGATTGTTATGAATTTGTCAACTTCCTGAAAATGCCATGGTCGCAAATCCTGGCAAATTTTAAATAAAATTTGCGCTTCTCTTCAGATAACTCTCACACTTTTCCGAACTTGCCTTAATTATTCCCGAAATGAAAAACAGCGCTTTTTATTCCATTGACTTCGCCACAAAAAGTGGTGATTTATATTTTATTTGGTTAGCCACACTAATCTTGATGGATATGCCCTGTCAATTTTTTCCTGGAGGGGACAATAAAGGTAGTTCTTAAGTGTTAAAAGCTTCTACAGTATTCGAGCTAAATCTTTAAATTTCTGTTCAATAAGCAACAACTGTTATGTGAGATTGAACCCACAACATCTTGGATATGAATTAAACGCTCTAACATCTGAGCTACCGATCCCTAAAAAAAGACAACCCTCACAGTAAACAGAGTTGTGTTACCTATTAATTATTGTTTCTATATATCAAATTCCTTTATATGCTGCTTGTAGCATCTATATTACAATACCTGCATACTTATGTCTGTCACGCAAAGTGGTAACCGCAGTAGCGAGACACACAAAATGTGGTAAATAAAAAGTGGGCAAATACGTGGATTTATCCACGAGGTGACTAGTTTACTCATATTGTTGCAAATATACCAATAATGCTAGTATACATATCTGTTTATACGCAACCCAGGCTAAGTGTGATTGATATTGAATTTTACACCCGGAATTTACTTCTTACTTAATAAGTGGGCAAGGACGCATTAAAAATATCATGCTGTAAATTGAAAGTTGTTATTTTATTACATAGAGTTTTCAGTCCAAATTTTAAATGAAACGGAGTAGTCTAGCGTTTTACATATTCATCGGTGTTTTTGGGTATTTTTATGGGAAAAATGCACTACGCCCTGGATTCCGCCCCTGTTATGAGGTTCCGTATATCTTTAGGATAAATTATCCAAAAGTGAAAAGTTATACCTCTCTTCTGCATACCTTTTAGTGAACACTGTTTATTTCTACTTATTTTCTAGTTTTAAAATTGTGGAAATGCTTAGGGCGCTATACCATGGGCGTTGGTTAATTTTTTTAACCAAAATTTTCTCAAAATTCTTCTAACACATCACCATTAGCTTATTTCAACACTCACACAAAAAATAACTGTTAAAAATAAAGACAATGTTATTTACAGGTATCTTACAATTATTCCAAGTAAACATTTTTTATCATTCCATTTCTTATTCTTTTAAAACGCTCATTGTTGCACACAAACGTTCCTCAATTCTATTGGCATTATATCTTTTACGTCTGACACCTAAGTACGTATGTGAAAATTAGCTGATTAGAACAAAACTATTGACCTCGGAGAGATATAACTTGAAAATTTACCGGATAGATCAATGAGTACATGAGTACATGATAAAATTTTAATTTTTGAAACAGTTTTTGTCTTCAAGCAACCAAGAACGTGCTTGTTAGCAGCTTTCACTTAGATAGCATTTTAATATCTTATATCCAAAGCACGTTTAAGCAAAGTGAACATTGTTTAAGTAATAAAATACAGAAATTTACAATTCTCATCAGTATTTTGGCGTACATACGCGTAAATGTCGAGACCTAGGTATAAAGAAAAATCATAGTGTTCAGTAAGATCTATATTATAATACCCGTATGCGTCTGTCTGTCACGCAAAATGGTACCGCAAGTAGCAAGATGCACGCAATGCGATATAGAAAGAACGGGCGAACCCGTGGATTTTCCACGGGCTACCGACTAGTATACACAAAATGGTCGTCAAGACTAGCACACCAAATTACACACAAAGGGGCTAAGAACTAGGTTGTTCAATCTCTTTACTAATCTCTCAATCTCTTTTTTAGTGTTTATATGTGAAAATAGTGTTATCCCCGTCATTGCGTCTTTAATAAGCTTACCTCCCTCGGGCTTTCTTGATCTGGCTATTTTTCCTTTTTTGATTTGCCCTTCTAAAACAAGAGATTATTCTTCGCATGTTATAAACGAAACACCTCTCCCCTAAAGTTTTATGACTCCCGTCAACCATAATATACCTTCGTATCTCTAAATGTAATAAGGAAAGTGTTGTTAGTATCTACTTTTATAGATTAAAGTAAAAAGTTTTTTCTTGCCTGTGAAAATTTTTGAGTAATGCAAAAAATCCAATCTATCATATCCTCACTAGGTCAATATTGTTTTTCTTGAACATTAGCTGACAGAATATACAAAAAGCGCGTCGGTTGATATTTTTTTCCTTATTTATTTTGTGGCAAACCTCAGAAGAAAGATTTAGTCTTTTTTTAGTATATTTAGTTTAGTGACTTTACCCAACATTTGTATACACGTAAAGTATGTCACGTACGTGCAATTGTACACGATAAATAACAAACCTTTATGTTTACAACCTTTTCGAAATGAGAAAAAAGAAAAAACTGAAAGTTGTTTTGTATAGGTCATTGCACAAAACATGTTTCAAATAAATCATCTAATCAGCCAGATATACATATTTTCTTGTCCAAAAGCATTATAGTTTTTGAGAACTACAATCGTGGCAGAAATGTAAAGAAACACCCTGAAAAATTTGACATTTTGTCGAAAATTGCTGATACTGCAACAGTATCCCACCCTTGCCAATACTGGATTCTTGTAGTGCAAATTTTTTTGAAAGAGAAATTTATCAGTCACTCTCACCAAATGTTGTTATTTTCTTGTTAGAACATTGTTACCATATTCAGTGTTTTTATTAACGCTTGCAGGGTTGCCACATTTGCCAAGAATGCCTGGAATTAGAGTAAAGTCTGGAAATAGTCTATATTTGGGTCACTAGTTTGAAAAATGTCAGGAAATTTGTGGAAAACAGTTTTAGAAAAAAATTACAATCATTTTTTAGTTAGGGCCTTAAAATTTATTTTTTAATTTCTTGAATTACTATTGCATGAATCTATATACTCCTCATCTATATACTCCTCATCTATATACTCCCCATCTATATACTATTGTATAGTATATCTGTAGTATTTTTGTTATGTGTTACATTTATGTTGAAAAAATGGCTCTGTCTCTGACTTGAAAGTGCGATGGAAAAGAGGGCCAGTTAAGTGTGAAGGAACGAGCGAAGGAACTACATGAGAAGAAGAACAACTTTAATTTGTAACTACAAACGAAAAAAACTCCTCTCACTTAGTTTATACTGTTTCTTTTTTCCGTGCTGTGTATTGTTGTTTCATCATCAAAAATATACATTGAAAGAAACTTTATGTCTGACAATTAGGGTGTTTCTGTATATAAAGAGTAGCAACAAAAGGAAAATATATATTTCCAAATTATTTGACCAGGTTTCAGTCAAATACTCTCTTTTTTGTTAAATGTCTGGAAAATTAATATCAGTTTCACTTCAAGACTGAAATTGATATTAATTAATGAAAAATAATATCAATTTTTATGATATGTCTGCATATTTAATTAAGTCTGTGGCAACCGTGGCATGGTTATAAGTTTCTTTTTCTTAGAGGAGTAACAAATTGTTTCAAAACTATAGAATATTAGCAAACATAAGAAGCATCAGCCCTCGTTACGTTTTTTTTTACTCTCTGGAAAATTTGTTTGTGATTTTTTTTTTGATATAGGTGATCATACGTTAAAGCAGTTTGGAGATGATCTTACGCGTCATTACCTTTGTCTTAATCTTCACTGTTATAAAAGGTATAATATTTTATATTACATCATATTTTGTATTTTTTTGTGTACATTTATTTTTTTGCTAATTAACTTTGCAGAATGTTCAAGTTCTTGCACTGTCAACAATGGTGGTTGTGATGGAAAATGTACCGAAGTTGGATCCCAAACAAAGTATGTAAAATTACATGTGTAGCAAAGTTAACATTAATTTATGATGATTTCAGGTGCTACATCTGAGATCTTATAAAAACTAGCCGTATTTTTTCCTTCTTTTTCTTCGACCGATTTTTGAAGCAATTGACGTAATGTCAGGAATTTATTACTCAGTTCGAACCCCATGATCTATCAGTTTTTAGCCCTGCGTCAAACCAGGAATCCGTGTCTTGAGCCGTAGTAATTCATTATTTGACTGAATATATTTAATCATTTATGAAACTATTTATAGCGCCATTCCAGTCAGTCAATAAATAAGGCTGAATTGTTTGGTTTACA
This sequence comes from Hydractinia echinata, assembly GCA_030067915.1. Lineage (NCBI taxonomy): Eukaryota > Metazoa > Cnidaria > Hydrozoa > Anthoathecata > Hydractiniidae > Hydractinia > Hydractinia echinata. Next base: position 164,545 of record JASGCC010000210.1, read on the forward strand.
TTATGCTCAAGGGCTTAATCTAATTCAAATAATTCAAAAAATGTTTCACGGGCTAAAGACTAGTACATGCGCAATCCGAAAAGATAGAATGACAACAAAATACGCTTACGAAATATTTTTCTACTTGCACTAATTTACGTTTCTAATGTTTTTTGATATAGTTTTAGCCATGTATAAAAAGTTTTAAAAGTGATTTTAGTTTATAAGAAACTGAAACAAGTTTTCTTTGTAAGTGCAAAATTTGTTACTGTAATTGTTAAAAGTGGGATGCTTCATAGTTTTACATGCTGGCATAAAAAAGAGACGTTTTATTTTAGAAGTGGTGTTTTGAGTTGTAAAATTCCATTCAAATGTCAACGAATATAGTGGTATAAGTAACACAGTTTAAGGTTTTTTATTGTCTCGGCCATGGAAGAACCATTTTTGTACCATAAGGACTTACCGTCTTAAAACAGTTCAATAATATATTTATAGTATCAAAACTTATGTTACTTATGTCACAATTTTTGAGCGCCATTGCTAAAGCGTTTAAACATTGTCCTTTTTTGTATTTTGACACCCAGTTTCATTTTATATTTATCCATGTATAAAAAGCTGAAAAAAAGAAGTATTTTTGCCTGCAAGGGCTTTTCATTTACAACTTACTTTAACTTTAGTGTAGTATTTTTAATAAGCCTTTATAACTACGCACGAGTTAAATTTTTAAAACCTTCTTACTATATATCTTATCCTAAATCTCTTACATTAATACGAAGATTCCGTCTGTCTGACTGACTGTATGTCAGTCTGTGACTTTTTGCAAAGTCGATTATATTTTTCAAAATTTTCTTCAACAAGTCTATAAAACATCACTTATAAAATTGTTCTGTAATTTACCAAACTTTAATGAAAGAAAACAATATTGACGTCAGAAGAGAGTATATTCAGATTGGTGAAGCCATTGCATTGCACCTTTAAATTTAAGGCTTAATAACTTGAAAACGGGTGGAAATAAAGTGACGTCATCTCCTGCGTGGGTAACTAGAGACTACATGGAACCAGATTAGGACCAATTTCCTCAGGGTGGATCAACCCACCCATTTTGGAACAGGGTGGCTAAGTCAAAAGCACATCATCCTATACATTCTCTTGATCAGCATTTCAAGCTTTACACAATAAAGTCAACAGTTAAAAAAAAATTTTTACAAAAATTTGTGCACATTTCGTGGAACATTGCAGCCGTCAGCAAAATTTTTAAACTCTTATATCTTCTTAACCGCTGACCAAACCGCGCGATCCTATATAAATTTAATCACCGTTTAAAGCTCCACACAATACATGTAACAGATAAAGCAATGAAGCAAAATCTAAAAGTATTGTCCTAAATTTTAAATTTTCTGACGTTACGGCACGACGTCAATATCACTATTTTAATGTCCTAATTTAATTTACTAAAGCCATTACAATGCACTTAAAACGTTGAGACCAAATAACTTGGAAACGAGGTTGTGATGTCAGTCATATTTCACCGCGCAGGTAACTAGGGAGACCTTGGGACTAATTTAGGTATGTTTCCAAACCCTGAATGCGTTTCAAAATGGACGGGTTGATGACGTCATCAAAAAGCTTTTAAATCCTAATTCTATTTAACTGGGTGTCAAATATACATGATCCTAAAAATTTTCTAGATTAGCGTTTTAACATCTATACGATGAAGGCAACAGGCATACAAATTTCTAAAAAAAATTGTGTTTTGGTCGGTCTTTGCTGACGCCAGCAAAACTTTTAAAGCCTTATATCTTCTTAGGCGTTCGTCATAACACATTTCAGACACGGGTAATTTTTTTTAATTATTTTAATTAATGCTAATTTTATCAAAATTTAATTTTCTTTTTCATTGTTTATCCGCCTAAATGGATTTTTCACGGTCTTAACGACTAGTCATTAATAATATTTTCACGTGTCCCTTGTCAGGCCCCATGTAAGATCTTTTGAAATAGTAATGGACACGAACAAACAGAACATGTGCTGCCTTTTTCGCCGTGTCTATCAACTAAAAACTAACAAAATAGGCTCAAAAGAAAGCATATATAGAAGAGGTCTAAGTACAAGAAACAAAAAAAGTCTTGGTGCAATTTGTACCGAACGTTTACACCGGTTACGTATAAGTACAATCTGAGGTTTTCTTTCCTCTATCGTTGTTTCACCAATATTTCCAGTTCGAGGTTAACTTAAGTAATTATTTATAAAGAATTGACATCCTGAGTCATTTATTGATAATTGTATTAAAATATTTTTTGATAAAGTTTATTCTGGTAGATCCGTGTTGTCGCCTGATTTTGTTGCCAAAAGTTTTGGTAGTGTTACCGTTTCTAGGTTCAGTTTCACTTCAAACAAGAACTCGTTTATTTATATCTTTTCGTTAATCAATTCTAAGCTGCGATTTACAATTTATATTTAAACTCTTTTTGTGCATTTAGATTCCTTGTTTAGATTTAAAGATAAACTCCCCAAGTCTTTACGTCCCGGCGTCGTATGCTAGTACTCGTATGGTTGCTGCAATGCAACCTATATTGGTAAGACAATGCGTTACCTGAAAGTAGGGGATTATGAACATCGTGAAGTTTTGCACCTTACTGCATCTGAACTTGTTAACCAAATTTTGGAGATTGAAGAGAGTCTTTTTATAAGTAAAGAGTAACCGTGTCCCAGTAAAAATATAACGTCAACACCTTTGTATTTATTCAGTTCATTAATTTATTCTCTTAGGAATTGTACAGAGTATTTTATATATATTTTTTTCTGGATAAAAAATATATGAATATCATCATGACGCAGGTCAGAACCGAAAGGTCATTTATGGTGTTTTTAATTATTTTTATTATATGCATCTCAAAGTCTCGTGACTTTCGGACACTCTAGATTGATTATTTCCCACAAGATCGAGTAGCTTTGAGGCGGTCCTGCTTTCGTGGTAAATTACGTTTTATCTTTTAAATTTAAATTTTTGTCACAAAATACGATAAAACAATTTACCCTCGTGTTTGTCTCTACCTATAAATTCTGCGCTTTGGATTAGTTAGTTAAAATGGTGCAGCAAGAGAAAATGCAGCAACCTATGCGCCTGGGTGCATTTTAAAAGTTTTACATGCAGCACCCGGAGACACGGGGCAATGTTGCTTGCGCGTGCAACAAATCGCATGCGCTTAAATACGAGCTTTATCGCAAGTATAGGTACAAATCTGAACTCTCAAATTTTGTTAAGAAGATGGAACGAACGCGGTTTATCACGTCAAAAGGGGCAAGAAAGTCCACTATTACGTAGTGGCTGAGCTATTATAGGTGCGAATCAGCGTCAGCGTTGGAACTTCTCTCACCAAAAAAAATCCTAATTTGTTCTCTGGGCGCTAATTCTGTGACGTCAGCATTTCTTCTGCGACATCATCAGAAGCTTGAAATTTTTCAAAAATTCTATTGTTTACATTCTCTTCTCTAATACATGAATAAGTCTGTAATTATCATCGCCATGCAACGAACAAGGTTAAATTTAAATTCGTTGATAACATTTTGTATTACTTTATTTAGGTGTGCCTGCAACATTTTGGGCACGCTACAACCGGATGGAAAGACTTGCAAATATAAAGGAATGATCTATTTTGCACAAGGTCACAGGATTGACTTTGTGTATAACTCCACTTTTGGAATTTCTCTTAAAAACTTTCCATTAAAACAAATTAATGCAATAGTGGCAAATATTGAAAGCAACAAGGTATTTTATGCGGCTGCAGGGTATGGCATGTCGATAGTGGGTGAATTTTCGTTACATACATTAAAACGAAAGAATTTAACAATTGGTGAGTCAATTATGTTACGTCAGTTGCACGCCCGTACCAATCCATTGAATTTAGTAGCTTTCGCAAGTTTATGTTTCACCAACAACGAGCTTCATTAACGTGCACTTCGCGCCTCATCGTACATACGGTTGATGCGCACAATTCGACTCGCGCAAAAATTAATTATAATAATACAACGCGCGTTGGTGCAAGATATTAAACACATATGAAGGATTTTTCTTCGAAGTTTTGAATTCTACGAAAAAATAAAAACTGGAGAACACATTTTATAAGTACTTAAAGTGTTCCGAGGCCTGAACATAAAAGTTTTGCAAAGTCAATGAATAAGGCTGAGAATTATGAGAATTCATACACTTCCCTTTTTTGATAATTAGTTAATATTTATTTCGGACAAAACCTTTTGAACTGCACACTGTATAATATATTTGAAAAAAAACTTTAAATTTATTCTGAGAAAGAAGTAAAAGTTACGAAGAACACTCTGTTTTATGATATAACCTTTACTTATACAGATCTTGAAATTTACTTTGCACTGGTCTTACAGCTAATTATAAACTAAACTAAGTGTTCAAAAGCTTGTTTTCTTATTATTTACTTATTAATGATGCTTTATTATTTTATTATCACTGGTAATAGAAAATGGACTTGTTGATGGTATGGCATACAATAAAACGTCAAAAGATCTTTACTATACCTTAGCTGATGGTCCAGTGAAGGTTATCAGAAATGTCGGTGCAAAGATACCGAATGCCAAGTTGCTTTTACAAATGAACAAACCTCGTGCAATTGCACTGGACTCCTGTTTCGGGTAGAAAATTTTTATTGATTGCGCTACTTTTAAACTTGAATGTTTTTTCCCAACCGACTTAATAAATCCGTTTAATGTAATGTATTAAAACACATAAAATTACAATTGCATAGTTCTATGTCTACCTTGAAAACGTTTAAATCTAGGTACATATTCATATCAGATTGGGGTTCTCACGAAATTGTCCGATACAATCCCATGGTTCGAAGTAAGGTTTCAATTATAACGTCCGGTCTGGTTTGGCCGAATGCGTTAACAATAGACACGCTTACTGAAAAAATATTTTGGGCCGATGCAAATCAAGATACTACTACTAAGGACAAGTAAGTACCGGTTTAATGATATCTTTGTTTTCTGTATGATTTTTTTTTATCAAAGTAGTTTTGTACCGTATTTACTGAAAAGTGATTTTGTCAAGCAATTTATCTGAAGTGTTTCATTTGACATAGAATTGAAATGGCCAACTATGATGGTTCGTGCAGAAAAGTTATTCGAGTTCTACCTCAGCTTCATCCGTTTGCAATGATGTTTCATGGTGGATACCTCTATTGGACAGACTGGACTGACGTAAACTATAAAATATACTTGACATCTATAATAGACGGCAGTACCACAAGTTTGACATCCCTAAAATACAAACCATTTGGAATCGACTTTTTCGGTGAACTGAATAAAGGTATACCTCCGTTTTTTTCTCGTATTTTTCATCTTCAACGTACTCTTTATCACCAGTAAAATATTTTTTACTTTTAGCAACAGGAAAATGGTCGCAGTGGACGGAAACTCAAAGCTGTCCAAGTAACTGCATCGGACGAAGAAAACGAACAAGATATTGTCAAAATCCTTATGTGCACAACTATGAAAAAGCCTGCCTAAAAACTGCTTGTCAGAAATCATTTAAATGTGAAGGCTCTAGAGGACTGGAAGATGGCCCTCAAGTCGAATCCATTGTTTGCGACGTATGCTTATGCAAAGGTAAAAACAGTTAACAGTTAAGTCCATAGATCCTGCAAATAGATCAACCCTAGTTTAAATGTAAATATGAAAATAGTTTTTACTGTTAAACAAAAAGAACGAATGAATTAATGAAGGAATAAATAAATGAATGAATGATAAAAAGAATAAAAGAACGAAAAAACAAGCAAATAAATAAATGAGAATCACATCCATGCTCTGGCTGAACAAGAAGAATCACTATTGTTTAGGAGTACTCCAGTTTTTTAAAATTCTTTGAAAACCATTTCAATACAAAGGCAAGGCTGTATACGCGGTAAAAATACGAATAAATGTTTATGTTTCAAATGTTAGAAATGGTGTTTCGAGGAACCGTTCCTTAAACACTATATGAGACTGAAATTACTATAGTGTACATGCATAACCGAGGATCAGTCATAAAATATTGATGCTAAAAAGCAAGGTGAAGAAAAGGTAGCCAAATACAACTGTTGATATAACTGTTGTATATTTAAAGAACAGAAAGTTGTGCCCTATTTTTTCTGACCCCTTTTAACCGATGAGTCAATGACAACAGACGTGACGTTATACTAAAAATTAAAGTGCAAACTCAACAATATCTTTCTTAATTTTCTAATTTCTTAAATTATGTATAATTTGCTGTTCCAAGTAACCTAAGTAACTGTTTTCTGCATTATTCAGCTACACGTCTTACCTCGCCAATTCTATAACTGTATTACCAGTTGCATTGCAGTCAGTTTGTTATATTTCAATGTTGCACATCATGTAAAATCGTTTTGCCTGTTTAATTCGAATTTCCCATGGATCCATGCCATGTTAAAACATGAATAGTTTTATTAAAAATTATAGTTGATGGTGAATGGGGACCATGGCTGAGTGGCCAGTGCTCACAAACTTGTGGAACTGGTAGAATGACAAGAAGCCGTTATTGCAACAACCCAACCCCTAGAAATTGTGGATCTGATTGCACTGGAACAAATACGACTATTGTTGATTGTTACTTGCGCTTGTGTCCAGGTAATTGAATGAATTCATATTACTCTTGCTGTTTTTTTAAACTTAAAGCAACGAGCATTGCGTTTTTAAATATTTTGCCGGGTATCTTTATTATGTATTATTATAACTCTGGTGAGTGGGCGAAAACGGATAATATTTAAAACATGAATTTTGATTGGTTAGGAGGCGAAATGTAAACAAAACAATAAGAATTCTGAACAAATTTCAGTATAAATCAGAATGCAGAGTTGAAGACGGACTTTTAACATATTCAATAGGTAAACTTTTCTTCAATGTATCGTTACAAGTGTGTTTTTGAATGAAATGAATCTTAAAATATTTAGTTGCTAAACATGCAACGTTTTATACTATTGTTTAGGTTAGTATAGGTTTTTGAATTATGTCATTTTCCACCTAAGGACGCGGTTTCACATAAATTATTCAAGTCAAAGCCTTTATGGTTTACCTAGGTAAATGTCATGTCACTGGAATGCAACATTGTTCTTGAGCGCTGTAAAAATTCTAAATCTAAAATTAACAGTCTAGAGTACAAATAAGGTTTACAGATTATATATTTCCCAGCAAACATTTCTTTTTTGTTCCCAAACCTAGAAGACCAATTAAAGGGTCCTCCAAACATAATATGGAAACTATGGTTGTTTTTTGTATTTGTTAACCTTTTAACTCTTTTAGTTGTACACGGAAATTGGGGCGAATGGTCGTCGCACTCAGCATGTCCAGTTAAGTGCGGAGGTGGAAACAAGACAAGAACACGTCTATGCAACAATCCTGCACCTGCAAATGGTGGAAATCATTGCTTTGGAAACAATACAGAACAAATTAATTGCGCTACATCACCTTGCAGTATGTGTTTCAAGTATATGCTGTGACGATTGCATTGGGTTTAAAAAGGAAAATCGTCTATAAGGCATTTTAAGAACCTTTTGTTTCATCTTTAATTAAAAAGTACACGGACTCCAGCAGTAGTACATCGAATCATTTCACATCTTCTCCCTGTGGTGTTTATCTATAATCACCATGTGAAATGCAATAATATATTTCTTTATTTATCACTAACTCATTCTAATGCTTGGTTTCCATCTGGGGTTAATTCGCGTTAAGCAGGTGCGCTAATTGTACTTAATTTCTTAACGTCTAATGGGAACGTCGATGCCTAATTAGCGCACCTGTTTCAACTCAAATTAGCTCGCGGGCTAAATATCAATTTTTTTTTATATATTTCCCGATTTTTCTTGAACACTTTTGTGCAAGAAAATCCATGATAAAATGTTCTCCTTGATGTTGTAGACATATTTCATCAACGAAATAAATTAAATCAGCGTTAATTTTACTTTTAATGGAAAAGTCCTCGCGATAAATTATTCAATATGATTGACTCTAGGGTCAGAAATTAGCGCGTAAAAAAATGACGCGCTTTAACGCCAGATGGAAACCATCCTTAAAAAAGTATTTTTAATTCAAAAAATAATGAAATGTATGGCTCTTCAGACAAAATTTTACAATTCATTTTGAAATTTATAGCACACTACACAGTAAAAGAACATTGAAACTAATTATTTCAACGAATTTATAGTAAATTTACTCTTCTATATACATTTACGAATCAGCTCGATTCTTTTGTTTAAAAGCGTATTCGATTATGCTCTCCAGATGGCTACCCTTTTCATTTAGAACAAAACCACACCTCTTTGAAACACTTTATACCGTATTACGCGTCCAGTGATGATCATGTAAGGCTGCAACGGTGTAATTTTGGTCATTTAATGTGTGGATAAGTTTGAAAATTCTGTCTCCTTACGAAACTTTGAATTGCGAAATAATTTCATGTGATTTATATAACGAATCTTAAACTGTCCTTCTCTTTAACGGTAGTCCGTTTGTCTGATAGTTTCATTTATGACGAATTAAAAATACACTAAATGAAACGATAGTTTAAAACATTTTTAGTATTATGCCACCAAAAATTGACAACCTGTGGAGTTTGTTTAACAAATGGGGTAACGTCTGATTTGGAAGTAAAGCGAAACAGTAAAGCACCACCTGTACAATTTATATCGTCAACTTTTTAAGTAATTTCCAGGTTGCTTTTAGCATGAACATGGTCAAAAATTAGTCAATTAATAAATTTCTGCAACAAAACTATGTCAGTGGTATGAATTTTTGAGAACAGAATAACAAATATTAACTAGTGGTCTCTTTCAAGAAGGATAATTAGCTTATAATGCCTTAACTGTAAAACGTTTATTTTTTATAGAGGACAAGAATAACTTACCGCTAATTGCTGGAGCATCTGGTGGTGGTGGTGTTTTTCTTGTGATGGTTGTAGTAACTTGTGTGTGCGTGAAAAGACATTGTGGTACATCTTCGCCTGCACATAAAAATCTCGATTCATCACATACGTACCACAATCAATACGTTGACCGCGGAAGAAAAGAGACTGAGTCAATTTCACCATATGCGGTATATAACATGTACGACACTATACAATTAGATGAGTTTGGATATGAGTAAGTCTCATTTGTTTGCACATGTTGATTGGGAATGCAACCGTGTTCTTATTGTAATTTACACTACGATGCACACATACAATAGACTAGTTATTTTATTGTAATTGAGAACATCATTTGAATATGTAATTTATGTTAAGATTGTTTAGTAAATTGATATTGTAAGGAAGGTAATAGTGAAGTAGTAGTAGCTAACTAATGTGGGAGTATTTGTTTGTATTTTATCTTTTCTGTAATTAATTTTCTTAATACCCTTCAATCCGAGGGAGATGTTGCCTCCCTTCTCCCCTCTCCACACTTCTCCTCCCTCCTTCCTCCTCCTTTGCTAAATTTGTTTTGGATTTTTTGATTCAATAAACATATCAACAAATGTTTATTTAGTACACTATCCTTTTTAACCGAGTTGTTACAAGATGAGGCATTGCTTTGGATCAAAACCCTAGCAAAAATTATAACAGTGCTTCGACAAGAAATAAAAAGATCTTCTCATTTTATATAACTTGTTATTATAAATCTTCTAACTGTATAAGTTAAGTTGTAAGCCACGGTAAAACCATAAAATTAAAGTCTGTTTTATTTTTTGTTTGTTTGTTTGTTTGTATGTGTAAACAATAATATCAGTGGGGAAAAAAAACGCCCGCACATTTTAGCCAAATTTTGACCTGATGCTAGAGTTGTTAAAGATACCTTGAAGTTGGTGGAGAAGTTGCTTAACAGTTAGCTCGAAGAGAACCGACCAGTTTGGAGGATTATTAGAACCCCCTTCTAAAATCACTCCAAATCACTCTCAAACGTAAAAGTTATGTTCCATAAATAGGTATAAACAAGGATCTAACAAAAAAACAAAAGCTTTCATCCTCTACTGCTTTGAACTTGGCATAACATAAATTGTTGCTTGAATCCAATATTACTTATACTAAAGCATATAGGAATGGATGCAACTGCTCTTTAATGCATTTTACCGTAGGTTTTTGTTCTATGTGTAATAACATATATATTTCCACTTGCCTACCTTTTAGCCTGTAGTAATGAAATATACGCGGTCTGGAGTTATTTCCATAAGTATAGGTGCGATTGTAATTCGGTTTCAAAATCATTATTCTCCCTTCTCTAAAAAAAAATTGTTTCAAAGGAATTGCGAAAGGATCACAAGAATATAAGTTACGACTTTGAAAAGATAGATAAAACAGACAAAAAGGTAGTATTATAGTGACTAGTCGGTGGCCCGCGGATGACTTCAGAGGTTTGCCTGTCCTTTATTTACCGTGTATCTCGTTTGTATCTCGTTACATTGTATCTTCCACTTGGTTTCAAAGTATGTTTTTTGGTCTAGTTTGTCATATTATTTTATTTTTCAAAAAAGAGGAAGTTATGTTCAAACTTTTGCTGTTTTTAATTTTTTAATTGAGGTCACTAGGTTGTTCAGAAAAGTCCTCAAAGCAGGGCGTTTTTTTAAAAGACCAGCTATGCCAAAATTAAGGCGATTTTTGAATTCTATGAGGAATTTCAGGCTGGAGGGAGGCATAATTTTAAAATTTTAGATTAGTAATGCTAAAGATATCATCCTTCAAAAAGTCGTGGGCGCTTCTGGATAGCAAAAGAAATACCTGAAATTTTGTCTAGGAGATAGTGATTTCTGAATTTAGTCGAATTCATTTTTTTTAGGATTTACAATGCATTATGTGTTTCTTTTCACAATATATAAACGAATACTAACAGTATGACCTTTGTTTGCATTTATTCACCTTGGAATGATTTGATTTATAAGGATTTAACTGGAGATTCATAACTTTTATCAAGATTTTCCTGATATTATTTGCTCTTAAAAAAGATGAGGGTATTTACAACCATATTAAACTACGTTGGAAATTATTCAAACTTGGTTAAGTTTTCGGTTACATTATTTCAGCGATTTTGTCTTTACAACATGGCACTTTTGTACACCCATACAACAATATTTACAAAATACCTTGAATTTTACCCTCGGAATTCACTTTTTGTTCATTAAGTGCGCAAGGGCACATTAAAAATATCATGTTGTAAATTGAAAGGTGATTATTCACAAAGAGTTTTCAGTCCAAATTTGATATGAAACCGAGTAGTCTACATAGCGTTTTAAATATTCATTTGGTTTTCTGGGTATTTTTAGGGGAAAAATGCACTACGCCCTGGATTCCGCCCCTGTTATGAAATTTTATGAAATTCAGTATATCTTTGGGAAAGGTTATCCCAAACTAGAAAGTTATACCTCTTTTTTGCATACCTTGAAAATAAAAGTGGTAAAAAACTGTTAGCAAAAAAAGGGTAAAGTTCACCAGACTGTGCCCTTCAACTTAGTAGATTTTGAAAGACCTCATCCGGAAGACAACGACCTGCCCATAAAATGTCCGAGAAATTTGTGCGCTCCTCGTTCACGTCAACAATGACACTCAACTATTCATTAGAGTAAACTTAATTCATGGCGAGCGTTTAGACAAAAAACTTCCAATTTTCTTACGCAATGACAGTTACTTTACAAGGCTTATTATTTTTAATGAACACGGGTTGGTATGTCACAGTGGCATTTCTGTTACATTAAATCACCTTTCTTCGCGATAATGGTTAATACGGCAAACGGTAAAACAAGTTTTAAAGATGTGTTTTTTTATTTGCAAATTTGTTCAGAAGAAAACTTTATCTGGACGGGAAATACCTTGTTTTCGAGATTTTCGTGTTATCTGTAATCACAGTTTTAAATTTGTTGGAGTGGACTACGCAGGTCCTCTTTATTATACAGACAGTGAAACGAAAGTCTTACGTATTGTTGTTTACATGTGGAGTAACGCGCGCAGTACATCTCGAAATATAAACAGATCTTGGCGTCGATTCATTACTTCTTGCGCTACGACGATTTCATTCACAGCGTGGTTTGTCAAGTTTATCCGTTAGCAATAACTTTAAAACGTTTAAGGCGGAACAACTAAAGAATTATTTACGTATATATACTTGAACGTTCTTCTTGGTGGGGTGGGTTTTATAACGGATTGATTGGCTTAACAAAATCGTGCATGAAAAATATCATGTCAAAAACATACAATTGCGACAGAAAATGAATGCGCTTCTAGGTCACGTCCGTAAATATATATCGACCATGATCCGTACAACAATGTGTCGACCCCATATCAACTCATTTTTATGCGTAGTTTACACAAAAATTGTTGCGACTTAAGAGTGTCGAACAGAAAATTAATTTGTGGCAGCCAGAAAATAAATTTTAAGGGAGAGAAATAAAATTCTAGATTTCTAAGTCCTAAAGTCTACTAAGATAACTACAATGGTAACAAATAAATAACTGTATTGCACGACTAAGTATCTATATATCTTCTTAGCAACTTTTTACATAATTTTCATGGCTGTATGGATTGAAAATATGTAGGCTTTGGATGTACTTACCAGTAAACATCAAAAATAAAATTTTTGACTCGAGATAACCAAGAATATGTTATGTACTATAGTAGTAACAGTATTTTATAACCTTCGTTTAAACTTACTTGAACGTAAGAAATATCTGTCATGACCATCAACAATATTTTTTTTATGTTTTTATGTTTTGAGTCCTTTTTTCACAACATACTGCTAGCCTCGAACGATAAAGTTTGTTATGATGAGATGACGCCAAATTTAAAAGAATATACAGACCGATTCATTTATCAACAAATCGAACGCTCAAAAAAACTCTTTAAATGTATAACAAAGTACTTTTAAATTCCTTTGCAAATTAAGCTATAGTACAAAAGCCAAATATAGCATAAACTAGTCGGTAACCCGTGGATAGATCCACAGGTTCGCCATCCTTTATATACTGCATTTATTGTCTCGCCAGCTGCGGTACCATTTTGCACAGGGACAGACTGACGAAACACGGGATTAAACCACGAGTGAATATGTGACCCGAGGTTGATGGCCAGGTTGAGCCGTCAACTATGCCACATATCCAGGTGGAGCGCTTTAGTAAAGGTATGTAGTATGTCATAAATCGAGAATAACAGATCAACATTATGGTGTTGGCTGTGCAATATTTTTTTCAAAAATAACTTTCCTACAGTTTTAACTGAAATAAAACAAAACAGTTTACAACCTGTTGTTACCCTGTCATAACAAAGATAGTCTGCCAACATTTTTCTTATTTTGTGGAATAAGTTGCTGTAAAAGTTCAAAAATATTAAGCCTGCAATCAGAAACCGTGTCGCACATCTGTATAGGGGTGATACCTTTGTTCCAAAAAACTTGCTCATAACTTCGGTTTAAATAAGAACATATGAAACAGCCCGTCGGTAACAACCAACTGAGCTCTTAATACAGGTAAATCGAGTCGTACACCTGTATTGGCGTATTAGTCTTTCCAAAAAACCTTATCACAACCTCGGTTTAAATTAAAACAAAGGTAACGGCCCGGCCAAAAACAAAGTCCGTAAAAATCGGGTTCTGCGGCGATTTTCCGAAATAAGGCTTTGGAACAGAATACGGCATTATTGATTTTTTTTTTTTAAGCATCAAATAATCTTCTTAACGGTACATTCAAAAAATAATAAAAAGCCATATCGGATATAAAAAAGCGAAAAAATGCCATTGGAACGAGGTTGATAAATAAAGTTTTGTATCACAAGATTTACTTTACTTCATAAATTAATTTATGGCGACTTTTTTATTTTGTTTTGGTTTTGTAAACAAAGTTTCTCAGTAGAAATTTTCGACCAACCTCGAACCCAGGGCCTGTAGCGTTTTTTATATGAAGAACGCGTACGAGGCACTGGTACAACAGACGTACTCAACCAATGAGATTGCGTGTACGGCTTTTTTAAATGTTGAAAAGATAATTAATGCAGAAGGGATGAATATTGCTTGTGTATTTGTCTCATGTTTTTAGTGAATTATCGTTCAAGAAGGTTGTTGACTGCTTCTTGGATGTCTGGGTTGGTGGAGTCTGATGAAAAGATGGATTCGATTCTTTTTGAAATTTCCTTCACAAAATTGATGCTTGATGAGAGGTTTGACTTCATTTGCATTAGTTCGTCATTGGTGCATTTCTTTGGTTGACGTGAAAAACACACACAACACACCTTGCACTGGACATAACTCGAATTCGACACGAGGTTGCTTCATCAGGTTTGATTTGATGTCAAGGAAATCAAGTCGCATTTCCTTGCAAGCCTTGATGAGTTGACTTCCTTCGTCGCAAAGAAGTCGTTTTGGATACCCATGATCACAAGAAAATCGATTGAACGCGAGGATAAATGATGTCGTGCCATAGTCGTTCATGACCTTGATTTTGACGGCTGATGTGGAGCAGCAGCAGAATACAACCAGCCAAATCTTGACTGTTTTTCGCTTATGATGAGGTGTGTAACATTGATATGGTCCAGAAAGATCCACTTGAGTGTAGAAGAATGCTGGTGCTATGGTGATGTTGCATCTTGATACTGGACCCATAGCGGTGTCGACAGTTCGTTTGGCCAAGAACTTGCAGCGATGACACGAATTTTTTATCGATTTACTGAGAATTCTTCCTTCGATGATGTGGGCTTTCTTGAGGACGTAACGAAGAGTAGATTCGATACCGGCATGGTTGACTTCAGGGTGATTCCAATGAATATCAAGGATGATGCTGTATGCAATTGGTGACCTTCTGTCCACAACTGGAACACAAAAGGAAGTTGAGGATAGGTCTTTCATTGATTTAGTGAATCGTCAAACAATACTTCATCGTCAGCAAGGATTCGACCAGTGTACATCAGGATTCCATTGTTGCTGATTTGTGCGATGTTTTCGTATTTCGACTTTGGAAGAAAGTGAACAATCTCCTCTGATGCTTTTCTGAAGTAGTAGTTTTCAGCAGATTTGATTTCTTGGTCACTGATGATGATAGACGGTAACTTGTTGATTGGTTGATCTCGAGTCTTGTTTTTCGTACAATTTAGCAGAATACGGACATACTTGAAGACGAACGCCATGATGCGAATGATTGTGGTAAATCTGTGACGATTGGGATCTAAAAGATATTTTGAAAATGTATACCTTTCGGATGTATCTTGGAAAGAATCAATGTGATAGATTTGAATGATGTTCTGTTCTTTGTTGATTTCAGCCATTTGTTGATTCGAAATCTTGATGTCAGCTACTGATTGGATTGGAAAGGAGGATTTGGGGTGCTTCATCCATTGGTGTCCATTGATCCAAGCTGATGATTGGTCGATGTCTTTGAATGTGACTCCTTTCCTTGTACCAAGATCTGCAAGGTTTTGATTTGATGGGATGTAGAACCAATCTTCCTTTTCCGAAAAACGTCGAATCTGCAATACACGATTTCTGACCCATTTTTCAACGGTTTTTCGTCGTTGCTGATCCAATACAACGCTATCTGGCTGTCTGTCAGTTTAATTGATGATTTGTGTAGGTTCTTCAACGATCGCCTCACGATTTCACTGGTGTGAGTATTGACGAGAGATGAAAACAGTTCTGCTCGAGGTAGGGTGTAGTCCTTTGGTACGATCTTGGTTCTTGCAAAAATGAGTTGTGAGGAAAATTGTTGATTTGACCGATGGAAACGGGCATAGATGCAATACAAATCAGGGATTGAGAAGCATCTCCAAAATCAATGGTGTTGACATCTAAGCAGGTAGCATCCGAAGGTACGATAGCTCGTTTGAATTTTACGTTTGAGATTTCTTGCATCATTTCGAAATGATTCAGCCAAATTGGTCGAAGTTCGTCAGGAATCTTGTCATCCCAGTCGAGCTGTCGAGTCGTGAGTTCATGAAGGTCGAGTTTGAGACTTGCAATGATTGGAGCAATTCGTCCGGTGAGGTCGAAAATTTCGGCGACTTTTGAAGCGCAATGTCGTTTTGTCAATTGTTGTTGTGAACGGTATGAACATTTAAATTCGCTTAAATCAAAATACACTGAGACTTTGAATAAAGAAATCGATGAGCGTCAAGTCTACAAGGAAAAACTTTTTTCTCTGGCTATTCAGACAATATCGATATCTATACCTTCAAGTCGAAATTTGAGAAACTTCATCTCAAAACGACTCCGAGACATTCACTTGCAGACCTCCTTAAGAACAATTATCTGAAGGAACCAGCTTTGAGTTATGTCAAAACCAGCGACGACATTGACGACATATGGGACAGATTAAAGCAAGCCTACGGTAACGTCATGCTGATCTTACAGAGGAAAATCAACCAGTTGACATCATCCAATCCTATCCATCGCTCCAAAGACACCGAATCCATCATCCAATCAATGAGCAAAATCGTCAATTTGATCAAAGATCTCACATCATTGGCAAAGGATCACCACATCGAAAACTACTTGTACTACGGAGGTGCAATCAACAAAGTCTACACTCTGCTTGGTGATGCAAGGCTATCAAGATGGCTCACACACGTATCAAACGATAATCTCACGCCCGAGGAGACTTGGTCGAAATTGTGTACATTCCTCGAAGACGAATTGAAGATTCAACAGCAAAAACTGACAGTGAAGATCTGCAGCCAAGACGACGAACTAAAACCCAAACGAATTGGATCAAACCAAGAACAACACAAGACAAGCAGGACTCAGAGGTATGGATATTCTTCTAATTCTAATTCCATATCCTCCTCTGAGCCCACCTGCTTTATATGTGATGCTAAAGATGGAGTTGATGATCACGTTTCTACCTTAGGACCTGGAGGCACCAGGATTCTTCAATATTATACTTGTAAAAAGTTCGGAGAACTTACCCCAGCGGATAGACTTTCGTTACTCAAGAACAAAGGATACTGCTTTCAGTGCCTATTTCCAGGTGCTGATGCTTCATCACCGAAACACAAGGAGGGGAGATGTCAACGAGACTACACCTGTCAAAACCATATTCATCAGGAGTATCCTTCAAAGAAACACGTTCTCGTTTGCAACGAACACAAGGACGAACAAGGCAACAAAGATCTGCTATCAGTCTACAAACAACGATGCATCAGAAGTCCAAATCTACTTCAACTTTCGAAACACATCAGCCTATCTTTCCATGTATACGAATCTTTCAAAACCACTCGAACGTCCAGTGATGCAGTAACGGCTGACGAGCGTGGTATCTATCTCCTACAAACGTTATCAATCGACAACAATCCTTACACAATCTTCTTCGACACAGGTTGTAGCGACTTCATCGTGAAACGTTCTGCCATCCAATCACTTGGTTCGAAAGCTACACAAATCTCATCTCAAGTCACACAAATTGGCGGAGTTGGTCAAACATCTCTTCAAACGTTCGGTACGTACAATGTCAAGATCCCAACGCATGATGGTTGTATCGCTTCATTCAATGGCATATCACTTGACTCGATAACGACGACGTTTCAACTCATCCGGTAGCAATTCTTCTCAACTTCCTCAACCCTCCTCAAGCGTTGGAGGTGATGTCCATTTCATGGTTGGTATCAGCTATCTACGATATCATCCCAAACTTGTGTTCCAACTTACTTCTGGACTGAGCATCTACGAATCGGTCTTCAATAATCAATGTGGTGGCCGTGGTGTCATCGGTGGTCCTCATGAGATATTCACCAAAATTCATCAATCGTATTTCAATCAAGCCAACTACCTTGTATTCCTCAGCGAGCAGTTTTCATCGTACAGAATGGGAATCAAAGTCAACCCAGATATCGACCTTTTGTCAGCATATCCAGTGAAACAAATCAAACGATTCGAGGAAGCAGAAGCAACTGGTTCAACCATCACTTATCGATGTGTCAACTGCAGGGATTGCAAAGATTGCAAAAGCTCGAAACATCAAGAAGAGGTCAGTATCAAAGAAGAAGTCGAACAACATCTCATCGACTCATCCGTGAAGATCGACCCCGAAACAAATACCATCACCGCTACCCTGCCCTTCATTGCAGATCCAATCACCCACTTATCGCCAAATAAGGACATCGCTTTGAAGATCTACTATCAGCAACTCAGAAAACTCAATAATGCACCATCAGACAAAGCTGACTTTATTGCATCAGAATCAAAGCTTCATAAACTTGGCTTTGTCAACTTCGTAGACAACCTCACTCAAAAACAACAATCAATGCTTGTGATTCACCTATACAAAATTTTATCCCTTGGAGAGTCGTCTGGAAGGCATCATCAGTCACTACCCCTTGTTGAATCGTCTTCGATGGCTCGCATCCAACATCAACTGGCTTTAGCCTCAACGATTTATTGGCTAAAGGTCGCAACAACCTTAACAAGCTCCAAGAAGTGCTCATTCGTTGGTCAACTCATCCAATCGGCATCCATACTGACATTCAAAAGATGTACAACACCATCAGACTCCATGAAAACCACTGGTGTTACCAACGCTACATATGGGAAGAAAATCTCGACCCAAGCAAAATTCCACGTGAAAAGGTCATCGAAACGTTGATATACGGGATTAAACCAAGTGGCAACCAGTCCGAACATGGCCTTCGAACAATTACATCATCATTCAAGGATCAATACCCTCGAGTCGATCAAATCATCCAAAATGACGTATACGTTGATGACTGCATAACTGGAGAATTGACTACCGCTGAAGCACATCAAAGAGCCGATGAAATCGAATTCGTTCTGAGTCATGGCAACTTTAATCTCAAAGGCTTCACGTTTTCTGGATCACATCCACCGGAAAATCTATCGGACGACGGAATTACCATTGGTGTTGGAGGAATGACATGGTACCCAAAATCTGATGAGCTTTCAATCAATATCTCTGAAATGAACTTCTCAAAGAAATGC
Source organism: Hydractinia echinata (assembly GCA_030067915.1). Lineage (NCBI taxonomy): Eukaryota > Metazoa > Cnidaria > Hydrozoa > Anthoathecata > Hydractiniidae > Hydractinia > Hydractinia echinata. The sequence continues at coordinate 183,474 of JASGCC010000210.1, forward strand.
AGAGGCAAGAAACCGACTAAAACCGCCAACATCATTCCTGAAAGATTGACAAATGTAGGTCCACTCACACGGACGTGGGGGTTCTGTTCACAACATACACAACACAGTTTTGATGATGATCGTGTAATGTAATGTTCAAACTAAAAATATTAAAATGATTACAAAGATTAACTAACCTAAAGGCCTGACAAACACTGAAAGGGCACACACAAAACCTGCAAAAAGCGAAAAGAGACAAACAAGAAAAACACGAAAAACCTACCAGCTGGCCAAGAGTGTGCGCTGGAATAGTGAGCCAGTGAGAAAAATTGAAACTTGATTGATTCGACTACTTCATAGTCAACTAGTGACTGAACGAAAAACGAGAAAAAACGTAGGCCTTATATAGAAAAAAAATGATATAAAAACTAGTTTGACAAGATACAGAAACAATGCTACATAAAACCCTAGAGAAATAAAAACTAATTGAATGGCTAACATGCGTGAAAATAAATTAGTGATTAGTTGATAAATGGCGGAACCAAACGATAATTCACTAAAAACATGAGACAAATACACAAGGGATGAATATTGCTTTTTTACGTAATCGTCGATCACTTTACAGAGGTTGCTATAATAACGCGAACGTTCAAATGTCTTTTTTGCAACTTCAAGAAGAATTTGGTTCTACATGTTTGCACAATTAAACAATTCCTAGTTTTTAATGTACATGTGTTTGTTTAATACATTTTTTATAAGTTGTAAATATATCCAAAAACCTTAATCCACAATATATAATAGTTTGAGGTTTGCTATTTTCAATGCCTTCCTCACCAACTTTTCTCTTTTTTCTGCATTACATTTTTCTGTTTGGATCGACAGATATTATTGTTAGGGCTCTCATTCCAAGTATGATAAGATGTTTCATTTTAATCACTATTTTTCCTGTTCCGGTAGCTGTGTGACAAGATATTCTTGCCTTTGGTAATTTATATATAGCTATACATATAACATTTTACAGTTAACATTACTTTATCAGAGAAATTATTCTTGTACATGTGTCCAAGCAGTAAGCCTCATCAATAACACAACTTTAACATTTTTTGATAAATTTCTGTTTTTATTAAATTCCTTTCTCTCCCACACAAAATTGCCTCTGGATGGCAAAATATGAAGTCACAATGACCATCCAATACAAATGATGGCAAGGCATCTTTCATTTTATCGTTAAGACAAAGATCCTTAAACAACATCTGTACAGGATTCTCCTCAAAATTGAAATCACGTAAAATGTAGCAAGTCCTTCCTACTTCTTCGAGAAAATTCAATTGACTTTTAATAATTGCATTTAAACAAGTGACTACAATGACAATACACCTCTTCACAGTTTAAGTTATCGCTCATTTTCTGTATTAAAAAAGGAAGTAAACAGAGTAAATTTAATAAGGCTTTGACCATGGACATTATGAATATTTCTCATTTTCTGAAGAAATAATTAGTCTCACAACATGAACATATGTTATTGCCAATAATCCTACATAAAACATGTGTGAAGAAATTGTATATAACTTTTCTTTTCAAAATATTTCAAAGAAAATTATTTCACTTTTTTTCATGATCAGAACCTTCTTAATTCATAACTGTTTACTGTTTTTTCAATTCTTAATAAGACCGTTATAACAAAAGAACGATTTATCTAAACAATGGTTACTGAAACTGTGAACTCATGTATTGAAAATTTTTCGTCTTTGTTTCTGATGACATCTGGTAGCTAACAGTTGAAAAATTAAAGATTTTCCATATCCTTTTGGGAACACTCCAATGATGTCCTGTCCTCATACTATTGACTCTAAGCATTTGGCTTGTCTTGTTAAGGTCCATCCTTTCATCTGTTATTTTTGCAGCTGATGTAAATTATTCTATATAAATGCTGTAGTTTTTACTATTTGTATCACGCACTACAAAATGACTAGAAAGACACTAAGGGTTGTATTATCCTGGAGTTTTACGGTGTAGCTGCAGGTAGCTCTAGCTACAAAAAATCCAGTAAAACGCTCTCACAAACACCCGCCACTAAAACACCATCTTTGATAGAAAACGTCACGCATACATTACTTTTTTATGCATGCTTAATTTTGGGCGAATTTCAGTCTGTTGTACCAGGGCCTCGTACGCGTTTCATCTTCATATAAAAAACCGCTACAGGCCCTGGGTTCGAGGTTGATTTTTGACATGTGAGTCTGTAAAAAGGTTTACTTGGCATTGAGTAATTATTTGGTATACAACAACTCATATTTTTTATTTTTTGTTTTAATTCATTATAACTCTTTTCACAACTGTCTTTTGTCATCACAAAATTCATTTTTTGCAGAATCATATCAATTTGATTTTTTTTGTATCATCGTAAAGGGGGATTTTCACGGAGCGAATTGTGTATGGAAAATTCGGCGGCGAATTAGCTGCGAAATATCTTTTTTATTTTCACGTGGAACGAAAAACATGAGGCGAAATTAAAATACTGAATGTAAGCACTTTTTTGGGTATTAAAAACCAAACAGTTATTTTGAATTCTTTTGAGTAATGAACTTTTCTAAGAATAAACACAGAATATTGCGTTCTGATTGGTTAAAAGTTTACAGCGAACTATTTTGCCGCTAAAAGTAGAACTGTTTCTACCTTTCCGCGAAACGAATTTTTTGAAGCAAAATGAAAACAAATCTGCGCATGCTTAGATACATTTCGCCGTCCAATCCGCTTCGTGAAAATCCTCCTTAACACTAATGCACCACTTTTACATACAGCCAGCCATAGTGCAGTATTAATTGCTGAATGATTCGTTTTAGGATGTGTGGTGACGCGATAAAACTTAACAGATGCTACGAGCTATTGTCTCTTCAAGTGTAACACCTGTCATAGACAAGAATGTTAAACTCAGATTGTTACCTGTAGATTATTGAGATGGCTCTTCCCCTATGCAAAGCAGCTCACTATGATAACACCTCCAAGATATTATACTACGGTACCATAATAACAAAAGTAAATCAAACAATAAGTTTAACAAAGAAGCCCTGGAAACGAGGTAGACTATGGCCTGAAAAAAATAGCTCGTGCCCACGTGGTTTAAGAGCGGCCATTGGGTAAAAAAAGTCATGCGAAGGTACAATTTGAGCCAGGAACCAGCTGATTTCGAAGAACTAAAGCGTAAATATACACAAAGTTCGTGGAAAATAAAATAAAAAGTTTCTTTGAGCGAAAACATGAACAAAAAGTCACATTATTTGCAACATAATTTTGACTTATATTTTGACTTGTATGTTTTTACAATAGGGGGGTAAAAATAAGAATAAACGCAGCAATTGACGCTCGACAACACAATTCATTCTCCCCCTGATTTTTTGCTCAACTCCAAGAAAATACCGGTACCAAAAGTATACCGAACGTTTTTTACTGTGTAGAAATAAACACAGCATAATTTTTGGCAGCCGTACAAAGTGAAACAAGTAGGTTGTAGATTTTTTATTAGGGGGTTGTAACTTTGGAAACACTTTGAAAATTTAGGGATGAACAATGTTGTATTCGGTTGTACGGTTTTTTATTAGGGGGTTGTAACTTGGAAAACACTTTTAAAATTCAGGGATGAACGATGTTGCACTCGGTTGTACGGTTATATTTTACAACAAAAACAAAATAAGGAATATCTTTCTAACATTTAACGAATTTTTTCGAAGTTATGTAATGCGTGAAAACAGTAGTGAAATTAACACCCCCCCTTTCCTGTTATCAATGGCAGCAAAAGAGATTCACTTGCTGGGCGAGGTTCTTCAGTCGGCAAATATAAAACTGTGAAAAAGATAGAAAGTTTTAGTTTTGCGAATTGTAGAAAATATAAAACTAAATTATTATATCCTGATGTGAAAACGGTTTTTATTTAACCTGGCTAGCTTTTTTCTCAAGGTGGTTACAAAGGTAGGATGCAGTTTTTTCTATGAGTTTGGCTGCTCTAATTTTTCAAATCTATTTGCATGTATATTGTTTTCTATAATTTCTCTAAAAATTAGTCGCTAGAAAGTCACTGGGTTGGTTAAGATTTAGTCAGTAAAATTTAGTGAGTAATAATTGTAGCGCCTAACAAAACTTTTATTTACCCGCACGATATCTGAAAACAGAGGCGAAAGTAAAAATTCTAAAAACTAGGAATAAAAAAGGAAATTATAAATACACGATGCGGGTTTTGAGAAAATAAAAAGTAAAGTTCTCAACAACACAAAGTTGTAGGATATAAATATTTGGATATGTCGATTACGCAGCAAAAAATGTTCTGTTTACAATATCTAAGAAAAAGCAATCTGAGGTTGTCTGGTTTTGTTGATTTGGTTTTTCTGTGATTGTTTTTTTTCTTCTGAATTTAGAAGAACGTCTATGAAGTTTTAATGAAGTTACATGTTGTTCTAAATTTTTTAAATTCTCAGGTCAAAATTGGTTATCAGTAAGAAGTTTTGGTTCGTTTGGTTCACTGACGCAAAATCTGGTCACTTTTTTTTACCGAAAGGATAGGTTATATTAGGATGTTTTTCCTTTTGACATCGTTTTGATTTACTTTCAGTTTCACATTTCGCTACACTTTCAACAGAGAGCAGCTAGTTGTTTACCTCTTCAGTATAAAGTGCAGCCCTCCAACATACAGCGCTTCCTTCTTAACACCAAAACTTTTTCTGATTCTTAAACCCCTAAAGGGTACCCTGTTTTTGAAAAGACCCTTTTTATAGTCAGCTTCCCAAAATTGAATTTTCATGACAACCTAGTCCTCAGGAAGCTAGGGTGGTCCAACAGGGCGACGTTTTGGTAATTTGTGCCCGTATAATCAGAGGAACCATATAAGGATTAAGAATGGATTTTATTAAAACGCTCTGAAACTTTTCATTTAGCACAAAACTTTCTTTGACCTACCATTTCTAACGCTTTTTATCTACTTAATCTCACCAGAACTATGCAGGAATTTAATTAAAATACTTTCACCTGGATGGAATTAAAAATCTGCCAAAATATAGATAATATTCTTTTCTGATGAATGATGTTGTTATCACATAGATGAGCAAGTCAATTATAGTGATTGAAGTCTGCCATCGATAGAAAATTAATCCATAACTAACGAAGATTACGCAGGTAACCTTGGGAACAGGTTTGTTGAAAGACGTAACACAGATTAATTTAACTGCAGAAATTTGGCAAAATTCTCAAAATTTATTTTAGTGACAACGAATTTAACCGAGAATTTTTTTTTAAAAAAATGAACACTCCTGAAGTTTAAATATACATATTTATCATATATAGTAATAAGTAAATTCGGGAAATAGTAGCTATATTTTTTCTTCAAAAAAGTAAAATAAATTTCCGAACATTAACTTCTTTAGAGTATGTCGCAAATTTTTTAAAAGCATTAATGCGCAAAAATTAATGTACGCAAAAAGGATAAAAAGTAAAATTGTGGTCATGAATCCATATAGACTGAGATAGATGACCACAAGACGACCAGAAGAACCAGCAGTTAACCAGCAGTTTTCACAGAATGACCAAGTAATCAACAACGAAACAGAATAAAGAATGTAGTTTTCAATGTAGTTTTCCGTGAATACTAAAAGTATGAAGCAGCAGTAACCACCAGCAACTACAAGTAACCACCAGTATTACGAAGTAACCACCAGAGAACCATTATTTTTTAAAAAACTATCAGAGAACCCAGATTATTGATTATCTTTTTTACTCCAGATAGGGCAGCAACGGCGTCCCTAAGGCCCTATAACTACCAAATCTAATAAATAACAGGGCACCAGGTTCCCCAGGACTTTATTGAAGAATTTTATGCTCTTGCTGACTAGCTACTTCAAGTCATTTTAGCGAGGTCCTTAAAAAGTGCATTTCGCGAAGATTAATTTTCACGAATCAGTTATGTCGAGATATTTGACGAAGTTTTGAAAATTTGCGTTAATTAAATTCCCCTTACTAGTGTAACGTGAATATTCAAGATATTAAAAAAGTTACTGGTTAATTTAAAACCTGTAATTAAAAATATGTTGTTTTAGCAATCGGAATTCAAAGCTCAACACACACGTCCTTCTGTTTGATTGACGCAGAAAAGAATTAAGTATTGCCCTGATACAGTTCACTCACCCTATGTGATTAAGGCAAGCTGCAGGGCATCAGGATAAACATATTTTCTGATTCACGTTAATTTGGTGCTTTTTGAAGTCAGTGCAGCTAAATCGCGTTAATTAATTTCTTGATTATAAGTAGTTATAGGCATTCGCGTAATTCCCTTAGTGGGGCATTGCCGACGTCATTAAAATTCTAATTACGGATATTTTTTGTTTCTTTTTTTGCCCAATTGGATTTTTACGCGGGCTTCATGGACTAGTATTGCAAAATATTGCTGTAATGTAAAACGGCCTTTAAATAAGAGCCAGGTATGGTTGACACAATTAATTTAATCACTAATTTTAATTGTTATATATAATTACTTCATTTATACTTAAAATGAATACCTCTATAATTCGTATATTGCACTTATAACTTCCTACTTTTTATATTCATAGTTGTGATGGCAAAGATGAAGATACTCCTTCTCTTTTTTGCAAGCTGCTTATCATTTGCTGCTTGTTGGTTATCTCCATCAGGGTAAAATATATTTCAAAGCCTAAATTTGCTTTTAGACTTTTATTGTGTAATTTGTAAACCATTCAAAGTTACGGTACATATTATATTGAAAGTTAGCTCTTATAAAATTAAACAATGTGTTTTGTGGATATATATATTTACACCAGCTATGTTATAAATTTTTTTACTTTATCACAGCTCACACGTTTGCAGAAAGTCTGTTTCATATCACACCTACGAAAGCAGAAAACTTTACAGAAGGGCTTATCAAAATTACAAAACAAAGACTGGTCTATTTGGTTGGTGGCGCAAATCTGTATACAGGTAGGAGATATAAATGATTTTATCTTCTCGGCTTCTTAGTTACATATTGTTTTCTTAATATAGTGTTTATATTCAAGTATTTTTCTCTGAAAGCAGAAATGAAACTTACCAAACTTTCAAGCTGTATCATTTACTACATTACTTTAAATTCTACATAAAGGGGAATTTAAAGGGGGATTCTCACGAAGCCAATTGGACGGCGAATTCGCCAGCGAAATGTATATGAGCATGCGCAGTTTTATTTGTTTTCATTTTGCTTCAAAAAATTCGCTTCGCCGAAAAGTAGAAACAGTTCCTTCTTTTTAGTGGCGAAATATTTTGCTGTAAACTTTTAACCAATCAGAACGCAATCTTTAGTATTTATTCTTAGAAAAATTCTTTACTAAAAAGAATAAATTACTAAAAAAACAACATATATGTTTTTATGTAAAAAAAACTTTCTTACAAATCAAGAAAACAACATGGCATTATATTTTTTAAATTTTCGTATTTTATTATGTCCAAATTTCGTCCCCAAAAAGCCATAATTACATTAACGGTTGCCGCCATTATCGAACAAAAGCCAACTTGGTTTGTACATATTTTGTTGATTTGTGACGTCAGACGGCGTTCATAGCTCAGAAGGACTTGTGAGGATGCACTGACTTCTTGGTCTTCTAAGAGAGATTTTAATTTATCGCGAGGTTCGAGTGATAAAAAAACAAGTTAAATTCCAGTAGAACAACAAAAAATTCAAATATTCAACAACATGCGAAGGTTGGCAAAAAAGGAAAACCTTTAAGACTGTTTTTGTTTTGTTTTGCTATCACAAAATCACTTCCGGTGCACTTTATTGCGCATAATCATTTGAAGTCTAGCAAATTAAATGAAGCACCTGTTGTCTTTCAAGATGTTTTGATACAAAAATAACACAAGAAAAATTTCATAATAAATTCAAATACACGTAGCTAATACTTATTTTTTCCAAGTGATAATTGATGTCTAAAACTCTAAAACTAAATTTATAACATTGAAACATTACGCGTTTGTTTATATTCCCGCGGACTTACGTCACACAAGTTAGTATTTACCGAACAGAAAGTCCTAATCGACACTGTAGGACTCCTTTGACCTGAAATATCTCGAGAACCGAAGATCACAAATATGAAAAAAATAACATAGTTTTATATTCACATTATAATGAACATTTTAAGCACAACTTGTTATCGTCGCTTCTTTGGGGGACAAAATTTGAACAAAAACAAATTTGTGCGAAAAAAAAGAATTTCCTGATATGTAAGAATGCTTTTATTACAAAAAATATATATGTATATATGTAAGTTTTCTGGTTAGTTCTCCTTTGAAAAAAAATCACTATCTGTCATGTCGACACGCACAAAAGCAGGATACAACCTACCGAATTTCTGTCAGTTTGTTATTGCTTTATGGTGGTATATGTAGTATCCTTGAAGAGAGCTTTGTTAACTAGGCTATCAGATAGTGTGCGAAGTTAGTCTGCCCTGTTTTTTTTTCATGCTTTTTCCATCCAGAAAATTAGAATTGAATAATTGAAAATAAATTAGATGCTAATCACGTGATTATGACGTACAGACCAGGCTAAATTCCTTGTTTTTACAATACTTAATTCCGAAAAGTTTTGAGATCAACTATTTAAGTGTGGAAAGTAAGCTCTAAAGTTATCCGTGTACATGTACGATGGGAAATATTTTGAGCTAAGTATTTGTGCATTTTATCAGGATAATAACAATTAGGTCTACGTCTAGAAGTCTAGTAGCAAAAAATGCTGCAATAATATAAATTGTGCTAACAGTTTCGTGGCTTCGGATTCGTTTATTTTTCCATTCATCCTTTTACTTTTGTCCTAAACTCTTTATCTGCCTTTTGTTGAATTATTGACATCATACGCTCTGTTAAACCATGGAGGTATAAAGTTTAAACTCTTTCGACATTTTCACGTTAATAATCTGCCTTCTAATTCGTAACCAAGAAAACAGTTAATGTTAAAGCGACGTTATTTTTAAGTCGTGACGTCGATTGAGGTCGGGAAATGCTTTCAATGATTTACTTGCGGTTTAAGAAGGATAAAGGATTGAATAAAACAATTTTGAAAGCCAGAGTCGCATTCAAAAACAGTGCTGGATTTGAGATTTTTGCAAGAAAAAAGCCTCTAATATTACTTTCGGGAAAAGAACTTCATTAATTTTGCAGTATTTTTTATTGTATCGTTAAACTTTTTAAAAATATTTAGAAATGTATTTACATAGACTTAGAACGAATAAAGCAACGATTCATCCGAAAAATCCGTAGCGCCTCTTATAGCAACCAAACGGTAGCTGTAAGTGTCATCAAATATCATTGCAAGGAAACGCAAAAACATGCATATACCATGTTGTATATAACCATGACATTGTTTCTAAACGAGACAAAAGAATGATTGGTAAAATTGTTTCATTTCTTAGAAACTGTACAGACACGGTAATTGTGATGAAAACATGATCTTAAAAAGTGTATGTAAGTGTGTGTTTATTTTAGACCGTGCGAAAATGTAAATTATATCTCTTTTTTTTCGCGGCAGTATTTTAATAGTATAACTTGATTTGTTCTTAAACCAAATAAATCTCTTAGATACATAAAGAATTAAATATTCCAATAATTTTTGTCCGACTCAAGAAGCTAGTGCCGTAGAGAAGCTATAGCACATTAAAGATTGGAGCCTTTTAGGATGAAATTATTTCATTGTTGTTTGGAGTGGAAATTCCACAGCTCATAACTTTTTTTATCCGCAATGGCTCTTAGGCTGAAATTCTGTAGAAGGCATGTCAGTAATATAACGCATCATCCTTTTATACATCAAGTGAGAAAATTTCAATTAGAAATTTTAAAAACTGAGCCTGTTACACCAAAAATCTAATTTTTGGAATTTTCAAATTTACATTTTCGCACGGTCTAAAATAAACACTGACGTAAACAACAGGGTTCTAAGAAAAAAAGTTTTTTATAGCTGAAAAACTATTTTGATTTATTGATCGCAAATCTGTTATGTGTGCCAATAGTATTTTCATAAAAAAGAAAATATCCACACCTTCTGTGTCATTCTGTGCGCATTGTGTTAAGAAGAACTTAACAACATGCGCAAGTAGGCAAACAAAGAAAAACTTTGAGACTGTCTTTGTTTTGTTCTGCTATGACAAAATCACTTTCAGTACACTTTATTCCACATAATAATTTGATGTTTTGTTTTTAAATCTAGCAAATTAAATGAAGCACCTGTTGTGTTTCACATTAACACGAAAAAATAAGTATTAGCTACGTGTATTTGAATTTATTATGAATTTTTGCTTAAAGCCTAGTTCCCACTAAATGCGTTTATTATTAAACTTATGTTTATTACTAAACTCATGAATGAGTTTATTTTCATCTAATTAATTATGCAGTAAGATGCGTTCACACTGAACTTAATTTTGGAACGAAAGTTAAGATTTGTGACTTATAAGTATGGATGTGGTAGCGAGGAAGTTTGAACTTTTTCACAAACTAATTAGAAAAATGAATAAATAAACACCAAACCTTGTTCATACCCTAGTTTAATCTTTCTCTCTCCAAGCATTCTCTTGTCTGACTATTTCGTTATATCCATTGTCAGCTTTCTCATAGAGACAGCTCAGACAGTTCTTTCTCTGCTATTATTCCTATTTTAGATTTCATCACGTATTATTATTTTCGTTTTTTGTCACTGTCGTTTTTTCTACTCGTGCAATGCTCTCATGAAAGCACTCTCACTTTGAGCATTGGCGGTAAAAACAAAAGATTTCTTTGATGTTGAATAAACTCATGTTAAACGCATGATTTTAATATCAAAACCTTTTTGACATTAAATGCATGCATAAACATATGTTTATTACATGTAAAATCATCATATGCGTTTATTTTTAGCATTCCCACCTATAAGTTTAACTTTAAAACTTTTAAAATAAACATATGTTTATCAATAAACGCATTGGTGGAAACCAGGCTTAAGTGATAACTCATTGTTTAAAATTCTAAAGCTATATTTATAACAGCGAAACATTGTTTTATTCTGCAAAAGATATTTATTTATAAACATGATAAATAAAATTACTCTTATACAATCACCGGAGGCACGGTTTAGAATTCCCTCGCTTCGTTCATTCAGAATGCGTTTTTTACATCCCCGCGGACTTACGTCACACAAGTTAGTAATTTACCCAACAGAAAGTTCTAATCGACAATGTTATTGCGGCGACCGTAGGACTACGTTGACAATAAATATGTTAAGAACCAAAGCTCACAAATTAAAAATTACCACAGTTCATATTCACACTACAATGAACACTTGAAGCACAACTTGTTATCAATCGTTTGTTCTCCTTTAAGTAACACTCGCAGCTCCAAAGTGAATACTTCTAAGAAACGGACGTCCGGCGTTTAGGTTGGCACTGGAAAATTTTTTAAGCAGCAGTTTAAGTTTAATTAGCGCATTCTCTAGACTCATCATTTATTAATCTTTTAATCCATATCCCCTTGGTTACCTTTTTTTTCCATATACTTCGTACTCCTAGTACGATAGTTAAATTTTTTTTTATTTAAACAATTATAGGTTAGGGAGGTTCTGCTGATAATAACTAAAACAACTATTTTGTCACCTGCAACAAACAAAAACAAGTATTAAAATAAAAATCTGTACACCTAATTTTTAGAACATATTCTACGGCTTACTATGAAAAGTACCTTGTCACCAGGTACAGGAATTCATATATTTGTTGCAGTGGATGGTCAAGAAGCAATTATCAATGCTCCATACGTAAGTAGGCAAATTATGTTTTGGTAAAACATCTTTAACATGGTTTGCCGCCAGCTGTTGCGAAAACGCTAAAGGTTATGCCATATTAAACCTCATATCTTTGTACCACTTCAGACTTAACTCCTTACTTCTGGCATTTGGACTAAAGGACATTGGGTTTGATCTTGTTCTTACTTTTGATATTTTGTTTTTACAGCGCCTGTTGTTGATTGGTGAACTCTTTGTATATCACTTTCTCTCTTTTTGTTCACCTATACATTGTGACACACGTTGCTCCTAAGGAGTAAGTTGTTATGGCAAATGCTCCGTATGTTTTAAAAACAAAATGAATTGGGCTACCCAACAGTACCAAACACGAACCAACTAGGTCTTTGCTTTAGCCACCACCAACAACTCAAATTTGGAAAGCTAATTATGTTTTGGCTAACAAATTGTTTTTACAAACATGGGCGCGCATTTTAAGGGTTTAAAAAATGATAGCGTTCTAAGGCCACTAATTATGTTCAAAAGTTGCTTACGAATATTTTAGATAACCTAAGGACGCAACGTGTACAGCCTAAAACCTGCTGATTCTTTCATTCGTATTTTGATCGCAGTAAATTAACAGTGTATGTTACAGCACCCTATACAATTAAGTTATGACTCTTGTAAACATAACAACCCCAACTTTACTTTTTATTAACAGCAATTTGTGCACGTGGATGTGGTCACGGACGATGTACAAGTCCAAACAAATGTACTTGTTACCGTGGTTACCATGGAGACAAATGTCAATATGGTGAGTAGACCCAATTCTGCAAAATATTATTTGGTTGTTGAATCATTCAGAAATAAAAGGCATATAAGTATTTTTCATTTGTTTTTTGTATTTCTAGACATCAATGAGTGTTCTTCGAGCCCATGTGCTCACAATTGCCGAAATCTACGTGGTACATATGCTTGCACTTGCAGAGCTGGTTTTACGAAAACAAACCCCTACAACCCTACTGATAGATCCTGTTCAGGTGGGTACTCACTAATTAGTGATTGCATAATTATCTACTATGCTCTGCTCGAGTTTGGCTTGACTCCAGATGAGAGAAATAAAAAAAATAGAAAGAAATACTTAGTTTCACTTGATTACTAACTAGAACGTGTGTACAGTTCAATGTTAATGTTTTTGTTGACCATAGACGTGAACGAATGTTCTGCTAATCCGTGTTCTTGTTACACACCTGTTTCAAGTTGCCGTGCGTCATGCAGAAATACATATGGAAGCTTCTTATGCTCGTGTAGTTCAGGGTTTCAATTAAATTCTGTTCAGGGAACTGTGTGCGTCGGTAAGTGTATTGATATGAACTGTAAGGATTAGTATTTGCAGGGATGTGATTTTTTCAACCAAATCATTGTATGGTGAGTAGGTGCAGGCTGGAATTTTAAAAAAAGAACATATTTGTTGTTCAGCAAAAACGATCGTTGTGCAGTCGTTGTTTTGAGTTGTAACCCTTTAAACGGAGAATACTTCCATTAAACAAATCATCTACCACAGCGATGAAAAGTTGTAAAGGTTTTTTTGTGCGTAGAACGGTTTTGTGACAACCCAAAAATATATATCAAGGTTTTAATACATACACAGAAGATACAAGAAGTTACATGTTTTACTTATGACCTTTCTGCTATTTCTTTGCTACCCGTCTCCTTTATTGTGAAGCATAGCATGAAATTCCTGGCATAAATTCAAGGTTTTATGAAAATTTATGAAAAAGAATCAAATTTAAAATTCAACTAAATTAAGAAAAACAGATCTCCTCCAGTCCTGGGCTAAACGAACTCTGAAGAGTCAGTAAATTTAAGGAAAATTAACCGTGTAAATGTTAATAAAATCCAAACGCTTAGTGGTAAAAAGTGAGCCGTCGTATGTAGATGACTTTGCCTGTGCTTTTAAGTGTTTTATACTGAAATAACCACAATAATATGACATTGTTTATGTTATACACTTTTCTTTTTTTCTTTTAGACATTAACGAATGTTCCTCGTCCACACTTAATACGTGCGGTCGTCATTGTTACAATACACCTGGTTCATTTTCCTGCAATTGTGCAGCTGGTTACAGATTATCTCCAGATTCGAAGACCTGTATAGGTAGTGTATTTTTTGATATTTTATCAATATCCTAATGTCTCCCCGAAGCTGTTGATTAAACGATAAACGATGTAATTTCGGTTTACTTCATTAGACATAGATGAATGCAAGTCATTTAATGGAGCATGTGATCATATATGTACCAATCAGATTGGATCATTTCAATGCTCATGTCGACAAGGCTTTCAATTATTGTATGACAAAAAAAGATGCGGTGATATCAATGAATGCGTTACTGAAGCTCCTTGCGACCTTTCAAAGAGTATGTGTCACAACTACCCTGGTTCTTATCAGTGTGTCTGTAAACCAGGATATCAAATGTTACCAAACAACAGAACATGCTCAGGTAAAGAAGAAACCAGGTGCACTCGTGCTTTTATATTTATTAATACACCATATTGTCCACGAGTTGAATATCTCTCCCTGTCTCTTGGTAATTTTTTATAATAATATGCCAGTGCTGTCTGCTTGTGCGTCTGTCTTTATTGTGTCTACTGTTTTCTATAATATTGCCTATTAGATATTCTGATACCCCCCCCCCCCTACTGCCAGGTTTCTTTTTAATAACTCTTTCTTGCTATATGGCATAGATTTGACATTACTGACTTTTTTTAACTATGTATTAGACATCTGGCAGCAAAGGTTTTAGGTTTCATTCCTCCTAAAACCTTAGATATTGCCTATTATTTAAAAGTACCCCTTAAATTTCTATGAAAATTCTATTATTGGTAAAATATAAGAAGTTCTGTTGGGATTAGAAGAATTGTAAACCTTCAAAAAGGCTTTATTTAATTGTAGGAATTTATTTAGTCAATATTTTGCCACGTGATTATCCCGATTTCTTGAGTTTTTATCAGAATCCGCCCCCTTTAGATTTATAAGCCTAAAAATGGCCAGTATATAAAGGGTTACAACAAATCATATCAGGGATTACAACGATTTGATTAGCTAGAACGTTTTTTTCATGAAAATTTAAAGATACGATGACGGTTTTTATTCCGCAGGCAATAAACTGCATTTTATAAATACGGGTACAGGAAAGATGGCGGGCAGTTAAACATTGTGATTTTTTGCTTTATTTGCAATTATTGCCACTTTGTAGTTATATGTAAGCCCAGTCTCATTAATTTACAGAGTGCTATACTTCATGTGTCATTTTATTTTTATTTAAGACATCAATGAATGCAATACGACAGTTGGAATATGTCAACATCAATGCACAAACAGTGAAGGTTCATACTCATGCTTTTGTAATGCTGGATATCGGTTGAATCAAGATAAACATAAATGTGATGGTGAGTGATTTTATTTCCTTGTTTTAACAACAAGACTTAAAATTGCAGCTTTAAAAATTACGTGGTATAAATAGTGTAATAATTCATTTGAAACTTAGATGTTGACGAATGCAAAGAAGGAAGCCATAGATGTGATCACACATGTCAAAACTCGATCGGTGCTTACATTTGCCTATGTAGGCGAGGATATATCTTGAACGCTGATGGATTTACATGTAGAGGTATACTTCTAAAGTGTATGCAGAGTGCGTTAGTTATTTCTGCGTTCACATTGGGGTTTGGTCAAAATGTTTTTGAAAGCAGATTTAAAAAAAAAAAAAAGAAACTAGCACTAAGGCTATTACAAAATTCAAAAATATACCGTTAAACGTAGTTAAATATTTTTTTTGATCAATTAAAAAAGGGGAGTCTGCATTGATCCCTTTAACGTAATTTCCAAAAAGTTATTTGCGAGAAAAGAATGCAATTCCAAACAATATGACTGTGCATCCGAATTTCTATATTTTGTTTATATTTTTATCCCCGTATAAACTAATCACTTTTCACTTTTCATTGTTTTTTTTCTCGAAAAAATTATTATATACGATTATTTTGACATTAATCTCCCAAAACTTTACAACCTGTTTTCTTACATCTCTTATTTAATTATTTTCATACTCTAGCTCTTCCATGTATGCGAATATCAAAACCTGTGTTTGGAGCAATGAATTGTACTGGTTTTGTGACAGATTCAGTTTGTAACATTTCTTGTTTACTGGGTTTTGACTTGCAAGGTTCAAGCAGACGTAGTTGTTTACCTAGCACGACTTGGTCAGGATATAAAGCCAGGTGTCAACGTAAGGATCTTTTTTTTTACATTTGTTTTCCTAAAAATTTAACTTTTATCACTCCATTTCTTGTTTCATTCCGGTAATTTAATTATTTCAAAACGCTCTTTTGTTTTGAAATTTACCGTAGTCGTCAGTTTCCCGCCAAATGAAATTGGCAACTATCGAATGTTTTCGAGATTTGTTGTTTTATTAAAAGAAATGTGGCCGTAGTTCGTTTTTTTTTAAAAAAAAGTGGCATTATCATGGTTCCCAACAATTAAGTAAAACAGGTGCGATTAACAATAACCGGAATAGGTAGTGTGGTAAAAAATTTTAATAAATGTACCTCGTTCGAAATTTTTACGTTTCTAAATCATTCACCTTTTATTTTTAAAAAACGATCTCAAATATAACACCATTAACAACCACAACACACATGTTTCTTATTTTTTCATAGGCATTTTTATTTACTTTATAGTGCATTACAAATATTCTTTATTTAAAATCCAAGAACAAGTTTTACAAATCAGTAACAATTGTTTCTGCGACAGTTTCCGCTTCGAAAAATCTACAAGAAAAAAACTTTTACCGAAATCTGTGGAAATGCAGGCTTGCCATTGCTCTTAGTTTGTTCTTCCTTTTTTTTAGCCAATCCCAGCTTCATTGTTCCTATTAGATAGTTAAAAGAAAAAAATGTATGTAAGCATCTTTCAGAAAAAAAAGAATTACAACCTAATAATTATCAAACAAGACTTTGTAAAACTAAAAGAGCTTTTTAAAAACTACGCTTTTTTTTTTTCAGGGAAAAAATGTCCAGGGAAAAAATGTCCAGCCCTTGCTGCACCAATTCATGGATCCATTGTTATCCCATGTTTTCAACTATTTGCCTCAACCTGCATGAAGCGATGCGAGAACAAGTATTATTTATACGGCAACCGAACATCACAGTGTGCCTTAAATGGAGATAATATATTGGCATGGACCAATGAAGATACAAAATGTAAAGGTACGGTGTTCATATAATATAAAAGCTCGTTGAAAATAATATTCATTTGCAAGTAAGCACATTTTTTTGTTATTCTCATCTCAAAACAAACACTTCGGGGGATATTTGCGGAATATTCGTCTGCGTGTTTATAGTTTAAAAGTAAACCTAATGCGTAAATGCATATTGTTCCGTATGTGGCAACATTTATCCTTCATCATCATCCAGTTGAAAAGCTACTCTTTCATCTTCGATGCAACACAAAAAAAGAATAAAATTCGAAGCAATTTTAATATGTAAAGAGATGCAATTTTCAATGAAATGATGTTTTAAAATGAAACATAACACTGTGATCTCCAGACGTTTGTGTTTAAAAAAAGAAATGTGAAAAATTCAGGACGAAAATTATTTGTCTTTGTTCCTGTGTTCACGTAATTTCTGTTTCCACGTAAATAATAGGGTAACTGAATATAACAGTTTGTCTATCAATGAATTGAACAATTTGCAATTACGTTCCCTTTTCTTCAAGTTTTTTAAACTGTTTAATTTCCATTTTCATGTAGCCATCGCTCCTTGTCATCCAAATCCCTGCCATCACGATGGAGATTGCATACAGCTATCCATAACAGAGTACAGCTGTAACTGTGATGGAACTGGATACACAGGACAAAACTGTGAAATTGCCATGGTTGTTATTTCAGAGCTGCCACCTGTTTTTGTTGGTATTGATTCTGAATATGTAGCTGTCACTGCTCAAGCTGAAGAGAATATTGAAATCAGTATCCAAGAGGAAACTGGGATGTTGACGTTTTCACCAAATTCTGTGACATTAAAATATCCTGAAATGAAGGCATTGTTTAAAATCGCATCTAATAAACCTGGCACGTATAAAGTGAAGTATAAAATAAATAAGAATAAATTGCCCATTCTTCCTTTACCAGATGATTTTGTGTATGTTTTCCAAAATGATGTACCTAAGCCAGTTCAAGTTAAAAATGATATTTTTAATCAAGGGTGCCAACTGCAAAAGCTCACAGATAACGTTTCTCTCACCTCCCTCTGTAAATGGAATAATGGAGGCACATCTGGATTGGTGTCAATATCTGCTCCTATTACCAAGAACATTCCTTTATCTATAAATGGTATAATGAAAGAAAGCTTTGCTAATTTTTTGCACAATGGAGTTTTGACGCCGGGAGATGAAATACGGCAATTGTTGGAACATAATTCGTTTGCAACGTGTTCCACACAATGTAATGCAACGTTCGATAAGAAACTAATAGATGTTTTCATAAGTAATTTTTACTTTCCACAGCTTCTGTTTAAAGCTCTTGATTATCACTTTCCAAGCTGGTTTAGTGTGAATTTAAGAAAGAAAGAACATAAATATAACCCAGAAAACTTACATTCAACAATTGTAAGTGCAACACATTTAGAAAAGTATCCATTGTGCGCTCAACTCTATGACTCCAAAACGAAAAGTCACCAATATGTAGTGTACACACCTAAGATGTTTATGAATTTTCAGTTTCAGTCAAGCATAAAGAAAGTTTCTGATTTGACAGCAATCTGTTTTGCTGTTAATCTAATGACTGGAATTGTCAGTGTAAATGTTCGTAAAGGGCTTGACATCTCTAAGGATTTTGCAACGCTTGGTATGCCAGTCAATTACTTTACATTGTCTTCGTTATTGTTTATTCCTTTGAGAAATAAAATGGAGCATTGTGCCTTTACTGGAAAGCAAAAGATTTGTATTCATCCAACCATGAAGATAAAGGCTCGTATCATATCAACATTTAACGTGGGCAAGTTTCAGCTTGACGGTTACATTTCTCTGGAAACAAATAACCTTGATATGGTAAGTTTTTCACAGCATATATTTTTAAAAAAACTTTGAACAGTGAGATTACCTGATACTCAAAACTCCCCCTATATATTTAAACCTATTCCTGTCGGTCATTTCTTTTGCGTGCTCAAAATCTTCGACTTTTAATATCACTTCGCCTCTCAGTTTTTGGGTTAAAGAATTTTTTATTATAAACTATGTGTAGGTGGGACTTATAATTGCCAGAGTTTTAATTAGCATTGTAGCTGTATTTACGTGAGAGGTGCCCTTTAAGCGACGTGCTGGCTTAACTAGGGACTAGAAATCTCGGTATGACTAGGGTTAATCCGATGGTTGTTTTCATTGATATGTTTTCCCTTTTAGCTTCTACAACAAAAATTAGACGTACCATTTAAATCGATTTTTTCCGGTTCTTTAATTTATGAGATTAAAATGAACTTCCTTGGAAAATCATTGTTATTGCAAGGTAACGAACAGAACTCTGGTGGGTGCATGCGGCAATCAGGTATATTTTGGTATTATTATTTAAATCCCAATATATATATAGCCAAATCACTTAAGATCGCTAGAGGGCTGTCCTAGACTGATCACAAAAAGAAACATATGCCATATATATAAGAAGGTCACGTGACTTTAAGAGTCCGCGATAATATGCCAAACATAATATTTAACATATATATATCAAAAGAATAAGTAAAAAAGGCAAGCTGTTGGCCCGCGATTTGTAATAAATGACTCGTTTTGTACTAAAGAAGCTGACGCTTTTTATAATAAAAATGGCTCAGATGCAAAACTTTAGTCAGTCAATACTTTGTGTTCTTTCTAGATTCTTTGGGTTATTGGGAAATCATATTGAATCCAATTCTAACTGCGTCTTCCTTTGTGTACGATTATTCCACTGTCACATTTCATCCCTTGAAAGATTCCTTTGTCAAAATGTTGATAAAGGGAAATGGCGGACGGGTAACAGGTGTCAAGAACACGGAAAAAACCTATCTGAAACTAAGAACTTATCAACGCTATTTTGTTACTTATACAGCAAACCTGGAGAAAAGCTTAAAGGTCAAATATAACGAACTGTATCTAGTATTTGCTCCATTAAAAAGGTCTGCACTGCTATCTTTAAACGGATTGGTACAAGAATTTGTAGGGCACAATATAAGTTATGAGAAAGTTATCAACATGTTTAAGAAGTTGAGCGAAGATTTGTTCAGCATTGAATCTTTCGTTTCTACACTAAAGTATTGGTTACAATCGAAACAGATAAAAGAATTTGATAAAGACATTTCCCTTATCTTAACTTACGTTGGGAGCTTCAAAATAATAGAAATAAATCCAACTATGTCGCCGGTTACGTTTGATCAAAAATACGTTACCTTTTCGTATGTTGGAAAGATATGTTTTTACAACCTATGTCTTAATGAGATGTCCACAAAAATGAAGTATGGCCTCGATGAAGATAAAATTACAATGATTTCTACCCACAATGCAACTAGAAATCTCTCTGCACGTCTGCGCGTAAAGAAAGGAGATGTGCTCTATCTAAATATCCATAAAAATGAACATCGGTTTAAAGGTTACATGAACGTTTCCATTAAAATTTTCGACGGTTATTATGACACCCTTCTTATTATTGACGAGTCAAGCTTGTCATACAACCTCACTGTTAAGTTAAACACAAAATATCATTTTGAAGTGTTTGCTCATTCCAATCTGCAGGAACTTTTGAGTTGGAAAAACATCATTAGCGAGGTCAAAGGAAAATCAATGACAATGTCACAGCATCTTAATACAGTCATGCAAAGAAATTTTGAAGAGATAGCTAAAGGTACAAACGCGCGACTCCATTTGTCCGTACAAAGATTTTCCGATGTCAGAAAAAAGCTTGGTTTTCTAAAAGAATTACAAATAACCAGA
This sequence comes from Hydractinia echinata, assembly GCA_030067915.1. Lineage (NCBI taxonomy): Eukaryota > Metazoa > Cnidaria > Hydrozoa > Anthoathecata > Hydractiniidae > Hydractinia > Hydractinia echinata. Next base: position 204,223 of record JASGCC010000210.1, read on the forward strand.
AAAGAGCAATATGGCAACGTTTCAAGAAAATATCGTCGTGTATATGGTCTATATCAACATGCAATTCTTCAACTGAACACAAGTCAACAACTAATGGACTCATATAGATTCATCAAGGAGCTGTACATTGATAAAAACTTAACTGGACTTTGTCGTGTACAAGCTTGCGAAAAGAAATGCCTTTATGTACCCGTATGCGAAGTCTGCCAGGACAGGGTTAATACAACTGTTAATTACTTGAAATGTGACCAAAGGGAAGAGGAAGTTCGAAGTGTTATCGAGACGTCGTGTCCTTCCACATGCGAGCTTGTAAAACCTATATTTGCTCCACGGTACACGGGAAGCTGCAAACAGGATATAGGTGAACAAGCAATGATTGATTTTTTTGTAAGGAAATCAATATCATTCGTAGCAACAATTGCAGGGAAATTAATCGGCTCTATATTTGGTCCGGGTGGGAGTATCATTGGCAAGTTTCTTGGTAAAGCAGTTGGATACATAGTCGGAATGTTTGTTTCCTGCAGCAGGACTTATGAAATGGCTATCCATAAAATTCCATACAATAAACCTTGTTTCTTACCTTGCACTCACATAGAAGTGCTTAAGAGGAAGGTATCTAGCTGTTCCAATGAAAAAGCGCACATTCAGGGTCGTTCTAATGTTACCAGGCAATGCAACTGCATACAATCGTGTGTTTCTAAGGTAGCTAACATTTCTTGTACTCTCAATAACAGCAACTGCATCAAAAAAAGACAGCTATTCTTAAATTCATCACGCACGATTCCTAGAAATTTTACAGATTTACACGAAACTATCGAAAAGCAAAAGATAAGTATTGAAATATTGCGAACAAAAGCGCGAAATTTTCTACACAGCAGAAAATTTTTTAAAAGTGAACTAGTGAAAACGAACATAATGATTTCAAACGCAGAACAAGAAAGAAACATGGTGGAGGAAAGGAATTTACTAGCATCATCAATACTATCTAGTGAAATATGCATTATGACTACGTTTAGTCGCCATCCCAATGTCTCAAACTTTGTCTACGTAGCTACTCCTGTTACATTTAATGGAACACTGCCTTTTTTTTCAAAACGTGCTGCTTCGCCTTGAAGTGAGAAACGAGTTAAGTGGGGAAACTAAGGAGTTCGCGATTCTTTACTCCTTCGATGATGACGAAATGTCGTTGAAAACAGCGATGAGAAATATTTTAGTTGCCACATGTAAAAGCAAAAGAGAAAGGAGATCGTTGAATGATGACCAGTTGCATGTTGACGATGCCAGTGTCTCTCCAATGCAAAAAGGTTGTCTTGAACTCAAGCGAACAACTGATCTTATTAAGTATGCTTTGTTATCGCTTCAAAATTTAACTAATGATGCTTTGCAACTAAAAAGTATGATCAACGCTTCTGAAAAGTCATTGGAGATAAATAGGAATGATGAAACCAGCCAATCTGAAATGACTTCTTTGCTGAAGTACGAAGTATCTGTCTATCGTAACAGAACAACAGCGGCATACGTGCTTGCGCAATGGAAAGAAAACATGGAGTTTTACAGAAATGAGCAAAATATATCACTTTGTCTTGCGTTTGTAGATTGCTTAATTAGTTCTGTGAGTGATTTGAAAAACTTACCATCAAACTTTATCAACAAAGATAATTTTTATAGTATATTATCCAACATAACAAAGTCAGTTGTAGAGCTAACAGAACAAAATTCAACAGTTGCACATACTTTGGAATTTATTTCTTTGGAAACAACAGACCTTTTAGATGACGTTGATACAATGCTGAAGAATTGCCTACATTGCATGCCGTTACCAAAACTTGTTTCGCCAGATACAACTTACTACGATGTTGAAAATGGAAGCAACATTACCATCAATTGCGGTACTGTTCAAAGTAAACTCCCTGTGTCATATGCGTGGAAACACAATGAAAAATTTATTGACGAGGAAAATAAAAGTCCGCTAACGATAAGCGTTGAGTTATCGGATCGTGGCAATTACATCTGTGAAGTTACTTCCAAAGTTGGAACGGTTACCTCAAATGCTACATACATAAACGTTTATAAAAAGCCAGCTTTTGTTGAAAACCTAAATGATGTAACATTATTTCTTCCAAATGTACAAAATATATCTTCTGCTTTATTATGTAACGTAACAGCCTTTCCAAAAGCATCATATAAATGGTTCTACCAAAAGTTTGATATGCTGAAATCACCAATTAAGTTGACAGCCACATCGCTAGTGTATTCGACATCTGACCTTGATTTTAGCCATTCTGGATACTACTATTGCAAGGCTAGCAATAAGTATGGAGAAGTCACAAGTCGTGTTGCCCGATTGGACGTTCTTGAGATTCAATATCCTACGTTTGTTCTGACAATTGGTGTCAATGTATCTAACGTTGTTTTGGGGAACAACAGTGTCCACATGACGGAAGTAAATGCGTCATTTTTTGGTCCTATTGTACAAAAGATGAATTTGTTTGATACTCAGAACATTACAACCAATTTTAATGAATCACGACTCACCATTACTATTTCATCTTTGGCTAAATTAATCCATTCAAACGAAACCATGGAAGATATTTTAAATTCCAATGTCAAGGCGAGACAAGATTTATCTGTGGCAGCTGCAGTATTTATAAGGCAAATATCCAACGCTTCTATGACATTGAGCAATGACAGTTATTTCAGTATAGTCCCGGATTCGTTGTCTGTTAGTGCGAAGTTTAATATCTGTCGACATGGATATGAAATTCACAAGAATGGCATGATATGCGGTATGTATACTTGCTTTATTTTTCTTGTTTGTTTGTTTTTGTTTGTTTGTTTGCTTGTTTGTTTGTTTGTTTAATTGCTTCCTTCCTTCCTTGCTTGTCTTTTTTGTTTTTGTATAAGGATATTTCTTGCAACATTTAGTGCAATGTGCCGCTGGAACATTCGGAAACGAACAAGGTCTTTGTGTCGCTTGTGGTAAAGGTTATTATCAAGACTTACCTGGTCAAACTTACTGCACCAAATGTTATCTGGAACAAAGAGATAAAAGTAAAGATTCTTTGAGCAAGCATTATTGTGAAAGAGTAGAGGAAAAAGTCGTAGGTATAAATGATTTGAAATATTTTCTTAACTGTCCGCAGAAATGTATTGATAGTTTTTTTCGGGTAATTGTCCTTCAGTTTTTACTTGGTGTAAGATGTCTTACAACCAAATGCGTTTTTTATTCGGACGCAGCTTTAGTTTAGCAGGTGACGACCAAAAGAGGCCTTGTAATTTGCCTACTAGTAATATGCCAAAAAACAGTCCACACAGAGGATTTAGCCCACCAACTTTGAAAGCAGTGTCATGGCGCGTGGACATTATAACAAATTAAGAAAGTTATTTTAACGTCAGCTGTATAAATGAACACACAAAAAATACGCGATTACTTCCGAACTACAACATCAACGGTGTGATGTATGAATGTATGTATATATGTGATGTATGATTAGCTAATTACCATCCACACTTTCTGTTTCAGCCGCTGAGCAGAATTACACATGGATCATAGTTGGTATCATTGTCTTGTGTGTCGTGATTTTGGTTTTGGTTATCATATGGTGTGTTTGCAAGAAGAAACGACACCGGAAAATGTAAGTAATGTCTAAAACAATCATTTCAAATTAGAAAAGGTAAAAAAGTATACCTTGTCGGAAAAAACCATCGGAAATTTTTTGTAGCTATTGGTTGATTCAAACTTAAAATTAAAGCCTCAAAAATGTTCTCGTGTCAAATACTAAGGGCAAATAACAAAACATTTTTAAAGATGATTTTTTTGCCTTCAAGGTATTATAGAATGTCAAGAGCTATTGTTGTTCAATTTATCAGTAGCAACAACTTTGAAGATCACTCTGAAAACTAGACTAGATATGCTCAATTAAGTAAACATTTGACGCATACCTGATGCATGAGATATTTGCAGCGAACAAAATTCGTTCAGATGTTGTTTTTGTCGTCGGTGTAGCGGAACACTCCCTGACTGTAACATCTTCTCAAGTACTTATTTTCTAGGGTGTATTTTTTTCTTCCAAGAATTTAGCATTCTCTGAAGAGATTACAGGCATACGTAAATGGAATAACTCCATATTATTTTAAATCATTCCAACGACGTTAGAAATTATCTCACCGCCTTCAATAATCGCCCCTATGTGTGAAAATAATTTTATCAGCTAAATTTGGGAATAAGTACTCGAGCAGTTTTGGAAAGTAGCAAATTTTCTTCATGTTATTAAATAAGCACTAGGGCGGTTACTAGAATCTAAAAAGAAAAGTATACATAAACCATTAAATCTTCTCTTTTTCGGTTAAGTATATTATATATAGCTTTCTCAGGTAAAAGCCGCAACAAAGCAAGTATTGTTTTTTAGACTTGTAATAATTTGTAGTAATTTTTTAACCGCCCTCTGTTTTAAACGTCACCTAAATTTCAAAAAAATAAGCACCCGGGCGATTAATAGAGGTAATACGGTATCTTCCCAACGAACTTCAACTTTATCGAGTAATAAGATAAGGAAGTTGTTGAATAAGTTGATTGATTTAGGAATGTCCCCTGACAATGCCACAGGAAGATTTTTTACTTGAATAGTTTAGAGGCATACGAGGTTAATCACAAAAAAGTTCACCATTTTGTTATCCGCTATGTATATTCCCTACTACTAAACTTAAATATATAACAATTTCTTTAAACGTACACTCATCATCATTGATGTTCGCGACACTACAAGTGTGTGCTTGCATACTGTGATACCGACCGTGACTTGCTAACCTAGTAGAATAATATAATCTCTTTAGTGCAGTTCTGAATTTTCTTTCCAGGGAGGAGGATAAAACATTGCTGCCTAAGCGTAATAATCCAACGTTTCAGCCAAATGACGACGAAGAATTCCCTGTCGTGAGTTACGTTGATTGTGTTAAAGGTGGTCAAACCACACAAGCTCTCATTCTGTCACAAGAAATGTAAAATATTTTGTTTGTTTGTTTGTTTGTATATATTTTTTAAGTTTGCAACAATAAGGTTGTGAATTGCCATATTACCAGGAAATGCGCCGCTGGGTCGTATAACTTTTAACATTTTTCGATTTCGAGAAGCGTCACCTGGATATTTTCTTTGATCTCCCACTTTTCTTGCAATTTTCTTAGATACGCCTTTACCATCCCTCCATCCAGTTCTCATTTCTCCCAATTTCTTATTTTATTACGATGTTCGAAATTTTAGAACGATATCTTAAAGTATATAATATTTTTTTTTTGTAATTGTAGAGGTTTTTTAGCCATGAGGTACCAACAATTACCCAAAATGTCATAAGACACGGCTAAGGTTTACTTCATTTTCTTGAGCTTTCCGGTCTTGTTAAGAGATCAAAAGTTGTTAAATCTTAGCAGATCAGTATTCAAGAGTTTCTAAGGGGAAAAAATGATTTGAAATTTAAATACTCTTTCGAATCTAAAAATTTAACTGTAAAGGTTCTGTAAGAAAAAGAAGAAAAAACCATTGTAGTATTTACTCCCTATTGCTATGTACAGTCAGTACGCTGCAACTGTCAGTTATAAAACATGACTAATAATACCTTAAGGGGATTAATTTTTGCGAAAACTAATTTTGGTAAAAAATATCTTTTTTTTTTCAAAAAACTGATTTTCATGAAGTGAGCAAGTTCTAATTGAATTTGATTCTGCGAATTTCGTTAAAAAAGTAATTAAATTATATGATTTTCGCGAAAAGTAATTCGAAAAAAAGCGAAATTCGCGACAGTTCACTCTTTTGCAGCGGGAAAGTCGGCAAAAGTAATTCACAAGTTTCAGTCAGCCGCCAGGCGATGTGAGGCGTCGCATTTCGGCAAGACGAGTAAAACTATTTAGTTTTGTAGGAAATTCATTCTACTTTCAGAAAAATTTAGCCAGATTGTCTACAATTCACGATATTTTAAGATATAGCTTCTTCAGAATTGTGACTATCCGTGTACCACTAGTACTGAAAGGGTTAATTTCCCCCAAAATTAATTCCCTTACGGACGTGTAAGAAGAAGTACCTTAACACACTATGTTTTGCAGCCAATGTATATATAACATACGTTTTTATTTTATTTTTCATTTGTCTCGTCATCTTGTTTATCTTATTGGTTTGTATATAGTTAAAAAAACGACGTCATATGTAATGCTGCTTTTTGTATGTAGTTCTAACATTGATTATTTCATTCTCTTATTATAGCATAATATCTTATTATAGCATAATTGTTAACACACGATATGTGGAAACCTGCCATAAACATTTGAATTTATTTGTTTTCCCAAACTGACAGAGGTGTGGAGAGACTCGATCTCTCCGAATTTCCGTTCGTTTGGGACAATAGTCAAAACAGACTGGTAAAGGCTTTTGTTTTTTACTAAAGCAGTATCTAGTCTCAAGCCAACTTTGTCTTGTTATTTGTGCAATATGTTAAGACATTTTATCGGCAGTGATTGATTTTTTTGATCTACCTGAACGTCCGAAATGCATCCAAAAATTGGGTTAAAAATGTCTGAATATACCTTGTCAACAAATTATTGGTGCGCAATTTAAATCAAAAGAGGGAGCATTTTAAAAATAAGGAACAAGAATAAAATTTTAGCACAAACTGCATTAACACTAGCACCACTTTGCACTTTGATTTTTCGAATGAGGCATTTATTAAAAAAAGATAAACTAATATACCATGTGATGCACAAGGTAGAAAGAAGAAGGAAAATTACAAAGTGCAAGCACAATGATACACTCGACCGTGTGTATTTTGTAACGGTGGTAATGATAAGTCGTCATATCGTATTTCAAAAAGAATGTCACTTCTGTGTTTTTCAGCAATTAGTCGTCTTCTGGTGTCCAACTGTTTTAGGTGCGTGGAGACCAAAGTATGTGTATCTACTGGCACCTTTTCTTTACGCTTATCGAGGATATCGGTACATTTCTCAATCACAGCTTTTTTTTTAGTAGTTTTTTTTTTACCTTTTCCAAAGGTCCTTGCGGAGTAATCTCTACAATTTTCTTGTCCAGCCCCATAAGGTTCGTTTAGAAAATAATGACATTTATGTGTTCAGAGTGAAACACGAGACACGCTTTTATTAATACAGCCTATAGTGAACAACACACGATTTATAAAAGCGCGGGAAAATCGCGTTTTGGCAATTTCGCAGTACATGAAACGCGGGAAACAACATTTTTCTGCAATAACGATGTCATTATTTACTACATTAACTTTTTGGGGTCGTGCCATAAGTCGCCTGAGGGTGTCTCCGTCAAAGTTTTCGATTTCGATTTGGTAAATTAAACTGTCGACCTACTCGTTATTGTTTCTATTTGCTTGGTAAAACGCATCTTTTCCATAAACGCCCACTTTTTATGGTATGGATCGACGACACTTTGTCCAATTTTGGTATTGATTTCTTTCGCAAGCTCTCGTCCATGTTATGACCCTATGACCTCAACTTTGCTTTGATTGCAGTGGCATCAATTCCCAATATGTTAATAATCTCGGCCAGGACTTTATCTTTTACGGGTGCTTTTTGCAGAACTTTAGTTATGTCTCACATAAAAATTCTCTTCTCGCACAAGTTAAAATGCTGCTCGATTTGTTTCTTCATCCCATCTATTAGTTTTTTAATTCCGCTATTTTACTTTATTTGACAGACAGGCACTTACGTATACAAATAAACCTTCTCGATTATTGAAACACACGTTCGTTTGACGTTCGAAATTGAAAAATGTCGGGTCAAGGTGTTGGTGACTACCGAAAAATGAACACAAAAAGAATCGAATCGATGCAAAATTTTGGCCAACATTTTTGAGCTTCCTACATGTTGCGGGTATGACAACCGGGACCAACATGTTGATGGCAATGTTAGCCAACATATTCGCCCCGTTTTTGGCTAGCTTAACATTAGCGAATTCGTTGCATTGTGCTTAATTTTAAGGCCAAATAACTTTGAAACGGGGTGGTGACATCAGTTATTCTTTACCGTGCGAGACCAAAATAGGACTAATTTTCTAAAGCTGTTTTAACCCCATCAAAAAAACCTTTTAACCACAATTTCTTTTAAAAGCAGAGGCAAACAAAAAATTATTTTGTGGAAGCCAGTGAATAAATCTTAAGCGGGTGAAAAGAGAATCTTGAAATAACTACTATAATAACAAATAAATAACTATATTTCACGACAAAGAATCTATATATCTTACTAACTACAATTTTACAGAATTTTAATTGCTGTATGGGGTCAAAATAAGTAGGTTTTGGATGTACTTACCAGTAAACATCAAAAATAAGATCTTTGACTTAAGATAACCAAGAATATTTTATGTACTATAGTAGCAGTATTTTAGAACCTTTTTTTAAATTTTCCACAACTTACTACGAGCTTCGAACGATGAAGTTTGTTATGATGGATGGCGCCCAATTTGGTAAATATACAGACTGGAAACATTCAACAACAACTTATTAATTTTTTATTTTCTTTATTTTTCTTTCTCACAAATTTCAGTAAGTTCGGCAGTATAAAATAATAAAAATATGTTCGTCACATGTTGTTCAACATTTTGCTATTTTGATCTTCAACGTTTTCTTCAACCTCGTCCCCAGGGCATCTTGTATCTTTTCTGACCCCGGGACGGCGATACGAACATGGCCCTGGAGGAGGCTGGTCCGATATGAAACCTGATTGGCGCGGATATGTCACATAATTATTGCGTCATACAAAACATTTTGGCGAGGCGGCGAGTCTGTGACGAACAGGAAGCTGTTCGTATTAAAATGGCTGAGGAGCTGTATCAGTATCATGTTTTTTTCAAAGTGAAAATTTAATAAAAGCATTACTAAGCAATGAAAGTATAAAATAAGACATCATAAAGTAATACTGCTTACATGGAAATATTTCAATAGCTGGGAAAGTTTAATAAAACTAGAAAATTAGCTAGCTAGCACACTATTCTCGGATCCGGGTTAACATGCTTGAAATTTTCTGATCATTTTCAACAAAAATGACCAACATATTTAAATTCAGCACCAGAATTTATGGAAATATGCAAATTTTCAAGTTTATACACTAAGTACAACTGCTTCTATTAGTAGTCAAACTTTTGATGTTTTATGAAGAAATGACTTTCACTGCAGTTAAATATTATGGTCAAACTCTTATAAAATTTAAAATTACAATAAATCCTGTTCTAATAATCTTTTGGTATTCTAAATTTCCTATGTTGTATAATTTTTGCTGATAAATCCAAATATGCCACTCATTTTTCTCAAAAGTTCCTTGTTTTCTTTTTCAAAATTTGATACAGTCGACGCTCATTATCTCGAACCTCCGTTATCTCGAACTTTCTCTATCTCGAACTTTTTCTTCGGTCCCTTGAGTTCGAACTTTTCATGAAATACGCTCGTTATCTCGAACTTTCGCTATCTCGAACTTTTCTTTCGGTCCCTTGGGAGTTCGAGATAACGAGCGTCGACTGTAATGTTAACCCGGATCCGAGAATACCTAGCAAACTATCAAAAGATAAGAACAAAAGAAAGAAACTCAACTTGTTTCCAAGTGGCCAGGTTTAATTTGCAGCTTTATGCAAAGAATGACGTTACATGAAATTACTAACTGAGAGATCTAGTGCCGCCCATGTCCTTTATAGACAAAATAATTTTGCACAAAATATTGAAAATGTTTTTTTTTTAAAAATATGCATCATTACGTTTTAAATTATATCAGGTTGTTATTAGTGGGCATATTTTATTACTTTATATGCTGTGGTTACCATAAAAAATATAAAAAGCCAGTAGGTTAACCGTCGGCACATTTATCCGGTCTAATTCAAGAAAATTCAAAGTGCAATAACTTCGGTAAAAAAATAAAGTTATTGACTTGAAACTTGTTATTGAGTACTTTTAGACCAATCCGATAAAAGATAATTTTACACGAGGCATAAAACAATTACACAGGCATTTTGAGGAATAGAAAAGGTAGGAAGAATTTCTTAAACTGATTCTTGCTAGGCCTTTTTTAACACGCTATGAAGAAATTTCAGAAATTCGAACTCAATCAAATTTTAAGTCACACTTTGATTGAGCGCTCAATCTGGCATATGGTTAAATCCAGGATGTACTGAAGATATTGGTAGATATTGAACAGGTCACCACTGTGATATATTATCTCAAGAGTTTTAATACTAATTACAAAGCAGTGAACATAAAAAAATAACAAAAAAAGTCTAAAGTATATTAGCGTCCCATAACTGCAGTAAAAATTAAAATATTGACTTGAGATTTGGTATGATATGGTTTTAGATTGGTTTGATGACATTGAGCCAAAAATATATCTATTATCATCATACTTTCTGAGTTTCAGAATTTTAGCCCTTTTCAGAGACGCCGATAAGCCGTTTTTGACAGCATATCAATTTTGACTAAGATACAGGTTCAGAAAATTTTAAAAGCTATTCTAACCTCAGAAATAGGTCAGATAAGATTTAACCTAAAATTAAGCCATTAAACGAAAAATTTAGTTGCAAAGAATATCTTTTTGCTGATATCTTTTTGTGATTGGATGCTCTTATGGGAATACTGAATTAATCTTCACGGTTAGCTAGTTTGGCATTTTACATATTTTCCAAGCAGAATGATAACAATAAATAGATGTATATATCAATTAAAAATCGTTTTTTAAACAGCAGCAGAATTTTGATGAGCTCTAAAAAGTGCGGCTTTATGGAACTAATTTTGATCCAAAATTACTCCTCGATTTCAATTTTCAAACCAGCATAATGCTTTTGATAAAAAGTTTGGATTATTTATGTTTTAAACATAAATATAATATGTATATCTGTGTGTGCAATAAAATGTGAGCTTGTTGAGTAAAAAATAAAAAAGCTGTAAGAGGCGTTTTAAAAACATGTCATTAGGAAAAGAAAAAGCAGAATTTATCAGTAATGAGTGGCGTTTTGGAAATGTTAAGGCCACAAAATGTAAAAGCAAAGAAGACTCCTAAAGTAAATACTTTTTTGAAGCCTTTTTCACCCAATATAACTGCAAGCAGGCGAGTCCACCATATACGAATTCAGTTTCAGTTAACTATTGTTTAAATAAATTTTGTGCAAAAAAATAATAAAAAAGCAACTTTGGGATTCGTACAGCAAAATCTTGGTCATCATATAAAAGCAGTAATGTAGACACAGATATGAACTTACAATAAATGAGAATTCTAAAGTTCAGCCAAAATGAATAAAAAATGTATATAAATGTTATTATGAAGTTAAATTTCTGCCTAGCTACTTTCAGTCAGGCACCTAGAATGACACGACCATTTGAAAATTATGTAGCCATATTTGCACCTTAGGGAACCAACGAAGTGCTATATGGTCAGGTGGGCAAATCATTTACCAATTTCCAAGTTTCCCCTAGCTACAAGTTTTGCAACCCAGTGCTTGCTAGCCAACCAATTCAGTAAAATACACAGAACTAAATTGCTTGAATTTCTTCAAGTAAGCAGCAGCCTAAATAACATGATTGTATATTTATACATTCAGAAAACAATCAAGGGCAATGTGCAAGCAGTGTGTGTGTTGCGTATGAGAGGAATCAAAACAAACTCGCCGCACGGATCTGTCACGTAAAACGCCGAGCTCGCTTAGCTCTGCAAGGTTATATATAAAACTTTGGTTAATTGAGACATATCTCATTAAATATTACACACAGAAAAACTGTGTATTGGAGGGTCACGTGACGAGGCCTCCTCCAGGGCATGTTCGTATCGCCGTCCCGGGGTCAGAAAAGATTCAAGATGCCCTGGGGACGAGGTTGCGTTTTCTTGTTATTGATGGCCGTAACATGTAAATTGATTTATTATGGAGCAGACCAAGCGTGTCGGTATGGCCTTCAAAATCAACAATGACATCATGAACTTTTATTCAGCAGCCGTGCCGTGTGCAGTTCATCTCTCCTTTAACCGTCCGTCGTGATTTTTGCACAGAGAAAGTTTTGCCCTTGACTCAAGTTGGGATTAAATCCGGCTAAAAACATCTATTTTTCAGGAATGTCTGTTGAAAATAAATATTTAGCTAGCCAAAAACGCGTTTGGTAACAACTGAATATGAAAAAGTCATCTATCGGCATCACAACAATAAGAAGGGTATATTAATAAAAAAAAAAATACCCTGAGCTACCGCACTTCCAAATACTAATACTTCATGGTTAAGTAAGATAACCGTTTAAATAAATACACGTAAAATTACAACAGGTTGAGGACACAACGCTGTAATATACGCTTGTCTCGCAAAGTCCTTTCCTGTTTTTATTTTTTACTACAGGATAAGAAATTAATGAATGTTTTGTGAGTGGGGTAGCTAAGTTAACAAATTTATTTAAACGTTATGTTACTTAATAGTATTTATTATCCACAAACAATGGAGTTTGAAGATATTTCAATGCAAACAAAAAGCCCATGGGCTTGGACATTTCCGCGATTAACATTACACGCGTGACAAGGGCCTCCCTGTTCTTATAATGATGCCTTTTTAATTTGATTTGTTTAGAACAATACTTTAAAACTAGAAACTGGTATTTACAGTAGCGTTTTAATGTTGTTACCTTTTACCATAGAGATATCTCTATGCTTTTACACAATTCAATCAATATTTTAAAACAAATCCGAGGATTCAAGTAGTTTAATATTTCACCAGTATCGTGATTATTAGGCTGATCACATAAGGCAAGCCAACTTCAACCTCGTTCCCAGGGCATTTTGCCTTGTTGATGAAGTTGATAGCGGCGAAAATTGTTGGCCACTCCGTAATAACGGCTCAGGGGCCACAAGACCCTGGGGACGAGGTTGAGTCAGCCTAGGTTAATTAAAATAGTTTCTGTTGAGGAAATTTATTTTTGATTTTTGTGCATGTGTTTTCTGATATTCAATACCAAGAATATTGAATTATAAACATTTTTACCAACAAGTTTATATGACATGTGACATTGCAATCAAAATAAGTAGGAATATCATAAACGCTTTTACCGTTTTTTTTTGACAACGTGGGCATGTATCTATAACAGCAATTTGATAAATTGTGTATTAGAGGGAATATTGTAATTAAAAGTCACTTTAACACATTGTTAAGATAAACAAGCGTTCATGATTTCTTCAAACTTTCCAACCGGACCAGACCAGACCAAGTCAGCCTAGTTAACAAGTCCAACTCACCTCATGTTATTATTAGTTCATAAGTATATATTAGTATTTGAATGTCCAAGTTTTTGTAAGTAAATATTGGCATTGGAATGTTGGATTTCCTAAGTGTTGAAGTTTACAGGTTTGACAGGTTTATTTAGAAAATGGCTGATGATGACTAAGGTAAAGAAGAAAAAAAAAGTTACTGTAAATAAAACATGATGAAACAGAATTAACCTTAGTATATTATGTCATGTTATCTGAATTAATGCCAGGTCCCTCTTTAATTACATACCGATTCCTTGTGTGTTTTTCCTAAATGGATATCTGACATGGATATTATAGTGCTAATGCTTCTTTTCCTGTTATTCAAAATATGGCAGATCAGGTGACTTAAAAACGCCACATGTTTGTAACATCTACCTTTGCAGAAAAAGATAAACTCACTTTAGATGAAAAATACCTGCATTTAGTAGCTTGTTATATATACATCCATCCATAAGGCCAAATCGCCCCAAATTTAATTAAAAGTTTTTAAGCATTTTAAAAGCATTCATAAAATGTTAATTTCAACAGTAAAAAAGCATATTGTTTTTATATACTCTTTTTCAATCTACAAAATAGAAGCGGGTTTTGGCAGGAATCAGGTAAGTCTGACATCAGCAGGACATAGGGATTGTTTTTTCATTATCGAAAAAAAATTGTTTTAACATCCACATTTATCAGGTGTTCCTCAGGGATCAATATAAGGTCCACTGCTGTTCAACATTTTTTTACAACGACTTGATTAATTCTCTAACATTAGATGCATTTAAATTTTGCTGAAGATAATACATTATGCTATGCAAATAAGAATATATCAGCAATTAAACTCAATATAAAAGAGAGTAAATAAAGATTGTCACAAAATAGTTTCGTGATAACTATCTTTGTATGAACCTTAACAATTGCTATTTTGTGGTACTTGAAAATATTCCAGAAAAGCTTTCACTCTCTTGCATTGGAAAACATTAAAAGAGAAGTTTTAAGCTCTGTAAAAATATCAGGTATGGCGTTTGACAGTACATTGGCATTTAATAAACGCATTTAAACAATTTGTAAATCTGCCAGCACAAAGTTTTTGGCGAGATGGGTTCTTCTCAAGGTCTAGATTGCAATGTTTGAGAAATTATAGTATCTGAGTTTAGTTTTTGCCTGCTTTAATGGATGTTTTGCAGACAAGGATATATTGTTTTACAGGTTTCACTATGTAAATATGGTATAACTGGCAAAACAAAAATTGGGACCCGAGATCAAGGAACCCTTGAGGGTGGGACCCGGGACCCTTGAATTTAAAACATAACGAGGACCAGAACCCAGCATAATAGTAACCTTCGCTAGGAACTAGGAACCTGAAAATTGAAAAGCAAGGTGTACATTTCCATTTTTGTTTTTCATTTATTTCAAACATTCCGAGGCTAGCGATTTAAAAAAGGGAAACTTGTCGGCGGATTTCTTTGATGTATCTTAACATACCCGGTTATAAGCCTTTAATAAATTCATATAAACGCTATTGAACTTAGTAGCTACAGAGACTCCTGTCAGAACTTAGATTGTTTTAAGTAAAGTATTCTTTGAAGAAATGACCCAGGTTATTTCTATCTCATGAAAAGGTGCTTCTATTTCTTACCAGATGGATTGACGATTACGAAAATCCATTCTTAAAGTCCAAGGTATGTTAGATTCAAATTTCCCTAGACAGGATAAAACATTCGGTCTCAAACCTGGTAATTATCGTATGTAATATTATGACTTATTTTAACCAGAATTTGTTTTTTTTGTCCAAATTTTGTGTCAAAATCAGTTTATTGGCATCTGTCATGGTAACTGGCTAAATTTAGGAATTTTGAACCTATGTTTGTAACGAAATTTGTGTAACTAAATTTCATCAGACTGGCCTTAAAACGTATCATACCAAGTTTTGGGTCATTATATATTTCTAATTTTATACTGAAGTTACAGATCTTTAAACTTCAATCATTTTGGAAATCACTAATACCAAAACGGCTACGGGGTTTTTTGCAATATTTTTTTCAAATTTTAGTACGTTTACCACTTGAGACAATATATTACAGTGGTTAGCTGCTAAAAAGAAAACACAAAATGGACTGATTATAATATTTTTAAGGCAACACATCAAGGCGTGTCGAAGATGTTGTTGCATTCCGTAACGGCAAGTTTATAGAAGTAAATGATATGTTTAGGAACCCACCACCACATACCATAGCTGCGTACACCAGCCGTGAATCTTCTGTTTTGACACTAACCCGATCATGTGTACAATTTAAACATGGTTGTTATCGCAGGTTTGATACCAATATATAGACAAAACTTCAAAGATATCTTTTCGGTTGCTATTATAACATGACGAATTGAATTTTTGTGACTGTATATCGCACAATGCGAGTTTTCATAGCTAGTTAGCTAGTCCCTCCTTTCCCATTCTCCATGTTAATGTTTTGTGTTTAATATGATTTCCTAACAGTTTTGTCTTCTTTCTGGTCCAAACTGAAGATTTAGCATACTAACCTATTTCAGCACATTGCAAGTTATCAAGTGAAATAATAGCTTGGGTATATTCCAAAGATCTTCTTAATATTCGGCTAATTATGAGCTCAGCGATCTGATGCAAACAGTATATTTAATAGATATTACCCTTATATAACTTATACAATACATTAAATAAACATGACATTAAAAGCAAATATAAAGGGTTTATTGTAAAAAGTCTTATTTTTATTTTTAGATCAAAACAACAACAGATATACACAATGAATTTAAAAATGACAACATTATATCAAGATTTTGTGCAGGTATAAACCAGCTACATAAAATTTGAATATTCAAGGAGTAATTACCAATTAGAAACAAACTCGCAACAAAACAAACTACAAGTCACATACAATGCGACAAAAAGTATTTAGCCCTATTAATGGCGGTGATACACGATTCGATTAATCGAATTTGATTTGTCGAATTCGACAAATTGGATCGCGTATCATGTAAAACTGGCATGCTTTCGGCATGTTCAGGCTTGTCGAATTCGATTTTTAAAAAGTCGGACCGGTTTAACTTTTTCGATTAATCGAAAGGTTTTGAACCAATCAAAATGCTTAAAATCTGTGCATCAAATGTGCGTTCAGAAAAATGTGAGTTTCTATATCAAAAATAAACGTTACTAGAGGACGTTTAAAAACATTATGTCTTCAAAAAAGGATAAAAGAGAATTTAACGAGATTTTAATCAGTGACAGGATGTTGGAAGAAGCGCTCTGGAGCCTATTAGCAGAAGACATCCGAAGAAAATATTTAGAAATCATCTTCTTCTTGCTTTAATCGAAATTCGTTTAATAAAATATAACACACTCCAAAGTTAGGTCTTTTCTGCAGCCACTTTTTCGTCCACGTACGACGTTTCTGACGTTTTCAAACTTCGTAGTTGCTGAAACAATAATTGCAACAGCAGCGAGTTCAACTTCGTCTTCGCTCTCTGGAGACATTTTAACGAAATAAAAATATCAAAAATCTGTTCTTGTGTATCACCTGTCAAGTTTCCATTTTATTTTAATTCTCAACATAATTTTGACAAATCGAATTCGATTAATTGGGCCGTGTATCATCGCCTTATCACCTGTCAATTTTCGATTTTATTAAGCCGAAGACATTGTAAAGTGATGACAAGAACATTAGATTTTTATTGGGTTCAAAACTCACTACAATGCTTGTAATGGCGTACGTCGCAATTTAAGCTTTACCCAGATTATTCTTTTTTCTTTTTCTTCTTTTTTTTCGCTTGTTATTATGCCAGCCTGTCTATGTCGAACAAGAAATTTAAAGGTCTTGTAAACGTGTGAGTTTCAGCCGTTTTAATAGATTAAAAGCTGCTAGTTTAAACTGATCGTGTATTTCTGCCTTTCCTCTAAATCAGTGGTATTAAAAATAAACAGCTTTACGTCAAAGCGTAGTCATTGGGTTAATACTATGTTTCTCATCAAGCCTAGGTCACAACTGCTTTTCTTCTGCACTCACACAAGTAATAGAAAGAGAAGTGAATGTTTCTCAGTAATACTTCTGTTCAGCAACTTTTTCTTCATCTTTATTCTGTAATAATATATTTAAAACTCAGAAACTTTCATTTAGTCAATAAAGAGTTTTAATTTAGCTAATACCTTTGTTTTTTACAGTAAGTACAAAACGATCCCCAAGCTGCTTTCGGTGAACATATTATAAACCGGGAAAACAGGATTGACATCCGGGTTAAACATTTGTCGAACCTATCAAACAGTACGGCTCACGCAAAGCAATAAGGAAATATGTATTCTCCTACAGCCGTCCACCAATACTGAATACACCATAACTAAATATGTGACGTCAAGATAAACCTCGCCGAAACCGTCCGATAGACACGAGCATGGAAACAAATGAATCGGGAGCAATAAAAATATGAATATGCACCGATATGCAGTTCGATATCAGTAAAAACCATAGTACTTCGGCAAAGAACATCGGAGGAGGGTAAAACCTCGGCAAATTATCCTGGGTGGAGCTTAACTTATTAGGCCGGGTGTAAGAAACGTGGAAACAAAGTTTGTGTGGTTATTAAAAAGAATGCGCCTAATATTGATACAAATACAAGAAACAGATATATCCACCTCTGAATTCTATTCAATTTTTACGAACTAGCCATTCTTCTTAGAACAGCTTGGATATTGTTTGAAAAGGGCTGACGTTGGTATCAGACATTTTGTTGTTGTTGTTAAGGTTTGTAGTAAAGATGTGTTCAGCCTTTTTTATACCTTAAGGTGGATTTCCACTTAAAAGTAAAATGGATCGGAACGAAATAAGAAAAATACTTAAACTTGATTGGCTATCTCCTAATTATTCTTTTGTTTTTTTTAATTTTTTCCGATGCTGTCCGCAAGAAAAGATGAAACGATTTCAACTTTCAGTTTGAATCGGAACGAATTGGAACGGAAAACTTTATTAACCAATCAGATTCCAGAAATCACAATTATTCGTTCCAACCCATTCCAAGTCGCTTTTGAGTGGAAAACAGCCTTTAGCTCTTTCAAAGGCATAGCAAAAACAAAATTTGGTTGTCATGGAAACCTTATTCTTTAAATTGTATACGACAGATGTCCTGCTCCACAGTATACGGGAATAATAGAAGGTGCACAGCGATAGCGCGGGGGCAACGATTATCAAAGTTTTGTTATTTCAAAAGAAATAGTGAATTTAAACCTATGTAAAAAATAATGGCAGAGAAAAAGAACTAAAACGACTAAAACAAAAGATATGAATCATATGAAAGTGAAATAAGAAGAAGAAGCTTAGGGTCTTTAACAATTTCTGCAACTGACGCAATATTATACAACAAGCGGGAATTTACACTGAGACCATGTTCAAACGTTGCGGGTAGAAATTAAATTTAGGATAGGTTGTCTGTCCACACGAAACTGAGCTTATCCAATATTTGAAACAAAATAATTTCGTTTCGATGCAAAAAGTGCAATGATTTTGCTCCGATACTGAAACGGTATCGTCTGAACAAAAGTATCGAAACAAAATGGCGACATAAAATTGTAAACAATTGCTCAAGTTTTTACTTGATGTATCCGGTGACTGACTTTTTTCGCCGTAATGATATATATCCGGAACGTGTAAACATGGTCTAAATAGTATGAAAACCAAAGGATTTTTGGTGAAACATCGCTAGACGCTTCTCAGAATCTATCAAAGCGTCTTAGACTGAGTCAAGCTACAGTAGCCTATTAAAGCAACTTAAACAATGATTAATAAATAGAAACTGTCATAAGAATTGATTCGGTTCTACATTCACGTTTTCATTTTAAAAAAGTTGGCATACGAAGCTGTGAATAAAATTAAGATGATCTGGAAATTTTTTTGAGCATAGCCAGCCCTCCCACAAATTCCTTTTTTAAGAGCGACAATATATTTTAGTCACGTCTAATCACCACACGAGTAGCACCAAGTGGGACTACGAGTGACCATGCATAACCCGAGTGACCACGAAACCACGAGACACCATGAATGACCACAAGTCACTACGAGTGACCATGTGTGACCACGAGTGACCATCAGTGACAACATGTGACTGTGAGTGATCATGAGTGACTGGGACTGACTAGGACTGACTAAAAGTGATCACGAGTCTCCACAAGTGATCATGAGTGACAGCATGTGATCACAAGTGACTACTAATGACTAATAGCAACTACAACAATGGAAAGGCATGCCCCGAGGCAAACATGTATTTTAATACAAATACATAAAGTATAATAAAATTTAATCACAAGATGAAAAATAAAATCATCAAAACGGAAAGCATAGATGTTTATGTAACTTATTTTCGTAGTAATCGAGGCAAGATACGCATGCGCCTGATAGCGCATGCTTGAATTGGAAATCGGACAATTTCGCAGCTACTATAATAACAAAATCAGGTAGTGCAAAATCCCAGCTACAAGAAATAGCTGAACGTATTTTCAAAATCGGTTTTGATTATTCTATCGATATCAATATATCATGGATACCTAGAAAAGAAAATCGTTTGGCAGATAAAATAAGTAAATATTTTGACTACGATGATTGGCAAACTACAGCAAAGTGTTTCAACAGACTGAACAGATTATGGGACCCCTGACAATTGACGATTTGCAGACCACGAGAATGCGAAAACGCCAATATTTAATTCACTATTTTGGTGTCCCAGAACAGCGATCGTCGATGCATTCACTGTCCCGTGGGGAAATGAAAATAATTACTTAGTCCCGCCTACGTCATTAGTGAGCAGAACTTTAATCACATGGAAGTCACATGGAAGCGTCGAAAGCCATAGGTGTGCTAGTTGTTCCATACTGGAAATCTGCAAAATTTTGGCCGTTATTAATAAACTCAGATTCGAAATTTAAGACGTTTGTCAAAAAATACCGTGTTTTTAAAAACACTAGCGATTATGTTAGATTGGGAAATAACCGTGATGCGCTTATTGGCTCTGCTGCTTTTAAAAGCCCAATGATTGCGCTAAGAATAGCCTTTTCGTAAAACCGAGACAGTAATTTTATGACGGATACAAAATTTTACAGCGTGAATTGTTACGAAATATGTAGGTCAGCAGGATTGCAGATTCCTACTGCTGTGGAAACACAATCGTGAAAAGTGTAGATAGACGGGCAGTCAAGCCCCAGTTTAAGAGGAAGGTAGCATTAGCAGGAGTGCAGATGGCTACTGGATATAAACTTTGGGTCGCTTAACCCATTATTTTAAGAAAGGTAGAATCAGCAGGATTGCAGATGTCTACTGGGCATTGAAACGACTGTATTAGGATTATATGTTGCCGGTTGTGCAAAACGTAATAAAATTAGCAGGATTGCTCAGGTTAACAAAGTAGGTTAGCAGAATTGCAGAAAAACAGGTGTTGTATTAAAAGATGAGTGTAAATGCATAATAATTATATTTATCCTCTGAATTTAGACTTTGTCAAATCTTACGTTGAAAAACAAACTCCTGGAAATGCGAATAAAGAGCTTAAAGTACTAGCTGATCAAATTCCAAGTGTTTTGGACAAATGTCGAGAACCAACTACTCTAAAGAAGTATACTTGTTATTTTAACCTTTGGAAAGATTGGGCCGAGCGGTACTCATTAAAACGTTTCCCAGCCGACGAACTCCAGGTGGCATTATTTCTGTTGAGTTTAATTCAAGGTGATATGCGTCTATTAGTATAATCGAAAGCTGTTTCTATGCCATAGAATTTCACCACAACATCATTTCATGTCATGATCCTTGCGAAGCTCCTATCGTTAAAAACATGCTTGAGGCGGCAAAGAGAATAAAGAAGCAACAAGTGAAGAAGAAAGATCCTATAACAGTAGACCACCTTAATTCGATTTTTAATTATTTGGAAGGTAAAAATGCCGATTTGAAGAATTTAAGAACACTAGTGATATGGTTGATAGGATTTAGTGGCTTCTTAAGATTTAATGAAATTGTGAACTTAAGTCGATCTGACATCATTTTCTTTGACACGTACATGACACTTTTCATTAGCAAAAGCAAAACTGACGTTTATAGGAAAGGTTCAACGGTGTTTATTGCAGAAAATATTTCCGACTTGTGTCACGTTAAGAATCTTAAGCAGTATTTAGTGAAAGCAGAAATTGCTGAAAATTCGGAAAAATTTATATTTCGAGCAATAACCGCAGGAAATAAACAGTCCCTGAGAAAAACAAACAAACTTATCTCGTACACGAGAGCAAGAGAAATGTTTTTAGATGTGATTAAGGATATAGGCTTAGATCCAAGAAATTTCGGATTACACAGCCTTCGTTCAGGCGGTGCATCTGCAGCGGCTAACAGTGGAGTTAATGATCGGTTGTTTAAACGACATGGACGTTGGAAGTCAGACCAGGCAAAAGACGGGTATGTTGAGGATAACATAAGTGCTTTACTCTCTGTATCTCAGACATTAGGACTTTGAAATCACCCCTACTTTTAAGCACAGAATACCGAAGATGACTCCACTCACTAAATTTTATTTCTCGAATAGCGTCCTAAGTCTTGAAGAGATTACGTAGACAATAAGGCTCTTATTTTCGGTTGAACAAAGTGAATAAGAAAATAATACATAACTATTAAACTTTTTATTCTTTACATCTTGATCTTTATATCAAGAACCCGTATTTAATAACATTTTTGTGTGGGCTAGCAACAAATAAATATCTTTTTACTTTTGGAACTTGTGTCACAGGATCATATGCCTAATCAATCTAGGTTGCTAAATTATATTTTCCTGAACGGTTCAACAGAAGTTATATTGACAATCTAAAAAGCTGAATCAGTATTCTTGAAGAAGGACTCACTTCACCTTTAACGAACTGATACTGGTTTAACTCGTTACATACAATTTTTTACAAAAATTACTTAAGGATTGAATGTTACCAAATGCACACCAGCATGGTATAAGGCAAGTAACGTAAATATGACAACGAAACTTAAAGGTTGCTTGTAACTGCTGTTGTTTCGTTCATTGCAGAGATTTTTTGTACAGCACTGTGCCTAAAAAAAAGAGAGAAAGGTAAAATAATATAAATACATTCTTCCCTTATTTCATATCACAATAGAAGCTTTTTCCAAAACCTTAAAGATGGAATTTGACCACTAGTTGTAAACTAAGGGACCGAGTTTGGTGACAAAAACATGTCATTTACCATGTCAATAAAACAGTAACGGTTGCCACAGCTAGTTTGTGTTATGCAAGTGTTAGATTAGGCCCCAGAACATAAAATTTAAAAACCGTAGTTGTTTGTTGGTGGTCTCTGTTATACAATGATACTTTATGGGAATTGTTTGAGACTTTTGCATATTAAGCAAGTCAACCACAAGAAAGCAAACTAGACAAATAGTAGAATATTCATTTTATATCTCAATAAATTAACACGATAATACTTTTACCTCACAATAATGCGAACGATGTCCATTACAGTATGACTGGCAGTTGATAGAATCACGTGGTACACACTTCTTTTCAGAATAATATTGTATCGAGTCATCATAATCTTTGTAATAATACGTCAATGTCAAGCACGCATGTGATAGGCGTATACTTTTCTTTGCTTTTCATTGCAATTTTGTGCGGATGGAGAGCATTGAAAACATCGAAGAGTGAACACTAAACGGAGAAGTTTGTGTGTACACAGGGACACATTGTCAATAACACACAAAATAACAGTTGTTGAAAGAATTTTGTAGTCAACTTAAATACAATATGTCAATCTGATATACAGCACTGAAAATCTTACACGACAAGGCGTGATCTTGGACCTTATTTTTTTCTCGACGTCATCATTTGCTTGACGTCATCATTTGCTTGACGTCAAGTAACCAATCGGGTTTATTCTTGTTGCAAGTGCTCTAATATTTTAAAATTACTGACTAGTAAGTGAAACAAGGCTCGTTTTTATATGACAGCTGTTTTCGTTATAGCGCAAAATGATCACGAGGTTCTGTTTTAGCGCACGTGCGGTCTTAGCTATTCTCTTTTTTCTCCAAGAACGCACGCGCTAACAAACAAACTCGTAAGTTTTCTGCGCTATAGCGAAAAAAGCAATCAGAAACAAGCATTAAAATTCTTCCAAAAAATATTTAACAATTGGAGTCATTTAAGTTTAACCGAACACTAATAATAACAAGAAAACCAGTCGGTTTGAGCACACAATCAAATTTTTAAATCAACCAAAATATGGTCATGAAAATCTGTCGATGCAAGAAAAAGAACACGTGCAGAAATATGAAATAGACTTCATAAGATAAACAATTATTAATATACTATAATAAATACAGCATTTTTTCTCATTATAACTCTATGTTATATTATAAATAAATGAGCAGCAAAAACTTCTGTTCATTCCATGCATTCTTGCATTGGGCATTATGGCTAAATTTTAAAAGGTTCACATTATAAAATAATCAAATAGTTTATAAAACGACAAAAGTTTCTAAATTTATAGTAAAGGTCACACCATTTCAACATCACTGTATAAGAACTACTCAAGCATTATATTAATGGATTGATAGGTATATATACATGGAGGTATAAAAGAACAGGAGATACATCTTCTTTAGAGCTATTGAAACCATGCGTGATGCAAAAACAGGTGCTGCATTCAAAAAGAACGAACTCATCTTTTAATTTGCCCGCGGGAAGTTAGTTTGATTGTTTAAAAACGAATTGTGATTGGCCAATTCGGACCAACTGTCAATCAATTTAATTCATGTAAAGAGTCGCCAAGTGTTGTGTGCAGTAGCAGTAGCTAACAAAAACTACGATCACAGTCCTTATAAAAGAGTTAACCAAATAAATAAAAATAAATAAAGTTTGTCTGTTAGATATTTAATTACACAGTCTCAAAATGTTAACAAAATCTTTTTCAGAATCTTAAGTATCATTCTATAAAAACATTCCTCTCTTCACTCTATTTTCACATTAAGCATTTCATATTGATTATCTTATTCTTCTAGGCTAAGAAAAAAGCAAAAGAAAAAAAGCATGATTTTTTAGAAAGCATCTGAAATTAACGTGTTTAAAAAATCATGCTTTTTTTCTTTCGATAAGAGATTTTAAATAAACATAACCTTAGCGTAGAAATGAAACAAAAGAATCATTCAGCAAATCAAAACAATCATAATGGCTCTTGCCCGCGTTTTTTAGATAAATTTTGCTTAAAATGTCAGAAATAAAAGCCTATAAAATGTGCAAACATCAATGGATCGTCTTGAAATTTTCAGAGACGTTTTCTAAAACCTTAGTTGTGCCATGGTTACAACGGCGTTACAACGGCGCATGTATATCTTATGTTTTAAGCCAGTTTTTGCCACACATATTTTTAATATTTTTCCACTTTCTCTCAAGAATACTGAAGTTTCCTCGTGCTTCTAATGTTTACATATCCTCTAAAGATGATTGGCTAATAAAATTCATAAGCCACTTAGACCTCAGCCTTCAGGAAATATGTATTTTAATGGCTTTTTAAAAACGTAAACAAACGCAACTATGCAGCAAATCTGTGAATATCCAGTGAACTTCCCATCGCGCATAGTTTCAAAGGACACCGCTTTCAATAGAAATTTGAATTAAATGGACGATTAGTGAGTTTTATCTCCTGTTCTTTTATACCTCCATGGTATATATATACCATTTGCGTATGGTAGCACAAGAAGAAAATATAAACAACAGATCACCAGATTAGAGAAATCCAGTTAAAAAAAGTTAAAAAGTCAATTTCAGTGTTATAATAAAAAAATAATCTTTAAATAAGGAATTTACACTACATGGTCCTTCTTTTACAAAATTTATCCCGGTGGGATTGTCACATGGTACAATTTTCGGTTGAGAGAAAACACACACGTTTCACGGTCAAACTCTCACAAAAAAAGGTTTGATTAAACAAAAACTACAATTATCTGAATTAAAGTAAAGCTAAACTAGCAAAAACTCACCTAAACTACACAATATGACAGGTTTGAAGTTAGGAAACAAAGAATCTGTAAAAAAATTCAGCCCCTATTTATGAAGAGGTGACTGGGTGAACGGTGTGTTTTCCCTCAAATCATATTGGCTACCGTGAAAAATACGGACCTGTAATTGGATTAAAAGTATCACGTGACATTTCCCGCCCGGTGAATGCCTGAGTAAGCGCAAAAAAGAAGATGTAAACCAAAACTTGTTTATAGCTATATACAATTTAAAAATATAGGTATCTATACACATGTATGGTTCCATTACTTCAAAATTTAGCTAAATAAATCAGCAGCATTCTCTGGTGTTATTTCAACTTCACATCATACTTCCAAATACATCAAATACACTTATTACATGTCGCAACATTTTCTTCTTGTATATAAACGAACGATCTGCTGAAGGATTACCTAATGTTTTTTTGTAAAAATCCTGTGAACTGCACATCACGCATCAAGGGGATGCCGAAACAATAGCAATTTGAATAGAATTTTAATGAGCACCAAGATAGTTCAATCTCCGTCTCTATTTCTACCTCTATGATTAAAACAAGGTTTTGTAAACATTCTTGGTACAGGGAATGTAATACACTTCATTCAACATATAACAGATTTAATTGTGGAAACCGAAAAACACAAACATGACTAGAAGCTATAAAGCAGCTAGCTAGCTAAATAAACTCTTAGGAAAAAATATTGGAGTCTGCGAAAATAATTTTAAAATGTTTGCCATACAACGACAGCCAACAAGAATGTTGATGGAGGATCTGGGACTTAATTAATTAGGCATTCGTCATCTAAATTAGGCTAGATTATTCTGCTAATTAGGAGCAGTATGTAGCTAGCTAGCTAGCTAGCTCTGCTGTAGCTAGCTAGCCCATTATAGCTACCTAGCTAGCTACAGTTAGCTACAGCAGAGGCTAAGTGTGGTATAGTTCACAAACACTAGCTAGCTAGGCTAACCAGCTACTAGTCAAAAAAATCAAAAAGTCAAAAAAATACCAAAACATTTCACTCGTTTAACAAAGTATATGTAAACAATATTTATTTGCTAACTAGAGCGCTACGGAAAAAATATAAATAGAGCATATTCTCATCTCACCTGTCTTGTCTTTTCAACTTTCTTCAAGTTTTTTGTCAATTTTCGAACAAAACATGGCCTCGCAGTAAACGATACTTTGCTAGTCAATGCAAATAAAAATGTTTTGGGAAGTTAGTTCAGCGAAAAAAAAGAATATGCCAAGAACTTCACGTATGAACGCATAAGAGCTGGGTCCGCGTAAATGATTCACCAATGTGTTCATTTTTTATTCCGAGACGAAGAAAGGCTAAACCAAACACACATTCCTGCGGATTGTGTGAATTATTTTATAGATTGCATTATCAACTGATCCTGCTTTTAAATCTTAAACTGGTTTTGTGGAACTTGATATCCAATATCTTTACCTATATATCTTAACCCAATTAATTATATACTATGTTGAAGATAGCAAATAGATTCTTGTGCCAAGCCCTCAATGCTTCAAAACTACAACTGCAACCAAATACAAAGATATGAAGCAAGAAATGAATAACAACGATTAGGTCATTGGTCTTCAATAAATTTAAATTGAAGTATCAAATTTATGAAGAAATGCTATGAGGAACTATGATTTTTAGGATTAATTAACTAAGAACATTTCGCCTTAAGTCAGCAGCTTAATTGTAAGTTTTATACTAAGAATCAATACGACTAGTTTTCACTATTTTTTACACACCAGCGCCACAGTGATTTTTCTTATCTAGTAGGCGTGTATAGTAACAAGTAAAACAGATATCTTTTTCTTTGTATTAAGCTTGTAAAGAAACTGAACGATATGACTTCCTATTCTGTGCGTATTTGACTTCTCTGACTACTATCGTTTCTTACCCAGTATGCATAAAAAATCTTGAGAATGTCGATATTTTCCAAAGTGGTTAAATACAGTACCTCCGTCCTAAAATACTTCCTGTTCCTAAAAACAACTTTTAAATGATTTCCATCAACTGTTTAGCACTTTAGGAATCTCTCAAGTTGCAAAGCAGTCATAATACGCCAGAGCTTTAGGTGTGAACTTGTTGTGCCCTGATGCAAAGAAGAAAGAATTGTCCTTATGACATCAACTGAAAAAAAAGAAAAGTTAGATTATTTTTCAATTAATTGTATATTTCCATACTTATAATTCTGAGACCATTTTGTCGTTGTTTTGAGTTTAAAGCCAAAAAAATTATTTCCTGACTTTTTCGCGTAAACAATACGTCTTAACGCATTAAATAATGAAATATTTTTAACACATTTGCATTTGTTGAAAGTGTATTCGATTAATTTCGCATGACTCTCACGTATTATTTAATTATGAAATATTTTATCATCTAAAGGTTTCCTGACCGCGTCATTAAAGGGGCTACGGAACGGCTGTTGGTTTTCGACTTTAGTGACTTACACGAAAGTCGAGCTGATGGCGGCGAAAAACAAAAATGGCTATTTTTCCGGCATGTATGTAATTTACAGACTCGAACATATAGATATATCTAGAATTTTTATCTTCTCCAGCCTTGGTCATGTTTTCATCCAGAATGAGTCTTGCTGAAATATTTCTTTGTATTATACTTTTCGAATAAAAATATTGAACCAGCGAGCAAAGTGCGCTGGTCTGTTTATTGCGCAAAACGGGTTTGCCGGATTTTTAATATGTGCGCGGGATATTTTAACCGGTTCGTAGCCCCTTTAACGTGCATTATTATCCGTTTTAACAACAGGAAAAAAGAATAGATCTTTCTTACTCATTTTGTATTTGTTCTTTACTGCAACGGATTGTTGCAGTCGTAAGGAACATGTGTTTGCAGTATGTACAAATGTTTAATTCAAGAACCGTGTAGTAAAAAGTCTTCATTTCTCATTATACCATTCCGTGCCTCGTTATGAAAAGGAGGTTAGAATACAAAGAATAAGGAAATAGTTTTAAACGTGGTATATTTGTTGTATAATGTTGAATTTTTCAACATCTATCAACGTTAAAATAAGGCTTTTACCTTAGTTATTTACTTTATGTAAAATTTAAAGGAAAACATGTGGCGTTTCAAGCAATTCTCTGTTATTTTTACCTGAGAGAATTATCTGTTACTTGTACCTGGGAATTAATAAATTTGCTTATATAAGGATCATTACGTTTTTGTAGTAAAATGATTAACAAGTTGTGACTATGTTTTACACCAAATTTCAAATCTTTGGATTTTTTGGAAAATTTTGTTAGAAATATTCTCTCAGCAGTAGCTATTTACTTGTTCAGCTGCTTCACATTCGCAAAAGTTAAGATGACAACATATCCGACAAATAACTAGTAGGACACTTAGCGTAATTTTCGTAACGTTTTACAAATTAAACACAAGTTATATATGATTTTAATTTTATATTTCACAAGCACCAATCAAAATACATACGTTAACGTTACAAGTTTTATCCTAGTAAAATATGAGTAGTTCTTTGTCCTGTTCTGCATCAACCATGGAAACGCCCGCGTCTGCCTCTTCCTCTTCCTCTCCCCCTGCCTCTACCTCTTCCTCTGCCTCTCCCTCTGCCTCTACCTCTTCCTCTGCCTCTGCCTCTACCTCTGCCTCTGCCTCTTCCTCTGCCTCTTCTTCGAATAAAATCGTTTTGTTTTCGACGTATTCGAAACCGGCGAACTCGGCGTACAACTCGTCTAATTTTGCGACCAATCTTTTTAGCTCGTCGAATTCCTCGCCTTATTTTGCGACCAATCTTTCTCACTCGTCGAATTCCTCGCCTTACTTTTCTCACCGCCTTTCTAACTTTTCTTTTAATTTTTCTCACGCCTTTTCTTATTTTTCGCTTGATTCTTCTGAGCAGTAGTGGATCGTGACTGTCGACTAAACGAAATTGTGTACAAATAAAAAAGTTTAAATTGTTTTAAATTTGAAAACAGAATGTGTATAAAGCAATGGGTGTTATTGAAGTGAGTAATGTTATGCGGAGTGAAGTAAAAGAAATAAGAAAACTGAAAGGTTTCAAGAAGCTGATGTTAGACTAAAAAAACTAAAAACTGTGAGTTTTAAAACTAATAATATTTTCTTACCATCATTTGCCATGTGATATTGATGAGCAAATAAATTTTCTAAAAAACGAGGACACATATATTTTGTTTTCATTTGTCACTACTCTTAAGTCATATGTTTGGCACAAAGAAAATAAAGACGCATAAAAGAGACCTTATTCAAACGCTTACTTTCGCGAAATGGTAACAAGTTTAATATTTAACAACGTATTAGTTTTAAGCCCAACTTAAGTTAGAATAGCTAAACAAAATCTAGTACTATTGACAACTTGGTAAATAAATTAAACCTTAACTGCTTAGATGCTATATTAGTCAGGATTACAATCTATTACGAATCAACTACTGAGCAGTTTATAATTGTTAAAGAAAGAGCTTAACAAAGACCTATCTGCCCGGAAACTAACGATTTCGCGGAAGACAATAAGATGGGCGTAGAAATTTCAGCCGGGAAATGAAAAAGTCGTTAATATTAAGGGAATTAAGTTAAGTGTCTTTTTCAGATGATTGATGTGAAAGAACTAACCTGGCTGAATGCTGTACTCTTCTTCATCTTCATCTATTTCGGCATGAACTAAAAAGAAAAGAGAAAACTTTATCTTCCAGCATTGTAATTAGTTTGAAAAATTTGCGGGAAATAAGTGGAAATTGGGATCAGGTGTTAAACATCTTTCTTACCTGTTAAAACAGCAGCTGTGACAAGAAAAATTAACAACACAGTTTTCATTTTGTCAGGATTAAAAAAGTGTCTAAAATATATAAAAATATGTACATTAAAATCGCAGTTATCAACATGTCTTTTACTAGCTAAATTTTTATCAAATTGTCTGAGCGTTCATATATCTCGAACATTACTAAAATCAAATTGAGTTGTCGCTCGAAACAAAGAAAAAACACCTGAGAAGAGACTAAATGATTTAGTGCATTGGAACTGTGTTTAACTTCAGTAAATCAGAAATCTAAAATGCTCATCTCAACAAGTTTACTGTGCTTACAGCAAAAAGAAAAGAAATTCTAACCTCACTATTTTTCTTTACTGGCGTTCACGTCTACTTCATTTATTTTTGGACCTCACTTTCCAAAGTGATACCTCTTTTTTTTTGGATTCCTTTTATATCTTTCCAAACCAATTAGGTGGTAATTACCAAATTTGATCATTTTGCTATTTTCTAATTAATGGTTAATTAATTATGTAATAAAACCTACTTTTCAATACGAGGATGTTTCGACACATTATTTGAAATATTTATTTCTACCACAAGGAAGCTGTTAGAGGTACGGAAGTTCAATTAGTCATACTTTGCATGTTACCAGTTCCAAAAAAATATATGGTTAACCACGTGATGCAACACATAGATAGTTTATGTGAAGTTTTGATGAGGTGATATTCTCTGATAATTATGATCATGGTTGATTTAACCACCTTGGAAAATATGGAGTGCTAGGGTGGGATGAAAGGCTTAATTTTGTGTGTGTAATGTTTAATACTTTTTGATAAGTAACGGCAGAAAAAAATGACGACTGCAATACTTTTGCTGCCATCATCATATTTTTTTTAACAAAATTGTTATTTGAAATTCCATCACTTGGTATCTGTTGAAGAAAATTTGCTTGAAAAATTAAAGCGATTGCTATTCTAAATGAAGTTGTATTTATTTTGGCTTACAATCGTGTGCAAATATATTGAGATAAATTCAGCTTAAAGTTATGCTTAAAAAGCCCCATTTTTTAATGTTAAAGAGCCAGATGACCCCGTAACAGTATTTCAACATTGAGATCGGGGGGAAGGAGGCATGTAAAATGTTGGGGAGTTTTGGTACCAAGTTTGTTTGTCTTTATATTTATGCACGAGATTGTCGTCCACCAGCTTTTAAGGCGCCATTATAGACGAAAAATCAAAAGTTTTACTAGATTTCTTTACTGTAATAAATACACTGTCAATCTGACACAAAAAGTATTTTAAAAAAACATTTTGAAGAAATGTGAGTAAATGGAGCATATTCGATGCTATTGTCCTTAGGCGTTGAAGGCTATTTGTACAAAATAAAATTGTATATTTGAAAATAGACCACGTGTCTGAAATTTACCCAAAACGAAAGTATGTGGGGGCGTAAATGAGAGTTTATTCAAAAACGTATTTGCCATTGAACGTAGAAGGGTGTAAAAAATATGGCGCATATTGGGCTAGTTAGGTAAAGGGAGACAGGCTAATTAGAGCCATTGTTGTGAAAGCAAACCTTCAAATTTCATTCACTTAACCTTAACCCACTTTTTGCCCCAGGACACAACATTACGTCACGAGAGAATGAAATGCTCTCATAAAGTCAATTTTGTATTTTGCATATTCTATCAGTTTGGCAATGTTAAACCAGGTTCAAGGCGTAAATTTTTATTTTTCAGCGTGTGTAGGCATACATATTTTGGGAAAAATTGTCAACTATTAACTATCATAAATTAAAAAGCAACCAAGTTCATGCCGCCTTTCGCTATGGATACAGAAAGTTTTTATTTTTTTAATTATTCTTTAGTCAATGTTTTCAGCCATAGTTTGCTATTAAAAGCAAACTTGCAGAAAAATGATTTCGTATGTATCAATCGATTAATTTATCTTGAAATAGTTATCCACCCAGAACATATAATTATTGCGTTTAAAGTCAACAATAACTTCGCTGCTTAATGAATTGATATAAACGATTACTCTAACACGAAGATAAGTTACATAATTTCAAGGTTAGTGTATAAGTTTGATAATACACTTTTAAAACTGCATCCCAAAACTAATTTGTTGCTTGAGTCCAAACATTGTTTATACTAAAATCTTTCCACTTTCTTATAAAGTTGTTGCTTAAAACAAATTACCTGTACCCCTAGAAGCCAACAAGAGACACAATATAAGTTTTTCCGTGCTTTGTAAATGAAAGAGACATAAACTTATAGCATATATTTTATTTTAAGAATAAAATGAGACAGTTTTTGTCAATTTAATTGACGTAAGTAACCAGTATATCAAATGGTGAGTCATATTGAAGTAACTGGTACAAAAGTCCTTGATATTGGAGAAAAACACGCGCCTAAAATGTGAAAACAAAATAAGAACAAGCTAAAGCAGTCGAGGCTCAAAGTATTTTTTAAAACTAGGAACAACTTGGACTAAGGTTACAATACTATAAAAACTCACAAAATGAAATAGCAATCCAAGACCATAATAGACTGGGCCTGCAAATATTGCACTTTTTCAAAGATTGTTAAGAACAAAATGAGAAAAAATTAAGTCTTAAAATGTCTCAAAGAATAAGATCAACTTTTGTTTTTCTCATATGAAGTATACCTACAAATATATTATTGTTGGTGGTGAATTTAATTTGCCTTACCAGTCTAAAGATGCAGGCGGAAGTCACATGACTTTCATTTCTGACTCAACTGTGTATTTTTTGTGGTGATCATTAATCGGTTCAGTGCAGCAAGCGTGTCAGCAAGTTTTGAAACAATCAATGTAAATTTCCCTTAAATCATGTGTAAATGAAATTAGTTTCTCCTTAGTCAATTTTTATTTTTAACTTCTGTACTTCTTATCGACGTGGTAATGGACCACATGATTATCACTAGTTGCTATATACAAACATGAATATTGCGTATCGATCGAATCGAAAGATTATTTCGTTTGGGGACTGAAATAAAGCGCTTTAGTAAATAGTTATCAAATTATCTTTTTAATAACCAACAACATTATTTTATATAGAATTTGTCAGTAGAAAATACAGTTTTTCTTCTCAGTGTTTAAATTAGAACAGTATCCAATAATAGCCATATTCTGTGTGTTCAAAAGGGTTGCGCGAAGCTTTTTCGGACAATTTCCAAACAACCCGATTTTTACGGACTTTCGGTTGGTTGCATGTAGCTTAATTTCGGAATCACGGCAGAACACGAAAAGAAAGGACACATGGTGAGGTTTGTAGGTCTACTTTTTACCGTTTTCTCTTCTAAATACTTTGTAGCTATATGATTATTTATATCCCGTATGTCTTCACCACGTTTTATAGCAATGTATAAATATTAAAGAAACCAATTTTCCGATTTTGGCTACAACCATCCTACAACCATCCTACAACCCATCTACAACCATCCTACTAGCATCCTGCTAGCTAGAGGTAGCCTTATTTATTCGTATTCTTTTAAAGTTTTTATTTAGTTTGGTATATTATTATTTATTTTTATATTGGGGTTGTTGCTATCTAGCTAACTAGCTCTGGCTAAAAAGTAAAGGTAGTCAAATACAGTTTGACTACAACAAAATTGTTGTGCTAAATGCAGTTACACCTTTTATTACTGTCATGAAAACTTATTACGCTAAATGAAATTGCTGCGTAACTTTTTAGCAGGACAGGGTAACGATGAGCTGTTTCCAGTGTTTTTGTGCGGATGTACAACATAATTTACCTGTACGCTCATCCTGGTATTAACGACGAGTTGTTTCCTGTGTTTTTATTTAAACCGAAGCTGTGATAAGGTTTTTTTGGACAAGGATATCAGCCCTATACGGATGTGCGACGCGGCTTGCCTGTATTAAACGCTTGCACGATTAATTCTTCTTTAACTCTTTCGCAATATAAAAAAAATGTGATCGACTATTTGTGCTATGACGGGGTAACTACATGCTGTTAAAAATGTGTTTTTATTTCAGCTAAAGTTACAGGAAAATTATGCTTTAAAAAATATATTACACTCAAAACACTATGATACTGTCTGCGTTCCACTCGATTTACGACATACTGTTTACCTGTACTAAAGCGCTCCACCTGAATATATGGTGCACTTTACGGCTCCTTATAAGCCCTAAACTTTTCATTACACATTTACTTGTGGTTTATCTCAGTGTTTCCGGCTAGTCTCTTTAGCCATATTTTGTTTAAAATGGTTGCACGCAGCTTTTTCCGGAAAAATCTGATAATTTCTGCAGAAATTATGCGGACAAAGGAGTATAAAACAATCTAAGCTTACGTGACTACGGCCATTTTGAAAGTATGTTTTTCTTTACTTTTTAAGTTTTATAGTCACGTAAAAATCTTGAACTCACCAATTTTAGGATTTTGGCTACGAACGTAGATTTCAAAGCGAACATCGTAAAAAGCGAGCTAGCTTTATTGTTCAGTTTTGTACGACAGCTTTTGATATTTCTATTTGTGTTATTTTTACCAATCTGATTTTTACTAAGCTGCAACTGAGGGCTATCTAGCTAGCTGTTATCTATCTATAGCTAAAAAGAGAAAGCCGCCAAATAATTAGCTACACCTTTTATTGTAGTATAAACTTTGGCAAAAGTTTATTGACTCAATGAGAGAACTGTCATAACTAACCTGTGATACTTGGGGTTTATTTTTTAACTAAAATTAATTTTGAAACCACAGCCTGCAGGATGTGATCTTATTTCCACTGTTAACCACTTTGTGAACAAAAATCCACGAAATAAAGATGCCTGGAATATGTATGGCGGGCGAGAATTTAAAGGCTGAAATATGTTCAACAGACAAACCCCTTGATTTTTTTCACAGGATAAGGGCTAGTTAGTTATAATCGTAGCTGTGAATAAGTAACCATTAGAAGAACGAAAGAACTAATTTTTTGTTAAGATTTAGTTGTTTAAATTTATACGACTGTACATTGAAAATAGTAGAAGTTCTACCGAAAGCTTTGAATACAGAATGTAACGAAGAATCTTGTTGTTGTTTTTTTATTTAATTTTTACATTCTACTTTACTGTTAAATACATTTAGTATGACATAATACGCTATTTACATTGTAATATAATTCTTTTTGATAGCTGTGCTCAAAACGTTTTAAATACATACTTTTGTGTTGATATTATTTTGTTTTTTCTTGCGCTCTTGTTTTTCAGTAGACTTGTTTACATTTTTTCTCATGTTGGCCATCATTTCTTTATGGAATGTATCCACAGTATTCTGTTCAGGCTTAGCTAAGATAATATACACTTTATATCCGTACAAAAACAGAATGAACAGAAGATTTACAAGCAAAAGTCCAAATATGTTAACATATGTTTTGCTTATTTGGTCATGTTGACCATAGTATAGGATAAACATGACAACAAAGCATAAATTAGTGACCAATGTTGCATAAACAATATATTTTGCTTCGTTAAAGTTTTGCGGTAACGTTCTAGCTCGAAATGCTTGGACATTGCATATGATCCTTAATATCAAGAGAAAACCAACTTGGACATGCATATGATAATATGAATTGCAAAATATATCTCTCTTCAACTTTTTTTCGTTTAAACTCTGGGTGACATGAATTGGTCGTTGCACTAATGTCACAGTAAACAAAGATGTCTGTATTAGGACAGCTACACCAACAATTACCATTTCTGTTGCTTTTGACATAAGAACTTGCGTACTTGAAAGTTTTACCTTGGCTTGAAAAGCAAATAACAGTTTTTGAGTCTTTGCTAAAGTTATTGAATATGTCACTGTAAAGCTGGCACCCACATAAAATGGAATAGACGTACATGTTATAGCGGACGGCTTCGCTATTGCGAGAAAGAAAAAGATTGGGTAAAATAAAATTGAAATAAATAATTGGAAAAGAGTTCTAAACGTATCTGTGCTTTTGACACATGGAGTTTCTCTGTATTTGAAAAACACTGACGCGATGAAGATTGTGATGCTTGCACCAATGCTTGCTAATATCAATGAAAAAACTGATGACATGTTTTTGAACTCAACAAATTTGTTAATATATGGATCATAACAACCGGTGCCATCAGCAAGAGAGAGGGTAACTCCCTTACATTGAGTACAAGATTTTATGCTGTCAGTCGCTTTGAAATGGCCGTCTTTACATTTGCGGCAACTCCATCCATACGCGATACCCCAAAGCGTTTCATTTTGAAGAAGGTAGTTGAATTTAGATTCAAAACCAGGAGGGCAGGATTTGTGATAGCATTTTGATATTGTCGGTGAGTTAGAATTTTGAGGCCAATATAAATTATCAGGAATTTCAGTTGATAGAAACTGTTTCTCGTCCACCTTGGTTTTGCCCCATCTGTTAAGACCAGTATAATTGACATTATAGAAAATGACAGAACTCCGAACTTTTTCGAATCCCGTCAAATGCACATTCTCAATATTGCCTTTCCAATAATTCACCGTGAACGCTTTTATTATACGATACAGATGGGTAAATAAACTCTTTTCAACTACTGTAAATAAACCAAATTCTGTTTCTTTTTTTAAACGGTCGTCAAAATGGCTTTTCAACCAACCTTCCTTCTCAGACCATGTTAACTTTGAAACAAGTTTCGTAGGGGCTAAGGTTTCATAGTTGTCGACTAAAATAAATAAACCATCGATAATTTTAGTGTTAATAAACTTCAATTTGTCATGTACAAAATATGGCTTTCCAAGAACAATCCAAGTTTTGTTTTCAACATTTTTGACGATATTTAAAAACTGTTGCAAGGCTTCATCGTCTCCCCGTACAACCACGACATTTATGCTTGTATCTGAGTTTAAAGTTTGAGTAATATGAGAAGAATCGTCATTGATATCCAGTTGAATGCTGGAAACGCAATAATTGTCTACTTTTGTGGCAAGTTCGTTAAATGTTTTGTTTAAAGAAAAAACAAATTTTTCATTTCTAGCATTAAGATTGACGAGTCCGATGTTCTTCCACTTATAATGGTCAATTAATCTTAAAATATGGTTGTAAGGCTCCCCATCTCCAAAAACTGTTAAGAACCATGGATGGGAATGTTTTACATCAGGAAAAATAGAATATTGCTCGGTAGAAGAAAATGGAATCTCGGTAGGTAAGAATATGTCAGCAGCAAGCTTGATCATTGTCTCTGGAAGGTAACCTAAAACTATCAAAATATTTGATTTTTTGTGTTTTTCATACTCGGGTATTTTCCTTGACGGAAAGCGTCCCCCTGGATTTTTGAGGACATTCTAAATTTTTTATCAAGCGTAAGTGTAAGTAGTGTATCCAACAATGCTTCTTCATTCTCGCAAATGTTGTAGGTGATGAAACCGATATTTCTTCGTTGAACGTTTAATCTAACCGCCAAGCTGTGGAGGTATGGTTCCTTCTTTAAAGGGAATTTATCAGCAGATAACCATGATGAAAATATTGCAACAACGTAGACTTCTCCTTTTTTTTGATCAATTGCTCCAATTTTGCAAGGTTTTTTTGACAACATGTTAATGCGTGCTGTAAAGTTTACTAGTAACAAGATAAAAGCACAATGCTGAATTTCCATTTTGTCAAAGTTCCACTATTACTCC
The DNA here is from genome assembly GCA_030067915.1 of Hydractinia echinata. NCBI lineage: Eukaryota > Metazoa > Cnidaria > Hydrozoa > Anthoathecata > Hydractiniidae > Hydractinia > Hydractinia echinata. The sequence goes on from JASGCC010000210.1 coordinate 241,900, forward strand.
CCGATTTCTGGCTTCTCATTAAAGTTGTACCAGTTTTATACTGTTTGCAATTTGTGATAACAATTCTATTAATATCTTGAAAAAGAATTTTTAAATTGACATTACAATGATAGAAATCGTCTTTTTTATCCTGCTATTGATTTAAGACCAAAAAATCACCTGCATCATGTGAAGACACAAAAAAGATGTTGTTTCCCAAATTGTAAATACTTATTGTTTTTGTCTGTTTATATTCGACGTTATTTATTATACACTAACACCTGTTGTTCTCATTCCTACTATACTTTTGACTCACAGCTAGTCGGTTATAAAATTGTCAATTGTCAATTATCAACCTGTCAGACTCGAATGTGCATGTGTGATAATGTACATATAGTGATGTGGCACGAGAATGATTTAGCGAAATTAAAAATGCTATTAGTAAGTAATAAGTTCCTGGCGCCTGTATATTCTAGAAACTTCCTGATCAAAGTACAACAAGAAACCGCGGTCGGTTTGAAATCACACATAACGAAAAAAACATTTCAGTCTACGCGTTCCTGCAAAAAATATGTCGATATAATTCCGATCCAGGGTAAACCAACATATCACACTACTCCATATGTGTGATTTAATTAATTACTACAAGCTGTATAACTTTTTTTCGTACACCTTAATATATATACTTTTAGGTTTAAACATAACATTACATTTCATCATACTAAATAACAAACAGATGCATATACTTATTGACCATGCGCTACCTTCGTATATATTTCAGCAGTATCAGGATCAGTGTGAAAACCCTGCAACTTAAATGTGCAATGAGTTCATACAACAACAATCATAGGTGGCAAAAGAAACATGCTAAAGTGGTTTATTTAAACAATTGTGTCAAGGTATATTTAAGGCTGTTCAATAAGCATTATTTTATTACGCCATTTTGTATATGAATCACCGTAATGTTATTCTGACATTTTGTTCACGGCCTACAAACAACAAATACGACATAATTTTACTGCTCACGCGTAGTAAACCAATCACGATCCATTTTGGTTTGGAAGTGGTGGTGTTGAGGTTTGGGAGGTCTCTTCTTGATCTTTTCCTCTTCTAATTCACATGTTAAGATGATGCGTTTCTTGGCCATATACAAATCTTAAACACACCAATTTTAAGATTTTCGCTACGAACGTGCATTATAACATGATTAGGACTGCAGGTGTTAGATTGAACTAGCTAGAGTTTTCATTTGCGTTGTTATAAAAATAATTTATCCTAGCCAATTGTTTGCTTAGAGTAGGAGTAGTAAAGTAGGAGAATATAAACAAACTGCCACAAAATTGCCTGCTGTTGCTTTTTTATGTTTAACCTTCAAGTCATCTGTCTCGATAGGATGTTTTATACTTCAGTGTAGCTAGATGATCTTGCAAATATTTTGTGATAGCGCTTATTTTTCGAACGTCCACAGGAGTTTATTTTATGAGACAAAAAAATGTTGCTACCAATTTTGCATTTAACTTATTTATTTTATTTAAACCGCTATTGCGGGAAAGTTCTTCTTTAAATAATCATTCAAAAGTTGTTTTGTATACTTGCGCTAAACGTTTCAACCGAATCCACTGCTCGATTTACCTGTATTTAAACGTACAACGCTGGGTTACTAGTTTCTATCATAACACCCGTATTTTTTCTGCCAGTGTAAAGTGTAAAATGATAATAAAAATCGAAAAACCGGGGGGTTATTTTAACTAAAATCCGATCAATCCTATAAAGGCAAACCCCGTCCACCTATAAAATCAAAATGACGTCTTGCGGCGTTTTTCGTAAAAATATTGTCAAAGTTTTGCTGTGCGCTTGAAGGAGTCTATCGGTAGGCTGCGATATACATTTTATTCAATAAACAGATCTAAAGTGTTTTCGGTCGTTGTTTTTATTCTCAAGAGGCATGGTCACAGGGACTCTCGGACAATAGCAAGTGGTGAGGCAATCATTTAAAATGCCGACTTGAATGTTGATTTTTGTTCTGGGATTATTTATATATTCTCCTGACAAGCCAAGTCCCCAAAATATGATTAAAAAATATTGAGACTTCGGCATTTTTCGATCTTTTTACAACGTTAGCAAAAAACATCAACTTGCCAATTAGCAGCAGCTGCTAAGCTGTGGAAATACTACTTTTTCAGATGCGTAGGTTAGGTAAGTGTAGCGTTAGGGTTAGGTAAGTGTAGCGTTAGGGTTAGGTAAGTGTAGCGTTAGGGTTAGGTAAGTGTAGCGTTAGGGTTAGGTAAGTGTAGCGTTTAAATTGTGCTAGTCGCACTTTCTAACACGTCTGCTTTACGAAATAATCCGTGTTAGGGCCCACCAATTATCATGCTAGCTATAAACATACATCGTGGTAAGGAGGACGCTAGCTAGGTAGCTAGCTGTCTAGCTCTATTTATGCTGTTCTATTAAGGTTTTTGTTCAGTTTGTTATAAGTGCTTTTTTTCTAGCCGCTACTATTATTTCTTTTTGCGTTAACTTCATTAAATTTTTTTGCCTTGACGAGGTAACACTGTGTTTTTATTTAAGCTGAAGGAGAAAGTTACTTTTTAAAATAAAATATTACACTCGAAATGCTATATCGCTCTATGCGCTTCACTGGATATGCAGTACACCGTATATTGGTAATACAGCACTCCACCTAGATGTTTGGCATAGTTTACTTGTACTTAATCCATCAAACTCGCGTTCAAAGTCGGGTTGGCCAGCTAGTCTATTATAATGCTCGCTGTCTGTCTATGCTCTAAAGTTAGCAGTAAAAAAGTATTATATCTCGCGAAGCTTTCTGTGTGCATAAATACTGGGACAAACGGACTTTTTTAGCAACATTTACCCCTTTAACATTTTTAACAGGCCCCCTTCCCCATATCCCAATGTTAAAATACTGTTACGGGATGCCCTAGGTCTCCAACATTCAGAAATGTGGGGAGGGGTATCACCATTTTAACCTGAATTTTTACTATATATTATGCACACAAATGTTTTAATTTTTAAAAAAATTGTAAATACCTTGGGGAAATACCTTGATTTTGCGACATATGTTCTTGCGTTTGATAATAATTTTATGATTTTGCGACATAAATTATTGCGTTTTGATAATAATTTGATCATTTTGATCCACGGGCCTTATCGACTAGTTTCTTATAATAATAATACGATGAATCAGTGTTTGTGAGGGTCAATTTCGACATTTGTTGACGTCGCCGAAAAAGCAATGTCTGAAATGTTAAATGTTCTAACGTTACGGCACGGTGTTTGTGAGGGTCAATTTCGACATTTGTTGACGTCGCCGAAAAAGCAATGTCTGAAATGTTAAATGTTCTAATGTTACGGCACGGCGTTAATTACAAGTAATCTAACGCCGATATTTTAATTTAAATTAATTAAGCCATTACAATGCACTTAAGGTTTGAGGCCAAATAACTTGGAAACGGGGTGGTGACGTCAGTCATTTTTCACCCCGCGTAGGTAACTAGGGACAACCTGAGACCAAATTGAGTAAGTTTCCCAAATATGGGTCCCCGAATCCGTTTCAAAATGATCGGGTTGATAACCTCAATATATCTGAAACCGTTTGTTAAAAGTACATGATTCCATGCATTATTTTGATCAGCGTTTCAAGCTGTAGACAATAGAGGCAACGGGTAAACAAATTTCCGAAAAACTTGTTTTTGTGTATTGACAAGTGATGATTCTCTTCTCCATTGTTCTCCTGACTAAGGATTTTTTCACGTGCCTTATTGACCAGTTATGTAAATATTTATTACATGCATTTTAATTATCAGATGGTTACCAAGGGATTGCTAAGGGCATATATGGGTCCCGGAGTTAAATTACACAGAATATTTAAAGGAAATAATAATCCGGCGGAATGACGCCATTTCTACTCCCTATGACGTTATTAAATTATTTTCCTTACCTTCAACATTTTGAATGCATTATTCAACGTATAAGCAACAAATTTAATGACGAACGCGCTAACGTTTATGGAAGAACGGACCCTTTTATTTGTATCGTTAAAACACCAAACTCCTTGCAGATATGACGTCATTTTTAGTCCATAAGGTCATTAATATTATTTTTCTTCAAATCATCTTTTGACCCACAGTTCCAAAGCCTACCATAAATAAAGGTCGTAGCATCACAAACGCCTGATTCAATTTTATTGGAAAATCGGCAAATGGCGTATCCTAAGTGTTTGCGACAATATTTCCGATTCCTGTGATGTCATCAGGAAAAATGAGTTTTTAATATGATTATTGCGTTTTGGTATGTTTTTCAATAATTTTGCGGCATTACTTATTACAATTCACGAAGGTAAATTGCATTACACAAATTAAGCCGAATTTGTCCTAATATATTAATAATCTGCTGTTGATTCTAATACGTTATTCAACAACAAGACTTTAACAAATGTACTCCAAATATTTGTTGTCGTCGTATTTTTTACTTTAGGGCGGGTGTTGACATTAGGGCGGGTTTCGACCTTAAGGGCGGAATTTGACATTAGAAAAAAAATAACTATTTTTTGCGGCTAAAATAGAAGATAAATTTTTTACATATACTTTAGAAGAACAATTTATTTGCGGAAGAAAAATATTATAACTTTCTTTTGCAGAACTTTGTTGGCACAGTTAGCCCAATATCCCAAAAAAAATTCCGCAAAAATTTCGATTGTAAGACCAAGGCTACACAGTTCTCCGTTGTTCATTTATTCCTTTATTTTAAAGGCACATTTAGGCAAAATACTGGTTTTGATTTTATTGTAATTACTTAATTCTTAGCAACAAATAATTAACTGATTTTTTGGGAAAGAGTAGTTATCTACGAAAATATCCGCAAAATGAAACATTAAAGTCTTCTTTCTTCAGCAAATAATTTGTTACCTTTTGTGTAAACAACCGTGTCGAGTGTTCAGTTCGTTTAAGTAGACCCTTCTGTTTTGTTTTATTTCACCATCTCTGCATATTCTTTTAAAATTTGCTCTGACGGCTATACTATCACATTCGGACAAAACATGTTTAACTAGCTGGTCAGTTCAAAAGTTATTTTGAAAAACACGATATGCATAGCACGTCGTCTTTTTTCTCGATTTTATTGAAATAAATTTATAACCGTTTGCTTCTCAAAAATCGCCGTCTCTTGTTATAGCTTCCATTTTAACATTTCATCTGACCCGTAGCTATATTTGCATTTACCAGTATTTTTTTTTTCTTAGCCCATGAAATTGAAAGCTCTGATGTCTGCTGCGAGGTGCTCAATAATTTAAAGAGAAAAAATAATCCAACAGCATAGCGATTGACTTTATTAGGAATAAACAGTCCCATTTATAGTTTCATGGCCCTCCCTTTAATTAGCGTTCATCTTTTACTTTCTTTTGTAAATTTTCTCCCTTCACTGCGACTTTTTTTGTTTCTATTCGGTATGAAAAGATTTTAATTTCAAAAAATTCATTGCAATAAAAACAAAAACTGTAAACGAGAAATATAAATTACTGAATGAAATTTAATTTATATAAATTAACTGTTAGGGTCCTTATCTTTACATTTTTGTTTAAATTTCTTCATATCCTAATTTAATTTATATCAAGCTTGGTCATACTTTTATGTTATTTTTTCCTTCATACATTATCGTTGTTTTCTTTTTTTTCTTATTCAATTTGACAAACGATGAAGAAAACAAAAATAAAATTCAAAATAATATATCGGTACGTTACTTTAAGAAAATATGAAAACAAGCTTGCAAACTCGTAAAAAAAGGAATTGGGAAATGAAATCTGTATAATTTTGTAAACTTTGGAGAAATGATAATCTTAATAATTTTGTGTGCTTTAGTGAACAATTCGTTTGCTGATTGGAAAAGTAAGCAAATTTTATTCTTTATCTTGTATTTCTTTGTGTGTGTGAAACAACTACATGTTGTCTACTTGTTTCTTCGAATACTTCTTTTTTATAGTCGCCAGATTGTAACATCCTACTTATCTGTTTGAATTCGCGTTAACATGCGTGCTCCTCCTTTCCATCATGATGCAGTGTCTTACATTTTTTTAGACCTTTTTCCATATGGTTTTGCAAATGGAGATAAAAGACATTGTAGTGATGACGTAATGGAGTTTCAGTTACAACAACCTATGCTTTTGTTCTCAAAAGAGGCGTCCAAAATTTATGTAAGTAAAAAGCATCTTTGTGATCTTGTATAATTCTAAATATGACATCCTTGAATTCTTGAAAATCTGATTTAAAGTAATGTAATTGGTCCTATGTCTTTATAACAAATACTTTTTGTCCATAACTGAAATAATAGAGCAAAAATATTGTTTCCTCTTAGAAGCATTTTTCTTACATTCGTACATCATTTCTTTTCCCTATGATACAGAAATCTCCTCTCTTTTATTACTTGACCAATCTGATTTGTGTGCCTGGGAAGAAATTCTATGTATACATAATCAAAAAAACATATTCAAACAAATAAAAAGCACTTGGTGATGCAACTCGTCGAGAGATCGTCTCTCCATGGTAAAGCAATCAAATATTCAACAGTTTTTCAAATAGAGTTTCTTTTTTGTGTAAACTATGAAAATAAAGATTGAAGTAATTATATAGCGATGTGAACCCGACGTTCTACATGTAAAAGGGATGTTTTAGCTGGTTGCGAAATAAGAGCTTATGTCCATTTGTTATTCAGTACCAAATATACAATAACCACATGTTTTTAGTAAGTATTCTTATAAATAAAAATATAAAATCGCTTTACAAGAAGATCGATGTACAAAAATCAAATAAATAATTTTACATGCGATCTATTCTTTACAATTTTTTATTTAGATTGATAAGAATGGATTAATCACAATGATGAAGCCACCTGTAAAGAATGTTGTGTTGTCAAGTTCAATAACCAGCTTTGCTGTTTACCACAAGTCTTTTGATAAATGTAGCAGGGGCATTTTAAGTCATTTTTGCTACAGACCGGTATTATACATTCGCCATTATGAATTATGCTAATTTGGAATCAAATAATGCGATTGTTGGTTCGTCTGAGCCGTTTTGTAGTTGGAAGGAATTTATAGATGCAAAAAATAGCAGTCAGTTAGTTTCTACATCGAATATCAATGTTCATGTGCATAAAATGACAAAAACATGCAAAATAATGAGTAAGTATTATTATTCACAAAAACTGATTTTATCTTCTGTTTTAAGGTCTCCCTTTGACGTACGTATTGCACAATGTCTTTATCTCTTTTCGGAAGGTGTATTTTCATTTTTGTTGTGTTTTTTTTGGTTTGTTTTTGTTGTTGTTGTGTTGGTTTTTTTTTTTTTTGGGGGGGGGGGGGTTCGTTTATTTTGTAATGTGAAAAGAATGTTCAACTTTGAACAGCAGTAACTTTTGAGGATTTAAGAAACAATTAGAAGATTGCACATTTATTTCGTTTATCCTAATTTATACGAAAATGATCTTTATTCGTACTTTATTTTCAGATTTTTATCAGTATTACAGCAGCTATGGTGTAAACACGGGTCTAATATAGACTCTGGAGTTGGAATGAAGTATTACCAATCAGATTTGGTAGTAAGTATAGAAATATTATCTTAAATATTATCTCAAATTTGCGGGACTTATTTTTGCAAGATTAGATCCTATGGGGAAAACTAAATGTCGCGAAATTGCACTTTTGAGGAAATTTTAAGAAAATATTCTACAAATATGAGAAAAAATTGATTGTTCGCAAAAATAAGTCCCGAAAATTATTTTCAACAAAGTAATTGCATCGGGAAAGCACTCAAAGTTCTTGAAAACAATAAGTAAAGAGATTATTGTACTTGATATTTGATTAAGAGTGATATTTTATTTATATATATATATTTTCTCAAAACACTTCTCTGCATCGTTTTCCTTCGATAAGTAATAAAAACTGATGATATTCTATAAGAAAAATATGTTACAAAAACAATGCATCTTTAGGACTGCAAAAAAACGTTTTCTCACAGTCAAATCACCATCCACTTTGTAATAAGACTTACAAGAACTTTGCCAATAAATTTAAGTGAAATGCTAGGCATAATATAGAAAAGGTTAACGTAAAAAAACCCAGCAAATAATAAGCGCTGAATACGTTATATTTCTTTCCACTCGCGAATATAAATTCAGCAACTTGCATAAAAAACATCTTACTGCAAAAATTTGCTTTAAAAAAAAATATTATCGAAGGTAGAAGGTAGAAAAAGCTAAGCTCTGGGGAACTAAAATTTAAAAAATAGCAAACAGTAACATAACTTTGCCAGATTTTTTAAGTAGAAGTCTTGCCGATTGTAAGAGATTTGACGGTTGTTGAATCAATAGTAATTTTTTTGTAAAACATTGTTGTGGAAAAAGAGATACAAAGATTAAAATTTTAAAAACCGATAAATTATTTTTAATGCAACATTTTTGCTTAATTTTGTTGTCCTTACAAATAATCAAATATCGAAAATATGATTTTTAGGGAGTCTTTTATTTATATGAAACATCCAGAGATGAAATTCGTGAAATGTTGCTCGAGTTTCACTTTCTAAGAGGCGATGAGAGTGCAGTCGGTCGATATCGCGAAGTATATGACACCAACACACTCAACCGTGCCTTAAATGAAATTCGTCAAGCCACTGGAAATAACTTTACAGCTCAACGCGCCTACCTGCTCTCAATGACAGAATTCAAATCGTCCCAACCAACTGATGTTAGTTATCCACCGACAGTACAAGTTTTAGTTGCACGTGACGCTCATCTGGTTTATGCGACTTTTGTTTTTAACAAGCCATATGATGCGATGACAGAAAGCTCCAATTATGATTATCCAAAACGTACTATATACATGCAAAATGATTGGTTAAAAACATGGCTTCTTTACAACAAGGATTTGTATTATGCTGGCGCCTATGTTCTGCCGATACCTTTAAATGCCAAAAAGATTGGTATGCGTTATTAATTTCGTGCACGAATTTTTTATAAGCATAGTTGAACGTTTAGTAGTTATGTTCTGCCCAATTTTGGAACGCGCCCCGTCTTAAGACTGGCCAGGCCAATCTTCGGACAGTGACAATTGGCACTATGGACGTACATGTCCAATCTTAGAACAATTGTGGAAGTCAAAGAGAACAATGAATATTTTAGACTGTACCTCTTAAAAGGTACTTTAAATTGAAACTTTTCTTGGCAAACCAAAAGGCCAAAAAATTATACCATGTAAACTATTCAACCATATTAGCTGGCTAAGCTAGCTAGTTAGCTAAACTTCTCATCCAATGAAGTTATCAGCTAGCTAACTAATAATGTGGTTGAATACGATTTATCTGATTATTCATATATAAACATTTTATTTTTAAAATTTGGCTACTACAAACTGTATAAAAATTCTAAATGTATAATACGTGCTAGCTACACCTAGCTAGCTACGATTTTTACTGTGTGCAAAGACTGGCCTGGTCAATTTAACAGTACCGGCAAATTCGTTTTTTGTGTACATACCCCAAATATAATATTTAATGTGCCTGAGAATGTTTGTTAGGTCTTGCAAACAACAGAGCTTGTGTGGCACATCCCTTCTTTAAAATCTAAAAGGCGTCTGAAGATGGGCCTAACATGGTCTCCTGCCTAATCTTGTGACGCCCTGCCCAGTCTTAAGACTGGCCGTCCAGTCTTAAGACTGGGCATTTATATGTCCGAAGATTGGGCAGTGTCCTAAGATTGGGCAGAACAGTTACATGCAAAAATATATAGAAGATTTGTTTACAAAAGTTTACGAAGCCTTAGGGATTTTTGTACGTGTGTACATATTCTTGTAGGTAAAAAGCAGGACAATATATAGCTATTATTCGTAAAGTATACTAGGTGTAAGTCCACCCATATGGTGAACAGAGCGGAGATGAGACAAAACCCAGTGAGGATTACCACGTCTTCAATAAATCCTTAATGGCAGAAGTTGTAAATGAAATGATTCTCTTTAAGACATCACATTCCCTTTTGGATGCCATAAAAAGGGTAGTATTTCCTAACATGAAGGACGGGTTTTACGTAAGTATCAGTTGTATTATAGGAGATTAACTATCGACAAAATTATCTTCGGAAACGCGGTAAAACGAGAGGTCTTACGTCAATTAAATTATTGCAGTGGCGGTTAAGGTGGTTCCCCTAGAAAAAATTTCTAAATTTCAAGAATTGTGATTTAGCTGTTTTCTGACAGCAAATTCATCTTAGAATACCGTGGCAAGTAGTGCTTATGACAAATTTAGGTTTTTATTGCGCATTCTGGCACTTTTTCCAACCAACGGCAAATATAAGTGCATATAGCAACGCCCATAGCAACCATTTTCGCATTTTTAGACCGCTTTCTTGCCCCTCCGTCGATGTTTAATTCTTCGCAATAACTAGATGATACTTTAGGGCCTCCCAAGGCAATATATGACAGTTCTGAATATTAAATGTGGTGTTCAACACGCAGTCAAAAAGCTGTCTTAACGATGCACCCTCCGAAGTGAACTCGTCAGAGTTTACTCGTCATCAATTAGACTGAAGACTTAGGTATTTGGTGCTTTTCAGGTCGAAATAGTGCTGGCGTACACCTTTTGTCGATCCACAAGTCAAGAATATCCATAAAATAATCTTTAAACAAGTTTTTTGCCGTTTAAGTTCGAAATCCACGCGAAACAAGAATACTCAAGATCGAAGCACCCACGCTTTACAATTTTTTCTGTGGATGCAGGCATTAGTACCACCTAGTGTTTAAACGAAACCGATTTTCAAGTCGAAGTTTTGTCTTTCAGTTATTTTGTCGAGACATTGCCTGTTTCGCCCTGTTTTAGCTTTTCTGTCGTCCAAAAAAGACTGGAAGACGAGTCAGCCTTGCGAAAATGCGCTTCGCTCAATCCATACACGTGACCCTTGAGGAACAAAAGCGGCCAAAAAGGCGCTTGAAATAACGCATGTTACTTAGTTATTTGGTTAGGCGTCGAGCAGCAAAATGTCATATTTTGCCTATACTTCTCTTAGCAACGGGTAACCATGGCAACCAATCAATGAAATTTTTGACTTAATTTTGTCGTACCGTAACATACTATGATATCCTCATCAAGTATCTTTAGAAAAGACAATCCTCTGCGATATAGTTTTTTTCTAGGGGAACCGCCTTAACAATGTAACGAGAAAGTGAAATAAAAAAAATGACAAAAAACATTTTTACTCTTCTTTCTTATGTGTACTTGTTAACCAGGTAAGACTCTAAAATCGAGATGATATTGTTACTTAATGGAAACAGTTTCAAGTAATTCGCTATAATACTTAATATTTAATCACTAGTTGTCTACATTTGTGTGCATGATATCGAGAGTTAATTTTTTAAAAACTAGCTATGCTGCTTCTTACTATATAGCATAAAAAATTTCCCGTCCACACAAATCCACAAAAAATTGTTGTAAGTCGTAATTTTTGTTTTAATTTTTAGATCACATGCTCAAGTGGAGGACGCATTTTAGATCTTTTTAACTTAACGTATAGAGAGACGAGTGATAATTTCACCCTTTTAAAAGCCACACAAGACATCAGAACTGCTCACAATTTGAATTTTTATCCAACCAAATGCGTCATTATCACCATGCACGTAGGTCTTCCAATCAACAACGTGTTTCAAATCGTGTTCGCTATAAACGGGGAAACCATATACAGAATTGCTAGAACTCCTTAAAAAAGGGGCTATTTTCGATATTATGCATATTACAAGTACTGCAAGATTTTTGGTGACGCAACAAAAAACGACATGAAAGCATCCGTCTCCTTGGTTACACGAAGAAAGTGCCGTAAACCAGGTAAGGTTTGATTAATTTTAACTTTTAGTTAATTTTTTTTTTTTGAGATAAGAACACATCATCAATTTTTTCCAAAACATTTTTTGACCCCTATATGAATTTTCGTCAGTTCCTTCTGACGAAAATTGTGTGTGATGTTCTACAAACCGAAAAACTTAAACGCAATGAAATCCTACCTTTGTTTACACGTTTGTAACTTCTATTCAGGAATATTTGTCAGCTGTTTAAGTGCAACCATTCAAGAAAATACAATAACTCTGCTTAATGTCAATATTGACGAATCGTTGTTAAGTAAGGTTCAGTGTGGTGGCCATTTTATTAGAATGGTACATTCAATGTGGTGTTGTGCATGATGATGCAGAAATAATTTTTTTTAATTTTAGTGACATACCCATTCAAAGGAAGAAATGCTTACACTTATAAAACTGGCAGATTCCATACTTATTCACATTTCACGAACCGAGCTGCGCCTTTTTTTACTTTAATGCGTGAAAAGTTTTTTGTGAGTATAATATTTAGCCTTTTAAGCATTTTTTAAACATACCAAAATTTTAAGTACTAGTGTGTTATTTCAACAATTACTGGAACAAATTAAAAATACTTTTGATATCCACAGGTCAGTGCAAAAGGTTTTGTATCAAATGCAGAAAGTTTATCAACAGAGACACCTGTGATATCGTTTTATAAAGGTACTAATAGCAAGACTCTCACAATGGAATACTCTCAAAGCTATCAGATTCTGCAACTGGCTAGCAAAGATGTTCAGGCATTCTCATCAAACAATTTTACAGCAAAACGCGCCTTTCTCATTGTGACTTCTGACTTTGGGGAAGGCAATTACGCTCAACTGGTTTTGGTTACCGACGAAAAACAAACGTATGCCATTTTGAATTATGAAGGAGTATTGATCAACGAAGGTTACGTTGGCCACTACGAACGCTTATGCATACGCAAGACATACGCAGAAGGAGCTGAGAGTAAAAAGTTGGTTTTTACTTCAAACATCAATGTACCTGGACGACATGTGATAAGACTCACACCCGATAGATGTAACAAAACAAGTAAGGATTTTAAAAATATTACCACTTATCTGTTTAGTCAGCTGTAGCTGTCGAAACATAGCCTGGAATAAACTCACTTGTTCATGACATCATAGTATTTAAATTATTTAATGACAAGTAAGGATGATATAAATTTATGGTTTCTGGTTTGTTACGATTTTGTGATGATTTCTGAACACGTTTGAAAATTTTTATACCTTGTAAATAGTTGACTATATATTTGCTTTAGTATGTTTATTTCTTTTTTGTTGAATTTTTTCACTGTCTCACTGTAGGTTTGTTCCCGTACGGCAGTGCTGCGAATGATACAAAGATGAAGAGGGGCGATTATATTGCGGAGAAAGTTGTTTTAAAAACTCCTGTTCCTTTTTATACAAAAATGGAAGACACCTTTTATGTAAGTTGTGAAAACATTACCACAATACCAGTTGATGCCAATGGACATTTCTAATATTGGGCAAAATTGCAAACATGAATTCCATTACACATTTGAAATTCCTGAAATTCAATACTAATTTTAGAATAATTTTGCATGAGCTATAGTGTAACGAGCTTCAGAACTTGCGCATTTTAAAGGAGAACGATATGGTTATTTCGAAAAAAACTGTTAATATCGTTTAAACTGTAACAAACAGATAATCTAGTTTTGTCAACTTGATTCCTGTACGGCTGATGTTTCAGTTTTACTTTGACAGCTGTACCGGTAAATTCACTTCAAATTCAGACTTTCAACTTGTCTTTAAGCTTCTTGTACCTATAAAAGTCCGCTAGAAGTTCCACATTTCCATTTAAAATAAATACAGTTGTTTTACATTAAAATAAGATAAGAATAACATAGTTTTTAAATAACAATAATACAACTAGGAGCTTTTAAAACATTGAAAAACTTGTAGAATAGAAACACGAAAAAACTGTATAAATGGCGTAATATTGCCTACTTAGGCGTTAAAAGGCGAAAAGTAAATGTTATCCTTCGTAAATTTTTACTGACAAAATAAGTGCTGATTATTTTACTTTGCCAGTGGTTAATTTCTGTTTAATCATCGTTTAGATCAGCGTGAATGGTTTGATATCAATTGGAATTCCGATTACGTGGAAATTACCTAAAACTACCAGCTTTCATCTTTATTCAGGAAACAAATATCTCTACCCAGGTAATGTATTAACGCCATATCATACAAACTTGGATACTACACACAGTGGCGCTATATACTACAGAGAAACGCAAGAACCAGACATCATTTCCAGCATCAATACCGACCTTAATTCTTTTTTCAACTTCTCTTCCGCTCGCTATGCTTTCATTGTGACTTACATTGATGTTCCAAAACACAATGCTCAACATGAAAAAAATTCTTTCCAAATCATACTTGCACATGATGGTTTAAATCATTCCTATGTGATGTATAAATACACACAACTGGATAGTGTGGATATCCATCCTGTCCTCCTGTCCTTGGAATATTGCTTAGTTGTAGAAACAGAACAATTCATAAAGGGCGCAACATCTCTTATCAGAGCTTCTAACAGTGATGAACAAGGAAAAATTATTGCAAAAATACAAGATGGTGGATTATGTGATCCATACAGCGATGCCGTCAAAAATCCAGGTATAGAATTTTCAAACGGGTGTCACTGTATTTATAATTGAAAATTATAGATGTGATTTTCTGTCAAAATCGCATATGTTGAGAATGGGTAGCTACATTAAACAATGCCTTCTTGACATTTTGATTTTTAATTGCATCAATATGGATTGTTTTTAGATAGACTCAGATTTAAATCAACAAATAAACATATGCCAAGCATAATATGGTGAGGTCTGTATGAAAATCAAAATGAGCAAATTTTCTCCTTGAAGAGAGTTTCCAAAACAAGGGACATGTTTTCTACTTTATTGGAATATAATTTAAAATTATTATTTTAAAAATTATAAACCTAAACATACTATATTTTAGAGCCTTAATGTGAAAGTTTAAGCATGGCAAACCCTATTCTTAAATTTGCATACGTTCTTTGTTTCTATTTTTTTTTTTAAATTGTATAACTATGCATGTCGCACTCTTCTTTCAGGGAAATTTATGCGTAAAATGTCTCAATGTAAGGCTGCTTTTAATTTGCCTTTTCTGAAATACATTTCAAATCAGTTGATTAAGAAAGTATGTATGTATTCGAAAAAAATACACAACTTTGCGTAAAGTTAACGCAAAAAACACAGCGCATGAAAATTGCAAAAAATCAATGTCAAAGGAAAACCGTTAAATTATTTACTTAATTGAAGCGAATATCTTCTCGTTATTTTTCTATGTGGAGTAGATTGGTTGTATTATACGTAGCTATTAGTTATCACACAGTGCCGAGAAAAATATCGGAAATATTTTTGCGAGATAAACGCAATATGGAACGATTTTCCACTATAAGCGAAGAAGAAATCAGGAATTTACAAGATAAATCACTTGTTATGTTCTATTTCTATGTTCTCGTTTACATATTTCCCGAGTCAGTAGGCGAGTGAAATATACGAGAACTGAAAAACAAAAAAATATGACGATATTTTTCGAGAACAAGTGCGATAATTAGTTTATCATATAAACCGAGCATTAATCATTGTAATGTGATATACTCGGCAGATGATTGTTCAATTTTAATCACGGTTGAACAGTGAAAATTATTGCAAGATAATATATGTGATTATGTCTTTTAATTCATAATAAATGCGCGGAATGGTAATTATTTTAAAAGAAAACAAAGCTTGTTTACGTTACGCCTTAATGAAAATAAATTTTACAGTAATATATTCATGTTAATTTAATAAAAATTAGTTGAAGTAAAAGCAGTGATTTATTTTGTAAATTCTTGATTTCTTCTTCTTCGCTTGTAGTGGAAAATCGTTCCATATTGCGTTTATCTGGCAAAAATATTTACGTATGCTTAATAAGTACCGCTGAGGATCAACGCGCTATAGATATAACCTCACTAACCTAAAGACACAGTTAAAGTAAAAATCTCTACGGTGGAAAGCACTGACACTTCTCCTTAATGACAATGTCGAAACAAAAGGATAATTGAACTGTGAATATTATGATTGACTGTTAGTTTGTTTCGTAAATTAACTTCTTTGAGGGATCAAACTTATATGTTTGCTTGCTCAGTTGTTCGCTAAGCGAAATCTCCGCTCCGCTTAAATTTCATTTTTCGTCGTACGAAGCCTAATGATTCTTGTGATAAAAAAGGTTTTGTTGTCTTTTTCGCTCACATAAGACTGGTTGTTGCTTATAAGTTTTGTATATAAGGTTTGTATTTTTTGAATGAATCTCGTATTTTTTATAAGATGTTACTTAGAAAAGAAGCGCGTATTGTTAAAAAACTGAAGTAATCGTTGAATTATTTCAATTTTTGGAAAAATTATCCTCTGTGGCTGGCAAAAATTAAGAGGTTGTAGACGTGCGCATACATATGTTGCCGTTTCATGAATATCATAATTAGTACGGGAATTTTGGGCCAAATCATGAAATTAAACTGACATTCAAAATTTGGTGTAAGCAGAAAATTTAGTAATTCACTTGTGTGCAAATTAAGAGGAACAAGAGCATTATTTTTGCCGAAGAAATAAAATGAAATACAGTCATTGTTTTCAAAACTAAGAACAGCCCAAATCTGAATTTCGCCATGAACTAAGAACAATACAGGATGTAAATTCTTTGTTTTAGCTTCTGGTGATTTCTTTTCTCACCTAAAATAACGGCAAAATAATATTCATACTGGCTCGAAAAAAACTGTATTAAAGTGACAAAAAATCACGATTTGACGTCACTATCTTTTTCATCACGCTTTTTTTGTTTACTATGTCAATTTTGTGAAAAACGGAAACAATCCCCAGTCACTAACGAAAACCGGGAAACCCCCAGGTTGCATGCTATATGAGAAGCAGCGCTTTGTGAAAACTAAGCATATTTAAAAACAAGGCAAAACATAATTTTAACATGACGCAGAAGACTGTTATTATCTTCAGGGTGCGATGTAAACAACAGACTCTTCTTAAATGTTAACTTTTTGCAATTTTTGTTTTATGATTTTTTGAATTCAGTAAATTTAAATTAGCATGTGTGCAATTTTTAAGTTATTTAAATTTGTTACGGTCAAATGGTTTTTAATTTCTATTTCACTTATAAGCCTAGCTTTTAAAAAGTGAACAAACATAACATAATCAAATAAACCGTCGTAGCAAGTTGTTTATTTGTGTTTGCAGTGTGATTTTGAAATTTCGCACTTTATCAAGTTTTTAGTGAACATGACAAATATTTTAATACTTGCCACACAACAAAGGAAATAAACTCGGGAAGTTTCTATTTCCTGGGTGCTATCATTTCTATGTATTGAATAATCAATAATTTCCAAGTTAAATTTTAGATGCTGTTAAAGACGTGCATTTTACCCAAGATGGCACCAAAGCTACGATGGATTGGAGCATTAAATCTGACTTAATTGCCGAAATCTCTGGTTTCTACTTTTCTTTGACACACACATCAACTGATAACAATGAGTTGATAAAACTTAACTTTACGCATTTTGACGTTACATATTCGTTCAATGGAACAATAGGTTCTGTTCATTATTTTGAAATAACGACATGGCTTCACAATCAAGCTAGTTCTGTTAAAAATGCTACGTACACCTTTACAGAAGGTAATGACTACTTTACTACTAAGTTTGTTGTCCCTGAGTAGCAAAATTAACTAAATTCATGTCATAGGGTAAACTACTTGTGAGAAAAAATAAGCATAATAGTTATTATTATGGCATAACAGTACAGTTACCTACTGCTTCAGTTTTGTTACAAGAAATTCCAGAAATAGTAGTTGTTCGCCAAATATTTTAATCACTTCGTAATAAAAAAATCAAACTGATAACCTACGAAATAGTAATGGTATAAAATTGCTGAAAAGTCTAGACGGATGTTTTATTTTAGTTGTAGCTAGCTAGATACAAATCTTGAATCCATTTATTTTAAGATTTTTAGTTACCAGTCGCTAGAGTATTATCGTCAAGATCTATCTTCGAGTCAACACACTTTATTTTCTTGTTTATCTTCTGTTTTAATGTTTAAGTAGCAAACTACATGTAATTTATACTAGCTATATAGCTAAAAATTTAGCTAGCAAAAACAGATTCTGGGTAAGGGTACAACGTATGTTTCTTGTTCTCATTAGTGTGTTTGTTTGTTCGTATGTTTGTTTCATTTGTACGTCGTGTTTATAGTTTTGAAGCAAAAAAAGTTAAGGTCCCTGAAGTCATCAAAGACAGCCAAAGTACAAAAGTACAAAAAAAAATTATAAATAGTAAAATTGTTTCCATTTTTGATAGCACGATCCAGCAACTATAACGTGTTTTCACACTTTCTTCATCAGTACGAAGATTTTCTGGAAATCCTTGCTTGTCTTTTATCCAATGCGTTTTGTTATGATTTTAGAATCAAAAACGGATGCATCGGAGTTGATCATTATTATATCATTATCCAGCGCAGCCTTTGTGATCATTCTTGTGTTGACTGCAGTGTTCTATTACAAAAGAAAAAAAGAGAAAAGAAAAGCCAACAGATTTTTATTATCACATGGCTCGACCAAAGTAAGAAATAATCAATACATGTTTCAATTTACCGTAACTACAAATTCTGACGTAATATATTAGCGTGAACATTTTTTTCGCCAGTTAAGGTTCGTTTCCATTCGACTGCATTTTCCGCCATAGCGCAAAAAGCTCTTGAGCTTTTTGCTCTCGAGCAGAAATCAATTTCCATTGTGCTTCAATTTTCGCACAATAACATTTCCTTTGATTACAAGTTGCGCGTTAATTTAGTACGATTGCCGATGCTTGTTCGTTCGTAAAATATGAGTTTGCGCAAGTTCTTTTTTAACAGAGTTGGGTGTAAATTTACTTTATAGTTAGAGCTGGTTAGCTAAAAATAGAGAGACAGCAAACCGACCTGGTTTTCCAAACCGTTTGGACAACTGTTCCCAGGTAGTAATGTTCTGGTCATGATGAGACCTAGTGGTAGTATTCGATAAACATGGATATAATTCTATATCCAGGATAAAACTTTCAATATCATAATCTTCTTGAGGTCTTATTGCCGCAACATGAACAATAGTTTCTTCGTTAGAATTGTTTGGTTGTTGCTGCAAAATTTGATGATAGAGCATATTCATTTCAAATTCATTTTCGTCTGGAGAAACACATGTCTCTTCGTTGTTTGCCATTTTCAGATTTATTATTGTTTATGTTATTTAAATTTTGCTGACGACTGGCAAAATTACGTAATAGCTTAAAATACTCAAATATCATTGGCTATTTGTTGCTAGAGAGAAAAACAACGTCGCCAAAAGTAGAATAAATTCAACTTTAACGCTCAGCTCAAGAGCTGCTCTCGAGCACAAAAAATCTCTTAACCAACGCAAAAAGCTCAAGAACTTTTTGCGCTATAGCGGAAAATGCAGTCAAATGGAAACGAGCTTTTAGTCCCGCAACAAGTAGTACATAAATGCATTGACATGATTTGTTCCAAATTTACTTTTTATTTCTTAGTTCATCTTAATTGTTACACGCATATCTATATTATATTACTCGTTGTGTGTTTGTTAGTCAAGTTAAAAAATGGGGGTTTTGTAATCGAAAACGACATTTTTTTCGGAACTATAATTATAGAAATAACCACCGTCCAAGTACATTTCATTACTCTTGTAAACAGGGGGTATAATGCACGAAAACAATGCGGAAATATGCATGATGGGCGATCCCCTGTCGGATTTTCCACGGGTTGATAACTAGTTTATAATACTTTTCTAGATTGATCCAGATCGAAGCATTCTTGAACAATGCAATAATCTATACTACGATCCAAAATTCGAATTTCCAAGGCATAACATTTATTTGTTAAAAGTTCTTGGAGATGGCTTCTGCAGCAGGCTTAGAATGGTTTCGTCCAAGGGAAAATAAAACAAAAAGGAGCGCGATTAAAAAGGCTTTGTCTACAAGAAGAAGTAAAAAGGTTGTAGCTGTAAAAACGCTAAAAGGTTTGTTGAGAGATGCATATATTTATTAATCATACAAGAAAATAAAGGAAAAATATTTTTTTGAAATCTGCAAGAAATTTATTTTGATTTAGCAGACATTAAAACGCTAACAGTGAACACTATGTTTTGATGGGATGCTTTAATTATAGAAGAACCCTAAATATCTCTTTTTGAATTTTTTTATAAAAGAAATAGCCCTGATAAGTAAATAGTTTTTTTTTAACACACTGCAACTTTGCATTTTGAATTAAATAACTGCGTAGACAAAAAAATACGCTGTAAACATTTTTTAAAAGTGAGCTGGAAACAAATTCCTACACCTTCCAAATTTATAAACATAAGAGGGTTTAATAAGGTTAAATAAAAAGGTTAACTCTAAGTTGTTACCGGGCCATCAAAATATGCTGTTGACCTCCTACTAAAATTTATTTTTGAAAGTTTAAAAAATTTTCTCCTTAACAATACGCAGTGACACAGTGTGTTATTAACGCGAAATCATCTCTGCCGATATTACAAAATCTGCGAATATGTGTTTGTCCATTATCTTCAATAATAATAAAATGCTACAGACGCAGAATACAAAGATCTGGCAAACGAATTGAAACTTTTGATACACATTGGTGAACATAGAAATATTGTGAATCTGCTAGGTGCTTGCACGAAGGGCGAAGATTTGTTAGTTTTACTTGAATATTGTGCAAATGGAGCTTTGCTCAGTTACGTTCGGTTGCATCGTGATGATTTTGAATGAAACTGGCATCGTCTTGAAAGTAAAGAAGTAAACTGGTATCAGTTAACTTGGATTGGTGTGCAAGTAACCGATGGAATGAACTTTCTGGAACAACAAAACGTAAGGTCTTGTAACTCTGCTTCAGCTTTTAGAGATTGTAGTACAAAAGAAGACGATTTGAAATATGATTTCTATACATGTTTAGTGTGTTCATCGTGATCTCGCTGCTCGAAATGTTCTCCTCAATGATGAGATGGTGGTAAAAGTCGCTGATTTTGGTCTTGCAAGGGATGCTGCCGGAGAAAATTATTACAAAAAGGAATCTGAAGGGATGCTCCCTATGAAATGGATGGCACCAGAAGCAATTGTTGACCAGAAGTATACTTCAAAGAGTGATGTGTAAGTCCAATTTGTGCAAGATAATCACAATCCTTGTCGGAAAACAGTTGCTTTTTCTAATATTTTTCTAATCTTATCAAAAGCAACGAATGACAAATATTTAGAAGTAAATAGGATAAAAAACTCTTTGCGTATACCAAGTAGACAGACCAGGTAGACAGACCAGGTAGACAGACCAGGTAGACAGACCAGGTAGACAGACCAGGTAGACAGACCAGGTAGACAGACCAGGTAGACAGACCAGGTAGACAGACCAGGTAGACAGACCAGGTAGACAGACCAGGTAGACAGACCAGGTAGTCAGACCAGGTAGACAGACCAGGTAGACAGACCAGGTAGAGTGACCAGGTGGACAGGCCAGATAGATTGACCAGGTAGACAGACCAGGTTCACAGACCAGGTAGTCAGACCAGGTAGACAGACCAGGTAGAGTGACCAGGTGGACAGCGTTTAAAAACTGCTACTACAAAATAGGTATACGAAGGCCAGAAAAGGATGAAAAGGAAGTGGCCAGGCTGGACACAATTAGCTTTTAAAGATTGTATTTAATCAAATAATTAATCAACTTTTAATAAGTAATCAACTTTTAAACAGTTTAATATAGAGTTGTTAGGTCTAAATTCTAATTTTTTTGCAGCTCTGCCTTAACATATTGCAACCAGGAGTGTACGTAATTGTCCAACTGTTGCGGATTTTTAATATTTCGATATTATTTTCGGAGAGACGATTGACTTGTATATATTTTACTTTACCTGATATGCCTTGTATACTTTACCTTCAAACGCTACTTGCCTACTAGGTGGTCGTATGGTGTCTTTCTTTGGGAAATGTTTACACTAGATTTAGGCCCGTATCCTGGCATTTAAAATGAAGATGTTTTGAAATACATTAAAAATGGTAGACGAATGGAAAAGTTGAAGAACTGTCCTGATGATGTGTACGAAATAATGCTTCAATGCTGGTCTGTGGCAGTTGACCTCCGACCAACATTCATTAACCTGAGAAACATGATGGACAGCATCTTGTTGAAAAATGTAAGTTAATGCAGTGGTAATGTTGTTTGACACAGGGCCGTTGTCCTTCACAAAGAAACTTTTTAATTTTATTGGTTGTCTAATAATTTATATTTTCTCTCAGGAAGAATGTTTTCACTCGAAACAAACCATGGCCAGTTTATATAAAATCAACTATGCTCCGAAAAAACAAACATATACTTGACGTATGTTATCCAACGCTACCCAACTATGAACCGTCGAGGTATTGTTCTCAGCCACCAATCGCGGCTCAAGTTTTATTTATTTGTTAACTGAAAAAGGAGTCTTTTCAAAACAGGGGTGTCCTTTGAGGGTTAAGTAACCATTAATAATATTTGCCGATCAGATCAAGTGTGAACACGATTAGTCTACTGAATAATCGCCGTCTCATTAGTCTTTGATGTTTTCCCACCCCTCCCATTTATTTATTTCTTGAGATGAGCAAAGTATTTAACTTATTAGAAACATCCAATCAATTTAATTTTGCTTGTAATCAAACAATGCATCAAGTCTACATGATCGAATCAAGAACAATGTCCCACTGGACTGATATGCCATTCAAGTCAAAAAAGCAACTAGAATTTTATGCGCAATATCTATTCCATCCACTTCCTCCTCGTTAATTTTCAATACATTTCAAACACCTTTGTTTGTTCAAACCAATAACAAACAAAGAAATATTTATAATAAATACTCTCATACTTGAGAGTATTTGTTATAATGGAGTAGCTTTTGTTGATGTATAAAATTTTTGCAAATATGTACAATACAAAGCAAAAAAAATCTTACCAAAAAGAAAATTCCCTTTCAATTTAGCTTGACAATGCTACGTATATAACACTTATTTTGAGGTTAGTGAAGATAAAATAATTTATAACTTTGCCAATTAATTTCCTTTTGTATTTAGACAACCTGCCAAAGCCGAGACGAATGAAGTAGAAAATGAAGACTTGTATTTGACATTTGGTGCTGATGGTGAAGCTCCATCAACTGAAACGAAAGAAACACTCAAGATGGCGGTGTTGGAAGAAAATTATGAAAACTATATTGTTCCTGAGAATATGAGGTGTGATGATGACAGTTTATACTTGGTGATGAACAAAGAAACAGAATGAATGCATTCTCAAAATTTTACATGAGAATGCCACCACGTCAAACCTTGTCAAGTTAATAGCTTACAAATGACAATGCAATGTATTAGTATGTTACACGCGTTCTTTCGACTAAGCATGGTAGTAAACGACACACATGTTTCAAACTTTTGGAAAAGATGTCCAAAGCTATACGCTTTTATCTTTTATCTTATAAGCAACAAGAGTCTGAAATCCTTCAAAAATCAAAGCAACTGATAAGCAACAGCCCAGCCTTAATTGGGTAAATGAAAAGAAGGGCAAAAATGGAGAACAATATCCCAAGACATGTCTTGTTAAAAGTTGCGTTAGTTTCGTTTCAAAAACTTGATTAAAACTAAATAATTTTGATTGGCGCAGTAGCCTAACTAAACAAGGAATATTGCGAATTTGTTCATGTAGTCAGGCAGATAGCAAATGAGCCGAGCCTTTAAAAGAGAGAAAATTATGTAAGTTGTAAGTTGTCTTTTATTTTATATCTATGTGAGAAGGGTCAGAATAATGCTAAGGTGTTGCTTTCTATCTAAGGGTTTGCACTAAAAAAACTTATGTGTAAATTTAGAGGAAAAAAAAGATAAAAGTATTCATACTAATAATGCTTGTTTTACTGAATACTTACTTTACTTTTACATTGTAGCACACCCAAATAGAGGCTTCGCCCACTTTGTGTCGACAAGTCTTCGCCACTTTTTGCGATCTTTTGCGTATTTTTCTGCGGTACCGGGGGGAAGTTGAGTGTCTTCCTTAACCAGGTCACTTCATTGTTTCCCTGGTCTTCCTCGTCTTCGCGTACCTACGAAATCCTCTCTAAAAGCTTCTTCACTATACTGTGAGGAGGCAGTCTACAGACATGACCGAACCATTTGAGCCTTCTTTTGCTTGTCGTACCCAACATATTTTTGATAGCGTTGATTGAGATTCGATCTTGTAGCTTGATCCCAAGTATCGCTTTTAGACATTTGTTCTCAAATACTTCTAGAACGGACAAGTCAGAATTCGTTAATTCCGACGTTTCTGAGCCGTAAATTGCTATGGGAAGAATTAAAGCATAGTAAAGACGTGTATTTTTAAGTTTCGGCAGTCAGCCTTTCTTGACCAAACATTTTTCTTTAGATTTCCAACAGCAGTCATTGCAAGAGCTGTTCTTCTTTTAACATACTTACCGAATACTCTTCTCAACAATGGTCTAATAATCAGAGTAGAGGGTATTTGATTCGATATTGATATTGTCTAACTGCCATCTTGCTCAATCTATGTTGGGTGTTATATCTGCCAAGTAACTTTGAAAATAAGGCATTGGTACAGATTTTTATGGGTTGTGTGTTTTTACGATGCAATATCGCGTGCGCACAAGAATGCTGCGTCGTGGTCCAATGACTAGACGTTTATTTTGAAAATTAGCCGTGTGAGAAGTTGGAGATTTTATGTACCAACCCGTAACACTGCGATGCTAAATCGTAAGTTTGGCTCAGTATTCACTTTTTAAAAAGTAAAAAATATGTTGTAAATGATGCATTTGTTGTGGCAATTCGTAACGGACAATTCTCTTAACTCGTAACTAGTGATTAACTACTCCCCAGAGGCGGGATTTAAAAATCAAACTTAAAGAAACTATGTTTTTTGAAATCATATCTGAAATATGAATCTGGAATAGATCTGGAATAGCTTATAACATAACTTATTACATACAATAAACATGTTAATAGATTTAATCTATGATCTATTTCAAGACTTTTTTTTCTTCGTAGGGTGCATTAATTTTCTCATCTTTCTTTTTAGTTTAAATTAATCTTAGAACATCAAAACTCACTAATAAAAACATAAGTACAAAGTGTCTGTCCAAAATGTATTGATTTGCGCAAATTAGGTATAATTTATTTTTAACATTTAGCTTATTAATTTTTAAGCAGTCGACTTCGTGTGTTTATCGATCCTTCGTTCTATGATACTTCCGGAAGTTCCGTTCTTAATTTAGGAATATTGGCTTCTGCGTGAATAATTTTTGTTCATTTTGTTCATTCTTACTTAATCTCTAATTAAAATAAGTCTCTTTGAAGATTATAATATATTAAGCATTTTCATTAACTTTTAGGGACATAATATAATGGAAAGAGGGCGAATTTCACAGCTTATACCAAAAATGCAGTCATCCACCACGCTCTTTCTATGTTGGACACACAGACTTTGCGCTTATCATAGTTCACAAACGAAGTTCAAAATTTTAATATTTTCGGGCCGGGAGGGAGGAGTTGAAAAGACCCCCTTTTAATTTTTTTGAAATGACTTCTGAAGCATACTGTTTTAGAGTTTTTATTGTGTTTCGTTAGCTTCAGGATAGTCAATAAAATTTTCGTATGACGTCACGTCTGTTGTTGTTGGTTAACATGTGGTCAGAAAAAATAGGACAATTTTTTTTCAAATATCCTTGTCAACTGTTCCAAAGTCATATTTTAGTTTGCAACCTTTTTTCTAATCTTAAAGTTTATGTTCCGCCGTTTGAGCCTTTTTTGGAGTCATCCAATTTTTTTCTTTTTAACTTCCTCCGATGTGCTAGCAAACATTCGTGCTACGTTATGTGGCAATACTAAGTCACTTTCGGCCGTACAGAGCCTGCATAAAGCCTCGCCTGAAAAGGGTTTGTTTTGTTCATTTTGCTGAAGTCACAACCCCCTTCCGCGCCGCAAAAAAGGGTCCCCAAACTCCATCCGTAGATCTTTACAGTTCGCAAGTATTATATCCAAAGTTTTGGATTTTGTACTTTAGAGAAAACATTACACCATAACATTAGCCTGTTTGAAGTAAATAAAAAAATGTTTTACTTCATCAGGCTTGAACTCACAAACTCAGAGTAACTTTGTTGTAGTCATAAGGTTTAAGCTTGTGCAGCGATCAAAAACCATATTATTGTTTTTTGGGCTAAAGTGTTTACATGTTACTATCGCTCCGGTTTGAAACTTTACTTTAGTTAACTTGAGCCGAACGAATGGACTACCGAAGAGTATTTCAATTCGCTTGATTTGATAGTTACTTGTGTAAATAGTCCTAGGAAAACACCCGTTGAACTGAAAAAAATTTTAATACCTGGGAGGAGTTGGCGTAACATAGTTTTGTTAAAATGTCGCAAAAATATTTTTGATACCACGCCATGAGGCATAAGCAAAAGCTAAAAAGGTCAGAAAATAACAGTATAACACTGAAAAGATATTTCACAAGGTTTTTGTTGTTTAATTAAATGTTTATTTTAGGACTATCACAGATGCTTGTTATTGCAGTTATATTTCCTGCTGGTGTCGTGATGTGCCTATTTTAATTTTCAATTTTTAAAATAAAACAAAAATATATATACCTATCAAAAATAAATTTAAATTTTTAGCAATTTTAAAGAATTATTAGCAAAGAAAGAAAATATGAATTTTTAATCATCAATTTTATGTAACGTCTCATTCTCTTATTAATTTTACCTATAAATGTGATTATTATTGTATTATTATTTTTTATTTTTTGTAAAACC
This sequence comes from Hydractinia echinata, assembly GCA_030067915.1. Classification (NCBI taxonomy): domain Eukaryota; kingdom Metazoa; phylum Cnidaria; class Hydrozoa; order Anthoathecata; family Hydractiniidae; genus Hydractinia; species Hydractinia echinata. Next base: position 268,687 of record JASGCC010000210.1, read on the forward strand.
ATCTGTTTGGCTCTAGCATCACACCCCACAAACAAATAATGAAATTGTTCGAACATTTTTCATTCAGTATAGGAAAGTAAAATGCAAGTGGAACTCTCTTCTTAGTCATGATTCCGTTTCTTTTGATCTTGCTGTTTGGAAAGAGATTTTCTATGCAAGGTAGGAAAAAATGTCAATCCTTATTGCAATACCTATTTTCTGTGAGCCATAAAAAGGTAGACTAAGAGTGACGTTTTATATTTAGAACAGGAGTTTTTTTCGTTACTATAAATCTCCATTAATCATACTTTACTTGTAATACAAACCCCCGTCTAAGCTGTAGCTTTTCACAAAATAGTTCGCCATCACTACTACTGCAAATAGTGTGGGTTTCTTTTAATTAATCTCTTTTTTTTGTCGAAACAAGGCTCCTGAATAGGAAGTTCATGTAAAGTTTAGAGAAATAATAAACTAGATCAAAAAATTAATTACCTGTCTAATTTTTGGCCACTGCCAGGTACAGCAGAAATTTCTTTTGGAACATAACCAACAGCGATGAATCTACTCTCAACATTCCGTTGTTTTATTTATCTAAACGGTATTTTTAGTATTTTTTAATACGTTAATCTAAGGATGTGTGAATGACTTTGAAAATATTTACTTGAATTTACAATCCTTTTTGAAGTTGTTTTATAATAGTTTTGGTGTAATTATCTTTATATCGCTTCTATTCTTCAGAACTGTTTCCTTATGGGTATCATGAAGGAGATGCTCGACTTTGCAAAAATGTGGAAAGGCTGAATTTAAAATTTTCAATGAAGTTATTTTATCACGAACATGAGAAGATTTACGTAAGTTTTTTTATACTTTTATCATCAGAGTTGTTGTTGTTTGTTTGTTTGTTTGTTTATTTATATCTACTTCCTTGGAAATACATCAATTGACATCCTATATTTTAATACCTGTATACGTCTGTCTGTCACGCAAAATGGTACCGCAAGTAGCGAGAGGCACACATTGCGGTATAAAAAAAAAACGGAAGCCGTGGATTTTTCCACGGGCCACCGACTAGTTATTACAATTGCAGCTCTGCTGATTCATCTGAACTATGATGACTAATACAAAAAAACTCGGTTTGTGTGTTTCAAAATAAAAATTCTTTCTGCAAAATACATCACAACATTTACTGGAAAAGAAATTTCGAGTAGCAATGTGTAATCAAACAAAGCTGTACGTTTGAAATGTTAGCAGAAAAAGTACCCTACTTGAGCTTTAGTTCAAATCTTGGGTTGCTTTTAAACTACATAGCACAAATGCACTAAAACAGTACGTTGATATTAGAAAGTAACGAATAAATGGGTCATTTGACGGTTTTATAGCATAGTATGTAGCTAGCTAGCTTTTTTTCTAAATAATAAGATCCTGCAAAATCTCACAAAGTTAATATGCAAAAACTAGTTTCTTGCATCAACTAGAGCACCAGGAGGGACCGTCGATCAATCATGTTGTGTCTACAATACCCCACTTATCAGACACTGAATATTTTTTTTTACGAAAACAGGTACATGAGAATTTTTGTTTTGATTGGAAACAAGTAGAAGCAATCTAACTGGACATCTTTTGTACAATATTTTGTCATATTAAAGATGTGAATGTATCTAGCCATAATTCTTTCATTTTGTTTGTTTGTTTGTTTTTAAACCATTCGCACAAAATCGTAGCACATCAATAAGCCATAAAGCTTTCATATCTTGCTCTTTTCAATTTTTTTTAAGTAATAAGATCTGTTAGAAAAATTGTGGACTGCAAAATAATAAGCGATTAATAATAAACCATATTAAACAATGTCATGCAAAGGATAACCCTGTGGCTAATCATATTCCTTACGTCGAAATAACAACGTTCACTCGAAATTTTCATGGTTATTTACTACGGGGCCGAAATTATACCAACGCTGGTATTTTCGAAAATTATGGGTATTTCTATTGTCATAATTTTTGACCTTTTAGGGATATAGATTCAAACTAACATGTAAGAGTTGCAGAGACACACTGAAATCCTTTAAAAAATTCCTAGAAATAACGCTACTTAACTCGTATCGGGCTTCCTATATCTATCGATTTGCTTGTCGGTTTTAATAAAATGTTTATGAGCATAATTATGAAACCTATTGGTACTGGTCTATAAACATTACAAGGTCGTTTTAATTTTTACGTGAATTGAAACGATAAAGATTTATGTTTATGTGATGTGTAATTCTGTTTTTTATTTTCTTGTCACTATATGGTACCATTTTAATAATGGTAAAATGGTCTAATAAGTCAAAATAAGTAGTAAACGAGGTAAAATAAGTAGTAAACGAGCCAAAAAAAATTATTATCTGTGATAAGACAATAATAATAATAATAATAATAATAATAATAATAATAATAATAATAATAATAATAATAATAATAATAATAATAATAATAATAATAATAATAATAATAATAATAATAATAATAATAATAATAATAATAATAATAATAATAATAATAATAATAATAATAATAATAATAATAATAATAATAATAATAATAATAATAATAATAATAATAATAATAATAATAATAATAATAATAATAATAATAATAATAATAATAATAATAATAATAATAATAATAATAATAATAATAATAATAATAATAATAATAATAATAATAATAATAATAATAATAATAATAATAATAATAATAATAATAATAATAATAATAATAATAATAATAATAATAATAATAATAATAATAATAATAATAATAATAATAATAATAATAATAATAATAATAATAATAATTAAAATAATAATAATAATAATAATAATAATAATAATAATAATAATAATAATAATAATAATAATAATAATAATAATAATAATAATAATAATAATAATAATAATAATAATAATAATAATAATAATAATAATAATAATAATAATAATAATAATAATAACACACCATTAAAATCAGTCAGTATTCGTACATTAATTTGCAAAGAAGTCAATAGAGGTTCTGTTAAACATAAGAACTTTTATTCTAGATACATAAAGATGGCATTATCTCTATCAATGAGCCAGTGTCCGATGGTAAAGGCTTGTTATCAGATAAGACTGTGTTAGCAATTTACTACAAGCCAGTGAACAGATGTCTTGGTGGGGATATTTATTATCGTGAGGAACATAAGCCCACTTTGCTCAGACAAGCTGGAATAACAATCGCAAGAAATTATCCTGAGCGAAAAGATATTATTAGTGCGGTTATAATAACCTATATTGACGTGCCTTCGGCAGAACATCCTGAAAAAAAAACATCAGGCAGAACATCAGACCGCTATAGTACTTACGCCATTATGAATTACCCTCGTTTGAACTCAAACAACGCTACTGTTGGTGTTTCTGATCCATTTTGCAGATGGGAGGAATTTGTCAATCCAAAGAACAGCAATCAATTAGCATTGACATCGAACGTCAATCAAACCGGTGTTTATGTTTACAAGCTGACTCAGAGATGCATCCAAACGTGTAAGTTTATATCTCTCATTGCGTTTTTATCCTAATACTAGTCGTTAGCTCGTGAACAAATTCACGTCCTCGACCGTCTTGCAATCCCCGGTCATCAGGTTATCCCCGTACATATACAGTGGAATCTGTCTGAAACAGGAACCATCGTTGCGAGAGAATCTGTCCGCTTCAGACAGATGCTTTACAGATTGTTTTCCTTAAAAACTTATTTATACTATCAAATTCTGCCTAAATTTTTTCTTTTCACTATCTCGTGTATGTTCACCACTCTTTTCCCGGGCAACAACAGGTAGGAAGAAACAAAAGCGAACATGTATTTAGTTAAGAAATGTTTCATTTAAAACTTGTTACAAAAAACCTACTTTGACAAAAAATGTTTGTGGTTGTTGTTTGTTTACGATTTCCAATCTGGATGTCTTCTTTGTTATGGTCGAAAGCATGGCTTGACTGCCATTGTCGATGAGGGCGCATGTTTTGCATCTTATTAAGCACAGCGATCAACTCGGAACAAGTGATGTTTTCCTTTTCTTCGTTTTTTCAAAAATGTTGCTTTTACAGCCTTTGTTCTCGTCTTGTACATCCAAAAAATTTTTATGCTTGGACGTATTAGATTCTGTACTGCATTGATGGCAAATTTTTTTCGCACTTTCTCGCTATCCAATCTCTTGATCGTTAATCTCTAAAGCTGAAATATCAAGCGTGAACTCTCGTTTCAATGCTGCGAACTTCATCTTCATCTTCCACTTCTATCAATTCCTCCTCTTCTTTGACGATTCCACATTTTTTAAAACAATTTTTATGGTTGCCTTGTGACATTTTTTCATAATTCTTGTACCTATTGATTAATTTTAAGAACGTTGCAGATTTTGACAACATCTGAAGCAGATTTATTTTCATATACCCTTACAAGTACGTACTTAATCAACCTTTTGTGGTAATTCACATTTTTATAGTTTTGTATTGCTCCTGCATCTAATGGTTGAAGCCTTGAAAGTGTATTTTTCGGTAAGAAAACGTGCTTCATTTGAGAGAATCTACCAATGAAAAATTCCAGTTGACATGTTGGATTGTTGAGAAAAGAAATTACCTTTCTTTATTCATAGGATAGCTTTTGATTATACGAGGTATTTACATATCTTCTGACGTCACCCATGATTTAGGATTCGAGTAATTATTTGCATCAAATGGTCGGGATGGGTCTTTTAACTTTTTAAAACAAAGTCGTAATTCACTTTTCCAGATTACAACAGGTTGATCAATCTTTTGATCAGCTGTTTTTATAAAAAAGGCAAAGGTTAATCGTTGTTTGTACTCTTTTACTTCTTTGGTTTTTTATTCTTTTCAAGCATCGTTATTCCGTGCGTCCTTTGCATAAAGTAGCTTCGGCTACCATTTTGAACACACAAAACAAAACTAATAAAAGCCTGGATGTTATTATTAACCATTTATTATCGGTGTAAATCTTCTTCGAGTAGGAGCTTCTTTGAATATATTTAAAAGCATACTGCATGTTCATCTACGTAAGAATTTGTACTTTCCAAAATCCTAAAAATAAACGTGGTAAACGTAATGAAAATAAGCACAGTTATTAGCAAACATTTTCCTAATTCTACAAGGTCTTAATAGGTGATTTGCTGAAATTAATCATCAGGTACTTTTTGATTCTACTGGTCCTTATATTATAGACACAATATTTCTTTTCTCATGTGGCTAAAATAACGGCGTGTCCTTTGTATTTCGTCACTCGATTTGATTTTTTTTCTTTTTGATGTAGATCCAAAAATTAGAAGCTTACTCAAGAATGTTGATTTCTTTACCGGAGTAGCCATGACTGAGTAACAAGTGCTCTTTTATCAAATGTTCAGTTAGTAAATTGCTCCATATAATGTTAATAAACGCTAGCAAAGTAATATTTTTTTCTAGCCACAAAACGCAAATTAACTTTACAACCATGATTTATTTTTCTTTTATTTCAGATGACTATTCATTTATTAATAACAGAGACTATGGACAATTACGAAATTCTAAAATCACATTCCATAATGTTGTAGACGGTGTCTTAAAGGTTAGTGACCGAAATTTATGCAACCGATATTAAAAGAGAGACCGCTTGCTTAAGTTTCCTTTATTTTCAAAGGAATGGGAGATGGATTTATTTGCATAGTTTTGTAACTTGCGAATAATCAAACATCAAAGAGATTAAATGCTATTCAATTCCTTAGGCGCTTCTTTGAAATTCACTCGTTGCGACAGTTTCGCTTAATAATAGTAACATTCGTGTTTCAGGTAAAAATGATGGTTAATTTAGGAAACTTTAGCTATTGCAATGATTTGGATCTAAAAGGGTAGTCCCTTTTAAATCCAAATCAGAAGTGGCTAAACTATTGTAGTGTGACTTTGTATGCTCAATTATTTTTTTTTTTTTTAAAACTAACTATTACTAGACGTCGAATACATTGTGATATTTCTATTTGTAGGTCGACCTGTACCTCTACAAACTTTCCACCGAGTATCTACAAGATGTTCACTTTAATTTATCAATCTATGTTGGAAAAAATGCAGATATGTATAATCGCTACAGAGAGGCAAATGAACCTGCACTACTGGAGAGAGCAACGAAAGATGTTCGTGACTACAATAATAACTCTTTTGTAGCCAGTCAAGGCTATTTAATGTCATTTAGGGACAAACGTAGCATACTTGAAAATGTCTGGACCTTTCAAATTTACATAGTACGTGGTATTGATGACTCATTTTACTGTCTTTTCATCTTTACTGCTGGTAGGCAAATCAACATCACTTCAAATTTTAAAGAGTCTAAATCGATTCATGCTAGTTTGCCAGACGATTGGATGAAGAACTGGTACTTTGTTAACAAAGACTTACAACAGGGCAGTGCCTATGCATTCAAGAAGAATTTCAATGATCTGACAAAGAAAGCAACACGTTAAGAAACTTAACCTTATGTGTAAATAATTTTTGCAGAGTCTAAGAAATGGGAATTAACAAAACCATTTACCGGCAGACGTCAGTTCAAGTAGATCTGCGGTCGAAAAGCAGGCTAAAGCCTCTCTACAGTTGTAACGCTATAATTCCTAAGGATTTAATTGTTATGTTAAATACTCCGCATGATTTGGAAATAGAATGCATTGAGCTACACAATAGTACCAAACATAAAACATCAGCATCTATTCCTTGGCCAACAATAGCAACTCAACCTTTGGAAAGTCGATTATTTTTTAGCCCAAAAAGGGTATTTTCAAAAACGGTTGGATATTCTAAGTTTTTTTTGCTTACGGATTATTAACTGCTTATCTATTTTGTTTCTAAAATTTGGTAAGTATCAACTATCTGAACGATTGCTTTCAAGCAATTTTTTCTCCTTTTTTTTGCAAGCAGATCGTTGCAAATTATGACTGACGCATTAGCTGTCACCAATTTTATGGCATCAAACATAATGTGAAGCTGCATTCAACTTTTTAGGAGAATGTTTAAAAATGAGAATTTTTTCCTACTTTAATATTACCATTAAAAGGTTTTCACTTCTGTTTTGTTTTTTGGCCTTCTTTTTCATATAACTACAGGCAAACGCTTACCAATTCTGATAATATTTTTTATCATTTTTGAGCTTGCTGCATTATTTTCCATATTACAATAGCTCTTTGTCTTACTAAAACTGCTAAATTTTTTTATTCCATAGTGCTTACACTAAAATTACGTTTTAGATATCTTGGCAGAATTTTTTTTATCCACATAGAACAAATTTTGATAGCCTTGCAGAAATTATTAATTATCTGGCTTTTTAATTTTAACTTTAGAATTCTACAAACAAAATGGAAATGAAGATGTTTCAGATAAGCAATTTTACTATTTCAATTCATCCACACTTGATATGAGAAAGACCTATAACTATTTCACATATGAGGTAAGGTGTATAGCATTTTTAATTAAACAGTTCATTGGATCGTGGAATTATCCAACTGATTAAGGAGTTCAACATTTAACATTTAATGTTAAATGGTAAACTTTTAAACAAATAAATAATACTGTAGGTAACAACTAGCTTAAGTACACAGAAATTTAACAACCTCTTCGCTCTACTGTTAGCATATTACTATAAGTGACAATTGTTAGAATCGTCGAAAACCCACTGCGGCAAACTGAGAATGGAAAAAATAATTGATATTAAAAATGTTGGTGACATCAGCACAGACGCAGAGCTGTTTAAACTCTGATTAAGAAAATGTATGAGATCATGTGGTTACAGAGATATTAGCGTTGAAACATTTCTTAATGAGTCAGTAATTCATCGGTCCAAGGTCGGTTAGATTGGCGTAGCTTTAAGGCGGTCCCTAGTAACCTGGGTAAGTAAGAACAACAAACGACAATGCGCCGTGTCCAAATTTTTAAGTGTGCTATAAATTTAAATTATGTTATTGACGTCAAATAAATTTATTGCCGTCGTAACGTAACTTGTCGTTTCGGAATTCAGACGATTCAGAAGATGAGACGTAATAACAGACGGATCCAATTATTATATTAGTTCATTTTATGAGCTCACTATTTCCATCAATATATGCATCAATAGGTGCTTCAATAGCTGCTCTAAAAAGTGCATTAATAGCTGCTTCAATAGAGACATCGATGGATGATTTATTAGCTGCATTACTAGCTGCATCAATAGGTGCAACAATAGCTGTATCAATAGCTGCATCACTAGCTTCATTAATAGGTGTATCAATAGCTGGTTCACTAACTACATCACTACCTGTTCAATAGCTGCATTAATAGCTGGTTCACTAGCTGCATCACAAGCTGCTTAAATAGCTGCTTCAATAGCTGCATCAATAGCTGCATCACCAGCTGCATCGCCAGCTGCATCACTAGCTGCTTTAATAGCTGCATCAATAGCTGCATCACTAGCTTCATTAATAGGTGTATCAATAGCTGGTTCACTAACTACACCACTACCTGTTCAATAGCTGCATTAATAGCTGGTTCACTAGCTGCATCACAAGCTGCTTAATTAGCTGGTTCAATAGCTGCATCAATAGCTGCATCGCCAGCTGCATCACTAGCTGCTTTAATAGCTGCATTAATAGGTGTATCAGCCATATTTTTTAACGTATCTATTGTCAACTGTTAAACCTATTTTGTTTCTCTTACTAGATCGAGGAAGTTTTCAACAGAATGATGGGGAAAATCTATTTTAAAATTACAGATAATTTTTATGTAAGTAATACTAATTAAATCTTTATTGGTCATTGCCTACAATGTATATCCATGCTTACAATCGTCCATTTATCGTCCATTTATTGTCACTTGAACGTCCACTCATCGCATATTCACGTCCATTTATTTATCATATTTTCTTATTTATCCTCCTGTAACATATTAGAAACAATCCTTAATTTAAATCAACAATTATTTATTTATCGTCTCCGTTATTCAGATTTTTTCAGTAATAAACATCATAGCCAGCATCATCATTTTCCATTATCATGTTACCAATTGTATGCAAATAATTCTTATTTATCTGTTTATTGATTAATTATTTTTTAGATTGCTTTCTACTTTTACATTGACTACGACAAGGGTGATTTTGACCGATATCCTTTAGACGTTAGCGCTATGTATCGTAGAAACGCATCAGATAAAAACACAAGAGAAAAAATCCGTGAAGATATCCAAAAAGTATTGAATATAACCTTCTATCCAGAGGAAGTTTTAGTGTTGACATTTTTTCTGACTGGAGAAGGAGGTTTTAATTCAAAATTTCAACTCGCAATCGCAAGAAATGGAGAAACTATATATGTTATTGTTCAAAGTGACTCGTACAAACGCTTTGTCCACTATGTAATGATATATAAATACTGTAAACACATAGGAAGTGTTTCAGCTATCTCCAGAAACAATGTGTTTTTACTATCAAACACCATATGCCATCCACCAGGTTAGTTTTGTTGTATTTGTTTTCTATTAAATCTGTCTGTTAGACCAGTCTATTTGTATTATTATTAATAGCTTCACTTTATCTTGCCAATATTCTAAGTATTCAATTAAATTCTGTAAGTTAAGAATGCAAGCATATTAACCTTCTGTGGTATCCTTTTCACTTAACTTTAAAGGAAAATAAAAAGGAAGGGGTAGCAGCTGTCATCTGAGATACAAAGCTTTGATTTTCTTCGAAAACGTAATAATATTTGTAGAAAAGGAAGACACAAGAGGGACAGGGAACAACAGCTACATAAGGAGTTATAATACTTGAAAAATCTTATACATTTGTATATATAACTTAATCTATTTCTATTCCATTTCCTATTCAGCTTCCTAGAAACATGCCAGCTTTTCTCTAACTTAAACTCCGTGTGTTTTAATTTCAAATCAAGAAGTATCTAATATTATACACCATTACTTAAATGGGCGCGACTTGTAAGGAGGGAGAACTGCGCTTAGATACTTGAGTACAACATTGCATTCAGGAAGCAAAATTTAAATAAATTTTTTACATGACATCATTATTGATTATTTTCTAGTTATCTATCCTTATCACTTTCCTGGATCAACTTCTGTTCACCCGTACGCGAGAGGCATGTTAGGCGGTGTTGACAGGATTAAATTTTCCCCTGCCATCCCTTTTTTCTCATCAAAGACAAGTACAGTTTGGGTAAGATTCTATCTTTACTATACTATTGTAATGCAAATAGATTCCGTTGAGTTAATGCAACAGTGAATAAGTTGGAATTTTGTTATACGCTTTTCATGTTGCTTGAAATTAATTAAGCAATTTACCACGGTTATTGTAGCAAGGAATTGAGTTGTTATGACGAGACATCTGCCTAAGTAAGTTAAACGACAGCACAGTGCGGAACATAGCATAGAAATTTGGAATTCTCTATTGCAACAAAGGAAAAAATTATTAGCCGTGAGTTGCCAAAGTTTCAGTTAACCGACTGAGAAAACAGTATCTGGTGTAGAAAATGAGACGTGATAAAACCCATATTGCGCGTTTCGGACAATTTGGTTATTTGGCGGCCACATGTTGGTTGTTCTAAAGGTTGACGCAAACACATCCAACATTTCTTCAAACTTTTTGATTCGAATGTTGGATGAATGCTAGATAAAATTAAATTTAGCGTTTGACAAGTCGCAACATTCCATACAACATTTGGATGTTTTGTTTTTGGTCCCGTTCATTCTAATTTTCAAGATGACGGACAGCGTATGGAAAAAAGGCATTATTTCTAATTTTAAATGAAAATGGATTCCGATGATGTAAACCTTATCGAGGTAACAAAAACATTGCGGATTTAAAATTAGAAGTTTCAAGGATATATTTAAAATGGACATGACAAATTTCGAATACATATTGAGTCAGATTTCTGACCTAATTTCGCCCAAATAGTAATAGACCTTTCCCGAATTTCCTAATTATGCCAAACTCAATTAAAGAGGTCGATACTAAAAATAATTCTTATCCCTAAGTTCTTTAGCAAAAGGTAGAACAAATTACCTAATTTCGTAAATATTTCTGTTCGTTAAGTGCCTCAATTTCGAGCTGAAAGTTACGGTCAAACCCTTTATATAGCCGAGCTTTCCAAGAATAGCCTCGTTTTCAAAATAATTATTTTCTTTAAATCTAAATAAAATCCAACCAGAACATTATATTGCTCTAAAACCTTTATTTTGTCATGATAATTTAATATTCTTTCTGAATATCCTTATTTGAAGAGCACAGAACAATTATAGAATTTTGGATTCAGTCATAATTATTACAATTTATGAAATTCGGGAAAGGTGTATTTCTCCTAAAAAATCCACTTGATGTTTACTTTTATTTACTTACTTTCTTTAACAGGAAGAGAAAGAAATAGCACTTTGCAAATGCAATTGTTGTCTATAAGAAAAGTTAAAAAATAGAGACAGGAAGAATCGATGATTGATTAAGAATCCACTTATTGATTAAGAAGTCGTTAGCAGAATGTATTTACCATCCTGGACCAAATGTGTTGACACAAATCAAATAATTAGCAATTTCAAATGTCTGTCTGTATCTGCATGGTCGATATAACGATGCAGCTCAGTTAAAATGAATTTTCTCACAACCAAGCATCTCTCTGTTTATAACTTTCTCAATTGTTTTCTAATAGCAACAATCCCCCTTCCCTACTCATCCTAGAATGTTTTAAATATTGAATTAAGGGAGGAGGGGGGGGAGAGAAGACATAAATTGATCTGCTATACGGTTCTTTTTGCATGAACGTGTGGATTATGTACTTAAAGTTTCCGGTGATTTGTCGTAATCTCGTACATGATTGTAGGTTTTCGAAACACAGTTGCTCTATACCAACTGGAAATGTTTTAAATACTCATCTTGAAGAGGCTTGACAAGTTACGTAGTTTGTAAAGGATCATTGAACATCGTAAGCCACACCAGAACGTTTAGCAACTAAAAAGAACGAAATAAGCCTTTTTTTCTGATTTTTCTTTAATTCGAAAACTTAGAAATGTTGCCATAGTTCATATATTTAAATGCTTAGCTTGCTCTATGAGAATCTAATTCAAGAAACAAAAATAAAAAAGTCTTCATTCCCGTTAATAGGACCATTTTTAGTTGTTGACCCTCGGAGCACGCAGATAATTATCCCATCAAACTTTAACACTATATGACCGTCAAAAGCTTAATTAAGCGTAATTTTTACTTTATAGAGATTTCTAAAATGTAATCCAATATTATTTCTTACGTCCTTAAAGAGCTAATAAGGGCACCTCCTTTAACATCCTAAATAAGCACACCCTTTGCTTCAACAATTTCCAAAACCAAGTTAAATTGCCATCTTTACTGTATTTATTTTCATTTGTAGTATACCCGGTACGGCATCCTCTTCGATGATAAATCTTCATTCGTGCCGATCCAAAACTATCGAACATACTTTTCAAGGCATTGTATTAGCTGTGTTTAAAGGAGTTGAGTGGCATAGTTTCGATTATGGTACCACAGAGGAGCTACCTTTACGCGCTCAAGCTGATGAAGATATAAAAAAGTTCACAAATGCAAGTTTTAAATCAACTCGACTCTCCTTCTTTACATTTGGATAAGGAAACACCGAATACTCGCAGGTTGTACTAGCAACAGATAAGAAACAGTTATATGGAATTTTTAATTTCGCCAGGAGTAGTTATAAGGAAGGATTGGTTGGTTTTGGGAAAGACTTCTGCGGTTGGAAAAATTATGCTTCTGGATGGGAAAGCAGTCAGCTGGGAAGAACATTGGTGTGCCAGGAAGACATGTCATGCAATTAAGTTCTGATAACTGTAATAAAACAGGTAAAACGTTCTTCATTTAATTATTTACCTAAATCCACAATAATTTCGCCGATTAAAGCCTTAATCAAGGACTAACCTCCTAATCAACCTCCTTGCTTTAATTCAACACCCAACTTTAACACCCAATTTCTTTTTCTTAAGGCTTTCCTCAAAGCAACATTTTCCAAATGTTGTGTTTCTCATCACCAAAAACAATCTGTGTACAACACTGGATTATTTCAGTTACGTTGCATTGCTTGATTTTTTTCGTGTAATATTTTGCCACGTAGCTAGCGTTAGATCTTTCTCCATGAAAGTTAGTGTTTGAACGCTGAAAAAAGATGTAATAACGGCCTAACCGTTTTTTCCATGAAAACGCAAATACACAACCACAACAGTTGATAAACATTTAACATCGTGTTGACTTGTTCCTCTATAGTTCTGTTTCCATATGGAGAAATGTTGGAGATGTAGAAATGCAGCGAGGTGATAATTATGTGGAAGAGATGAAGCTAAATACATCATTTCCGGGTTTTGAGAAGTCACTTTATGTAAGTATTAAAGTAGCTTCTCAGATGAAGTCAAACAATTTTTTGGTGTATGTGTGTGTGTGTGTGAGTGAAAGTTTAACCATAGAAGAAATCATAAAATATATACTAGTAGGGGCAGCAGTATGCAAATTAAAAATTTTGAATTTAAAAGTGCAAGCTATCGTGGGTCCAAAATTGGGGTGGTGGAAGGTTTTTTGAATTTTTAAATAATACCATATTTTATCTTGAGCAATTTCTATCTCAAGTAGCTCTCTATTTAAAAAAAATATTTGGGTCCTTTCTGGTTTTATCTACCTATATTATTTTTCTCTATCTCAAACATTTTCCATCTCGAACAAATTTTTTGGTCCCTTGTAAGTTCAAGGTAGAGAAATTCGCCAAAAGCAAGTGATCTGGTTTGTCGTTTTACATTTCACAAGACCACATATATACCACATATGTAAGAGCACTTGTAATTTCAACGATAGACGATACATAAATATTTTGGTTTTTGGTTTCAAGGTTCTCCTGAAGAGAAAGGAGAAATATAATCTATGCGTTGAATGTACATTTAAGTGTACACGTCTCAATTTGTGAGTTTAACATGTTTAGATTGATACATGTCTCTATAATTTTTCTGTCGGCTAAAAGCAGGTTGTGTTAACCACGCACGAAAACTTTAAGCTACGAATAAAAAATGCGATATAATTTCATCGACTTTGTTTTGATGGGCGAATCCCAATGGTTTTTTTTCACAGGATAACTAGTTTATTATACTATACGATTAAATATCATTGAAAGATTTCATTTAACACGTGTTTAATGCATTTTTAGATTAGTACAAATGGTGTTGTGTCACCCATGCTCAATACGTCAGTTGAAATTGATTACCATAGAGAAAGAATGGATTATCCTTATGTTGCCATCGCACCATTTCATGCAGATTTTGATACATCTCAAAGTGGACACATTTATTACAGAGAATCAAGAGATCCTGAGTTATTAAGACAAATACATGAATCCATTACAAAATCACAAATGGTTTATTCTCCAGTGACGCATGCTTTAGTCATATCTTTTGTTGATATACCCAATCATAATTCACCCCAAGAACTAAATACATTCCAAATAGTAATAGCCCACAATGCATCGCAAGATGTTTATATGGTTTTTAAGTACACACGTTTAGATAGCTCACAGGGTTACGCATTCTGGAAATATTGTGGAAAAAAGAATTTGTTAGATCGAAGTATCTTCCATTATACGGAAAGCCCGTCGACGCTAGTTGGAGGGTCAAATCCAAATGCAGATGTAGCTGGGGAATATTGGTTTCACAGCAAAATCGCTTGTCGTAAGAATATTTCCTACCGTTTGTTTTGCCAGGTCTCTATGGTGACATCGACGATGCTATGGCGACACCGACGGTGTTATGGTGACACTGACACTGTACTTTCACAGCACTTTTTTATCATTGGCACTTCTTATTTATGCAGAAAAATTTAATTTCTTTTCTAAATTTTAAATCAAGTTAAGAAGCACATGAAGAAGCACATGGAGATTACTTCTATTTTGCATACTTGGAAATTATTTTTCTTAATAGGTGCTCAAACAGTACTACAGGACTTAAAACCGGTCCGGATTGGACATGATTTCATCAAAGTGATGTGGAAGATGACCGCTGTTGATGATGTGCAATGGATGCGACTTCATGAATTTGGAAGTTTTAAAAATAAAACAAAAGTATTTTGTATTCACAGCAAAAGAACATCCTATCAAGTTAACTATCTGACTCCTGGTCAAACCTATGATATTGAGGTCTTCTCAAGAGTAGTACCTTATACGCTTCGAAGATATGTTGGATTGTATGGCATCTCAACTCTTCCAATTGGTAAGGTTGATTTGTTTCACTGTGCCATGACATTTTTAATCCCTGCAATCGAATTGCGGTTATCTTGGAAACCCGCAAAAATATTGGGAAATTCTACTTCTCTCAAGTGTCAGCACTTTTTCTGTGACGTCATCGAAAGCTTGAAAATTGATCAAAATACCGCCATCTACTTACATTACTCAAATTACTTTAGTTCTAGAGCGAATTTTCACATTCTATTTGAAGTTTCTGAAAGCCAAAAAAAAGTTATTTAACGTTTATTCCGTTTTTTGCCTTCTTCGCTTAAATAAATCCAAACAATTGCCCAACAATCTGGTTTGTCCCAAATCCGAAAAGTAAAATCCGAAAAAATCGGAAAACCGTTTTAATCATGTGTGCAAAACATACAGAGGAATTCTACTTGATAAAACAAAGTTGTGTTGTTAGTTTCACGTTCTAAGGATAGTCCTAACAAGAGTTATTATATTTTCCCGTTTATAAGGATTTCACAGAGATTTTTAGGGATAGTTTCGAGTAATAGCCAATATCAAATCCTCTGAGAGGTATGGGAGCAAAACAGTTGGCACGCAGGTGTCTTATAGATAAATATTGAAACTCAGTAAGTATCATACCTATCAAACATAACATAAAGAAGAAAACAATTTAGCTATATCGCATTTTCTGAAACTATTTCACTTTTGGCTGAAATTTTTTTCCACCAATTCCTTTAAGACAATATTTTATTTTTAAATGTTTAGCGGGCGTTCGTAATGTATTTGCGACGCAACAGAAAACTGGAGGGAAACTTCATTGGTCTGTAAATCAAGAACTGTTTGTGGATGTTTTTAATGTTCACGTTATCGTTAACCACACTTCCACAGATTTTGATAGATCGTTCGAGTATAACTTTACTTTGTGGAATGGTACATACGAGTTTAATGGAACTATAGGATCAGTACATAGCTTTGAGATAACATTGTGGTTTCATGATGAAGCAAGTCCTGTTGCAATATGCTCATATACACTGGAAGGTATTTTATTATCAGAAATTTTTGCAAGAAGATTTTTTTCAAAAATTCGTGAAATTAAATTTCGTAAAATAACATTTTTTATTTAAACTGCTAAAATGCAACCCGCGAAATGTTTGAATATCTTAAACCACGAAATTTTAAAAATTTTGCGCCTATTTTTAAATCGCGAAAATTTCTAGCAATAATATGCATTGTTGAAAATACGTTCATAATAAATACAAGCAAATGTATGTGTTTCTTTGGTGACGCTGTGTTAGGTTTTCATAAATTGTTGCATTTTATTAATTTTAACAAATCCTTCCATTTATCTGTACCTCTTCTTTGCAAAAGACATTTGTAGCCATGCAGTAACTTTCACTTGAAATTTTTATAGCAAACAAAAGCGATTCAAAGTTGGACATTATCATATCAATCGCTTCTGTGTCTGTTTGTCTCATCATTGCGCTCATCTTGAGGTATCGTTACCAAAGAAAAAAGCTGAAACGAAAGGCGAATCGATTTCTTTTAGCAGGTGGAAATAAGAAGGTATAACTTCGTATCATGTTAAAATTTTCCTATGTTTCTAATATTTTGTGTTTCTGAACAAAGACCTGAAATGTGAAACTCATATTTTATTGGTTTCAAATTCCTGGCATAGTTTACCTGCATTTGTGCAAAAGTCAGAGAAATGCGTAAAAATAAATATTATTTCTCTAGCAAATACCCTAATGGCTTTCTGAATGTTCATATTTTAGGTTTGTGTTATCCATAGAGAAGAAATAAAATCATTAGCCTTAGCAAGCGTCTTTCAACCCATTTAAATTTTACACAAGCAAGACTCAATCTTGGTTTTTTTATATACGCAGCAAAGTGGACATAAATTTTGGCAAAATCAGAAATTAATGTTTGAGTTTTTCACAACCCTCAATTTTCGGGAGTCAAAACATTTGTCAAGTACAGACAGAGTTAATCCCTTTCAATAACATTGTAACGGAGAATGTATGCTTTCAAAGAAAGTTCCTTCTAGAACTTTCTTAAGATGTTATGTTCACGATTACAAGTAAAATGGTAGCTAAGTAGTACACATTTTTTCATACTATTGAATCTGTCATACGTACCTTTAGTTGGATCCTGATCGAAGTATTCTTGAACAATGCAACAACTTAAGCTACGACCCAAAATTTGAATTCCCAAGAAATAACATTTCACTGCTGCGAGTTCTTGGAGAAGGTGCATTTGGACAAGTATGGATGGCCTCTGCAAATGGAATAGAATGGTTAAGACCAAGAAGAAAGAACAAAGGGAGTATAGTGAAAAAACTATTGTAGCCGTTAAATCATTAAAAGGTCGGCTGCTTCTCTTGTTGTCCTTTTCATCTCTACTGTCTCACTTTAAGGCGTAAGTATAGATAAAAAATCAATTTTTTTTTTAAAAAATGTTTTAAAATGATTAGACAGAAAAAAATATGGTCTTTTTAATGGTACAAAAATGTTTTTGTTTTTTTAATTTATTTAAGGTACATTTCTTTCCGAAAAATTTAAAAATTTACTTTTTGCTATATGTGATAAAGATCAAATATTTGTTCCCACATAATCATCTTGGGTATCAATTATTACTACACTTATTTTAAACCTCTTTTACAAAACTATAAAAGCTGTAGGGTGAAGAGCACGCTTATTGTGGAGACTAGTCGATAAGGCCCGTGGAAAAATCCACTTAGGAAAAAGCCCAATGAAAAAATAGGTTGCTTTAGATGTTTTGCTGACGTCAGCAGTGCATATACAAAAAAAAATGTTCTTAAAATCTTACACCAAATATCAAATGTCAAATCGCATTAAATCCTCCACACAAATCTTACACAAAATAAAAAAGAACAGCATGCAAGGTGCAAAATCTAGTTGATAAAAAGTTACAACAATGACACTCACAACATCAACACTCACAACACCCCCCAAACCGACAGTAAGAACACCGACAGTTACAACACCGACAGTCACAACACGGATAATAACGCATCTCAAATATGTACATCTTATAAGTGATTATGTTGAAAACCCTCAGTATTTTATTCTGAAATGTCAAAAAGGAGGCCTGCAAGAGTTAGCACAAATCAACAAAAATAAGTTCTTTACACATTTTAAATATTGTCTTTCCCTTAAAAGCTTATACAAAAATATGAAAAAGCCATAGTTTGGAAAACATCAAATTTAAATCTAGAAAAATCAGTCACTTCGGTTGCATACCATCCTCTCCCGCAAAGTTACACAAAATGTAAAAATCAACCAGTTAAGAACACAAAAATTTTATTTCTTAGTATATGATGAACCATACTGCCCTTTACCAACAATTTTAAACCTAAATGTCAAAAAATCAATAAGCAAAGAATAAACTTGAATCAACAAACATTGTATGTATACGGTTCATAAACAAAGGTTTACATACAATGTAAAACAGATCGGTTTTTGAGAAACACATCTAAATCAACAAAAATAAGTTCATTCAGCATGTCGTATATTGCCATTAATCATTAATCTTCCACAAAAAGGTTATGAAACACATCAAAATTTAAAAAAATCAGTGATTTCAGTGCATACAGTCCACCCATTTAGATTACAAAATATAAAAAACAAAAACAGTTTCAGTCAGAACATTAAGTAATTTTTTTATCATCAGCAAACATTTATCCCTACAAAATTTTGTAAAATTCTCAAGAAAAACAAAAACGTGAAACCATGGAATTTTTTTCCAGCAAAAATTACATCACATACAGTTAGTTCTCCCAAACAATAATTTATAATACGAAATATAAAGACAAAGTTGTTTATATAGTCTGAAGATGTACTTAGTGTACGAAAAGCTTAACAAATAAATACTTTTTAACTTTCAAACTCTATTTTTTTCTTAATTAGTAAACTATGGCTGTTATTTTTACCGATAAAGACATCAGCTTTACAACAGCTTACAGTGAAGTCTGATTCTACAAAGATTTGTTCTTTCAGTATATATATTGCATGTGGTCTATTTCCACAAAAGTTTACACAAAATTTCAAAAAAACAGCATTTTGCAACACAAACAATATAAACTGACAACCATACCATCCTCTCATGAATTTTTTTAACCCAAAGTCATAAACCCACGTGTATATAAATTTCCAATCAAATGTCAAAAACCCCTGTAAAAAAACCTGGCATTTTACATGTAGGCTGACAAAAGTTTAACAGGATGACGAAACAAAACAATAAAAAATAACTTAACACACACACTTTAAATTCTATAAAATTCGTTCCACTTGTCATATTGTGGTCCCCTTGTAAAGTTTACAGGAAATGTGAAAAAATTATTCTCTATGGGCATAAAAATGTGTCACAGTATCCTAAAAGTTCAAGAAAGATTTTGTAGCTAGCTTGTTACATGATATATAATTCGTGTTCAAAAAAGAAGAGAAGTTTGACTACTAAGGTAGCTATAAATACCTAAAAAAGAGGAATAACAACAAAACTCATAGATTAAAGCTAGCTATGGGATGGAGCCTTGAAGCTAACATTAGCTAGCTAGCTAACAAAACAGTATATACCTAAGACACCCAGTTAAATATACTTAAGCTGGGGAGACTTATAGCTACGTCTATAGCTAGCTATTTATGGTTAGTTTAGTACAACACATATAAAGGAAAACAATAGCAATGTAAAAATTATGACATTTGCAGATAGTTCAACAAACCAAAACTTTCCATTTCGCTGGCACATTTGTTTGGTAGCCAGCTAACAGCTTTATGCAGCATTTTGAATTTTAGCACATTAATTATGCAAACAATTGCTGGCTTTTTTATAAAAAACGCGGTAAAATATAAAAAATAAAGAATTTGAAGCTCCAATGGATTTTTTTTGAGAATGCGATTCTTTTTTGCTACATATAAAAACGGAACGTCTAAAAATATAAAATTTCTTACTTTTTCTCAATTCCAATTCACTTGAAACTCTAGCATTAATTTTGTACTTCTAACTTTACTTTACTACTTCCTAGCTCCACTCTTCACTTCCGAAGTAACTTCTTGTCTTGTGGCTTTCAACTTTATTTTTCTACTTCTACTTCTTTACTTAGAATTTACTTCTAACTTTACTTTACTACTTCCTAGCTCCACTCTTCACTTCCGAAGTAACTTCTTGTGGCTTTCAACTTTTTCTTTACTTAGAGTTTTCTTTCTTTGAATCACTTTTTGCACTTTTTTCAAGATGAAGGGACCTTTCTTTTGTGTTTTTTTCGGTGTCGAGGGACACCATTTTTGGAAAGTTTGCCGTTAAATTTATTTCAGCAAATCAAATTGAGTCGTTTTCATCACGTGACGTAAACAAAGTAAACCCGCTAGCAAAATGGACATAATTTTTTCGGCAACATCAAAGGGAATTTCGGCAACATCAAAGGAAAATGACGATATCAACTTTGCCTGTTACAGACACACGGAACTGGCTTATTATTATAGAGACTAGTCGATTAGGCCCGTGGAAAAATCCACTTAGGCAGGAAAAAAAATAAATGGAAAAGAAAACAATCACTTGAATTTTGATGAAGTCTGCAACTATCAAAAAAAAATAAATTAGAACCTTGTTTTTACGTTGCCTCTATTATGTAGAACTTAAACTGTTGATTAAGAAAATGTATAATAAACATGTGGTTTTGCTATTTCTAAATATTTAGAAAGTGGTTTACCCGTTGCTTCTATTGTGTGGAGTAAGAAATGCTGATCAAAATAATGTATAGATTCATGTGCTTTTGACGAAGGCCTCTGGTGATATCAGATTTTTAAAATTATGCAAACCTTAGCAAAGTTCCTGCTATCGTTTAGGTCTTAAAACGCTGATCAAGAAAATTTATATAATCGACTTTGCAAAACAGACAGGTAGACAGACAGAACCTTCATATTAATAATCTAGTTATTAAAAAGATATTGAACAACTTATCTTCAAAATTTTATGATGTATAAGATGCCATGCCCTGACTTTCAGTTTGTGATTTATCTCCATAAAAAAGAAATAAGTCACTTAACAAAGCGCGCCACGGGAAGGCAAGTCATGGGGCTTTGTGCTTCAACCTAAAACGAAAAAAAAAGAAATGTTGCATAAACTTTTGCAAAAGTAAATATTAGTCAACATTAGTCAACATTAGTACACTTGTGACGGAATATTGGAACTTGAAATCTCTTTGAACATGTGTCTTGACTTTCAGTTCAAGATTAGCATATTTATAGAGCTATATTCTTAAACGAAATATTTATGTAAGTTTCAGCTAATGCATGAATAATGAATGTTTTTGGCAATAACATTTTATATTCACATCAGACGTCAATTTCATTTGCAAACGCCAACAAAAATTACACATCTATCATTAGAGATTTCAATCAAAAAACAAAAGTTCCTCAGTTTGGATGAAAAAATTGTAGTTGCAAAAATAACTTTGGTAAAAATGTCTTAATAATAGTAAATAAACACACGTTCGAATATGATAACGTATATTTCTTAACACGTGATGAACAGAAATGTTTTTTGTTTTTTTGACTAACGCGTCTTCCTAAACACTGCTTTATTTGTTTGTGCTTATTACATTCTTTCTTCAAAAACGTATGCAGGCGTTCAATAATATCAACCGTTTTAAGAAATTAATGAAATATAAATAATACCATTATTTGATTTGTAAAAATACGAATTTATTGAAAACAAACAAACTGCTGATTGTTAACCTCTTTCGAAACTACCTTCAGCACCCGGAACAAAAAATGCGTAGTCTTAGAATTAGAAAGCAAACATAGAATAAAATGTCTTATAGGCAATAAAACAATTTAATTAAGTTAAAATAAATAACTATTAAACAATAAATTAATAAATAAATAAATAAGAATAAATAAATAAATAATCAATAAATTAATTAATAAATAAATAAATAGAGTATGTACGAAATTTAATGCATGTGAATGTTACAATTAATATATTTCGCATTGAGGTGCGTATGTTTATTTTGGGTTTTTTTATTTTTTTTATCTTTTTTGGATTTTCGCCATTGGAATGTGGCAGAATCCTGACCCCCGTGTCGTACCCACCATTGGAAAGAGTTTCTTGACCGAGGGCCAGGATTCTCCTTTCTATATGCTAAATAAGCCGCAAACGTCAACTCTAAAAAGAAAGATAAAGTTAGTATCATTTTTAATATCGTTACCTAATTACTAAGAGAAATCATGTTTTTTAAAATGTACCGGTAAAATTTAAAAAGTAAGAAGAAGTTGAAAAAGAAAGAAGTTAAGGTACTGGAAAAAATGCTTTATACATCTTTACCTTTGTTTGTGGCATCCTTCACAATATCAGTACCTAATTAAGAAGAGAAATTATATAAGTTTTATAAAATTGATATTTGTCCCAGTACTTGTCCCGGTAAAGTTTAAGATGAAATATAATCTAATGATATACTTTCTGAGGACTCTTTCATAATATTTTGTCCTTGATAAAGAAAAAAATAAAAGTATTCATTGAAGTAAAATTTAGCATCACGATTGTAGGAACTTACAAAATAAAAAATTTAAGGAAGTTAAGATACAGAAAAAATGTTGTACACGTTTTTACCTTTTTCTTCACTCTTCTGAAAATCGTTACCTAATTAATAAGAGAAATTATATAAGTTTTATAAACTTGATGTTTTGTCGTGGTGAAGTTTAAGATAATAGTGAAAATAATGCAACATTACCTTGTCCCCTTTCCGCACGTGCTTCAGTTTGCTCTTGAGAAAAAAAAGTATTTAATTGGAAAATAATATCTTAGGTTTATGTTCGTATTGTTCTCCTAAATTATTAGAACTATTAAAAATGACACGCACCTGATTTTTTACTGGGTGATTCCAGCAACGTACTCTCCAAAAAACTTTCCACTTCCACTTCCATTTTATATTTTCTAATTTGTCTGAAAAAACATTTGTGAATAAAAATATTAACTATACAACGGACAAATTCGACTAAGATTTGCCTTGGCTTTTAGTTCATGATTTGCATGTTAGGTAGAAAGTCAATGAAAGTTAAATCGTTTAAGATGAAGATCAAACAAAGGGAATTTACTAAAACGATTTACACTTTAATTTTGTAACCTAAAGATATCAATTTATGTTTTAATTTATGTTTTAATTTTTTAATAGATTATGTTTATGTGTTTTGTGTTTCAAAAAAGTTTATGGAACTCTGCGATAAAATTTTATGTTTAAACTCGGAAACATTAACCTTTTCTTCAAAATAGTTTTCAAGAAAATAAGAAACAAAAGTTTTTTGTTGCCAATTCATTACTGTAAGAGATGATTATTAAGCTTGTTGTACTATTACATAACTCCGATTTACACAGTTTATACAGTAGAATAAAGTAAAAAGTAAAGCATGATTTTAACATTTACATTTTTTAATTGTTAAGTCTCGGATTAGAAAAATCGTTCACTCTTTAAATCCTTAAAGGTTCAAGCTAATTTAAAATTTATCTTGTATTATGTCTCTAACAATTTCTACCTAATATGCTAATCACTTAACGAAGTGCACCACGTGAAGGTAAGCCATAGGACTTTGCACTTCACCTAAAAAAAAAGAGATGCATGTCTAACACAAATTAAATAAAATGCATCCTTACAATATTTTTAGGATTAAATGGGACACAAAATACTCAAAATAGTAAACACGTAAATGAACTTTCAACATGCAATTGTAAATACCCACAAAGAGTAGTTCAACAGCCAGAAACCTGACACGTCCATATACACGTATGTGACGGAAGTGCACCCAACGTCAGTATTATTGCACACTGATACGCAGCATATAACAATGTTTGTGAAACAGTATTATATAACTACGGTGGTACACAACTACTCTCATGTTGTATAACATTAAGGTCATGGCAGCGTCAGAGGTTACCTGGCCATATACCTTCTATAGAGGTATACTTATCCCTTTTTGACAGCACAAATGTGTCATATTATACAACATGGTGGATAATAAATACAACTTCTAGTAATTTTCAGATAAGGAGTAAAGATAATTTTTAAAATCCAAAGCAAAACTGCTTTAAAATTAGATTCGCACATATTTATATATTGTTTGGAAAATCACGTAAGAACTTGTTGGTAAACGATATTTTGAGTATAACATTTCCCAATTGTTCAATAAATTATGTAAGAACCTGACGGTAAACCACATTTTGAGTATAACATTCCCTATTAAAAAATCCTTGCCTGGATGAGGGAACAACACTTACTCGAACATCACCAAATGCTCTTGCTCTAGAAAAAGCAACATACAGCTGACCATGAGAAAAACATGGCCTGCGTAGCAATATTCCAACCTTTTCAAAGGTTTGACCTTGTGCCTTGTTTATTGTCATAGCATAAGACAGCCTTAGTGGAAGTTGTCTGCGACGTAAGACAAAAGGCATACCTGTATCCGAAGGTGCAAGTTGCACCCTTGGAATAAGTACCCTATCTCCAATGGCATTGCCAGTCAGTACTTCAGCATCCACACAGTTGTCATGAAGACGTCTTATAATTAGGCGAGTGCCATTACATAAACCATTATTTATGTTTATGTTTCTTAATAACATAACAATGGCACCAGTTTTTAATTTAAGGCAATGAGGAGGCATATCTGAAGGTGTGATACTATTCAAAAATTCTACCGGATATTGATTCCGTTCCTCCTCATCATCACACACAACATCATCTGCACTAAAATAAACTTTTTCTTCACCAGGCAACAGCGCCAACACCTGATCATTAATGATAAGTGAGTCATCATTTGTAGGTGTTAATACCACAGATAATGCCATAATTTCCGGCGAAAGATCCCTAAACAAAGTATCAACAATACATTTATTTTGTATCACACATTGGGATGGCACTTCAATTGCACCTTGGAAAGGTTCTTGATCCCGAACAGGTAAAACACCTTTCCCAAGTTGCAGAAGCCATGCAGCAAATTGTTGTTCTCCTGGCCTTGTTCTCATGTTTCGATGTAATCGAAATTCTTTAACCAAGTGCCATAATGGAGAACTTTTTAAACACATGTCCACAATTTCAGTTGGTTTTCCTTTTCTGACAACAGGCAGTAACTGTGAAAAATCACCACCTAAAAGAACAACTTTACCTCCAAATGGAAGCTCATTATTACAAATATCTTGTAGAAGACGATATATTGCATGAAAAGCATGCTTAGGAATCATGGAAGCTTCATCAAGTAAAAAGAGACTCTTTTGTCGCAATTCTGCAGCATAAGCAGAAACCGGGGTTATGCTGCATGTACTGTTCTCTACAATAGGAACAGGTAACCGGAATAGTCTATGAATGGTGGTACCCTTTTTCAAAAGAGTTGCTGCTATTCCAGTAAATGCAGCAGTCCCAACTTGAAAACATCTACCTGTAAGTTCAGAAATAAGGTAATTATAAGTAAAGGTTTTACCACTACCACCAGCACCTTCTAAATAAAACAGACGGTTGTTTTGGGCTGCATTGTTAGCAACATTTACAACAGCTTCTATGACTGCATTAGCCAGTGCAGTCTGTTCGTCAGTAAGTTGAGCCCTTAGTTGAGAAGCTCTTTCAGCCTCCATAGCTACATCAATGTTTTCAGCTGGGGGTAATTCATCTAAATGAGGAAGATTATAATCAGTAAGAGATTTACCAAAGTACAGAATTAATATCTTGAAGCAACCTGTACTCAGCCTGTTCCTCATTCATTTGGCGAATATAATCTTCATACATTGCATCCTTGTACCTTGTCCACAACGTAAAAGGATCAGAAGGTTCGCAGTGAGTAAGTATCACAGCAAACAGTTGCCTTAATTGTCGAGGCATCTGAAAGTTAACAGCTTCCTGCAAAGTATTGTACCATTCAGTATCATCTTGCAGGAGACCACGCAGTAAACAGGCGTCACGAAATGTTTCAGCAACATTGCCATTGACAGTTCGTAAATCTTCAAAAGAAGTTGCACCAGGTGTATGCAATAGCAACATACGTAAATAAAAAAGCTCACCTGCGCGAGGACTCACACTATACATTCTGGACACAATTTTACCATGACTGCGTTGTCTTGGTTTCCAAACTTTGTTCTTATTAAAAACAAAATGAAGAGGAATATCTGGATACATATATTGGCGAGCATCATGATTCTCTGCATTTAACACAAACCAAGCTGTTAATTTTGTAGCCTGATCTGCAGCTCTGTCCAGAGCCTCTTCAGCCTGTCCTTGCTGAAAATAAACAATATGGTTATTTGGCAAGTGCACTGGCAATCTATGGACATGAGATTGTTGGTGCATGTTGAATTAAAAAAGACGCCATATAGCTTCCGGTGCACTGACGTACCGCGCATCTAAAAATGTCTGCACCTCATCATGATCAATACGTTCATTGATCTCAATGTTGGCACAATCATGACCTTTATAAATATATTTATAGAGGTATTTAACAGATTTAACAGACATGCACGCCTCCAAGTTTATATGCGCATTGTATTTCTTGGAAAGCCATGGATTATATGGAACAATCCAGCGATTATCTACGTCAACATTATTGACACTGATATGTATACCATTATCACGACGTCTATATGATGGATATCCATTGACTTCAGCTACCGTAGATGCTAAAAAGTTCTTTGGAAAACTTTTTGTGCAAATACCATCTTCCATACATCTGGAATTAGGATTCAGATGTCCACATGGTCCATGAATCATACACGATCGTACAATTTCAAACAGTTCAGGGTGTTCCTGTTGATTAGGAATTTCTGCTGAAATAACACTGTCTATGTCATCTGCATCCCTAAGTTTGTCATTGGGATCTAAATGAATTAACAAATGACAATGAGGCAAACCCCTCTTTTGAAATTCTATAACATACACATGTGCTATAGTCTTACCTAGAACTCCCATTTCAGTAACATCTTTAAGGAGTTCATTTAGTTTCAATTTAAAAACTCGAGAAACTAAATCAGGCCGATCGTGTGCACGTTGGCCTGCGAACAAATTTTCTGTAATTTCACGCCATTTTGGATTGCACGTAAAAGTCAGAAAAAAATCAGGTTTTCCAAACTTACCAATGACGGCCATAGCATCTTGATAGTTTTGAGCCATGGCACGTGGACTTCCTTGAAAACTTGAAGGAAGAACAACAATACGACCTGGTTGAAGGCCTCGCTCTTCAGCTCGTGCATTCAAATGGTCAGCTAAACCTTCATAGCTATCAACACGAAGGTTGGTTTGATTTGCTCGAATGTAATTTAAATTATTACCTTCAACTTTAACATAAGAATCAACACAATACTGCTGAAACAATTTCTTACCATAATGAATCGGGCTGAAATACTCCCGAGCAGCTAAACGGTAAGTATAATACTGCAACATTGTAGTAGTGTTGCGAGTACGGGTTGCACGTACAGCAACATGAGGTATCCTATTATGCCAACCTGGTTCACCCCTTGGAAAAAAAAGAGGATACACCATTGGCTCCAAGTTTGCAGACATTGTGGAAATATTCTGTAAATCACCTCCACGCGGATAGATAACAACATCCCTGTTTCCAGGAGGTGCTCCATCTTGGCCAACAAATACTGCTGCAACTTCATCATGATGTGGCAAGTTGTAGCGCCTTCGGTCATTGCCAACTCTCAAGTACATACGTACTTCAGATGGAGCACGGTTTTGTGCTGCTGCCTGATTTAATTCTTCAGCTTCAACTTCAGCCATGTACCTATAGGCAGCAGCAAACGGGCTTACTCTGTCCATGACATCTTGAACAGTTTGCATCACATCTTCACGACAGCCATTATTTTCTTGGCGTGCCATTCTTTCGTTGAGTGCCCTACCTGCTTCATAAATATAAAGTTGGTTGAAAACAGGGGTTTGTCTTTCAGGAGGGTGAAGGCCCCCAACACGATGCCATATTTGACCACAGATACGAAAGCATGGTGGTCCACGGCCAGGTGGGGGGCGAAGGTTTGCTCCAAAAGAAGCAAATGCAACGGCACTATTATACTTACGTATATTTGCCTGAAAGTTTTTTGCCTGAACAGTATCTGTATTTGTTAATAAATCCCTAAGCTGCTGAGGGTAAGGAGACAAATTATCTAATGCAATTTTACCAGTGTGACAACATTTAAAACAATTTTCAGTTTCAAACTTTAAAGCTTGACAATACTCACACTCTTTGTCCATAGCACCTAAAAAATATAAATTAGGCAATATATTTTGACGTGCAATGTTATAATACGGTGCATTTCGGCGAGCACGAACAGCAGCATGCCTTTGGATATCTGCCTGACGTCTATTTACTACCTGTTCAACATTTTGCCTTTGTCGAACAACAGCCTGCCTCTCAGCATTTCGACGTCGTCTATTGGCAGCCTGCTCACCATTTTCTCCTTGACATGAAACATCATGTCGTTCAGCATCCTGAGCACGTCTATTGGCAGACTGCTCATTACTTTCAGCAATACGCACAGATGCAACACATTGTGCATGTCTATGCCTAGCTAAAGACACATCATCAAAAATTGATGCACGTGGTATGACATTCACCTGAACTTCATGTGGCAGTTCAACATGTTGAGGAGTATCTGACATCTGCTGGCCCATAATGATACTTACTAAACTTTGACTATTTTCAGGGCGTTGCAACACAAACCTGCCAGCATTATTAAAAAGCCTAAAACCACGTACAGGGTTGTTACTGTTACTGCTCTCTAATGGGTTAGACATTATATATAGAGAAAAATACACAACCTAGCTAGCTAGCTAGTAGGAACCACAAATTCTAAAAAATAAATAAGAAATAAGTCAGCTAAAATTTCATTACTAAACTAAACATAGCTAGCTAGTTATTTATTAGCTAATACAGTAGTGCAAATTGGGAAACGTTTCCCCAAGGGAATAAACTTTATATAATAAATGAAGGCATAATCAAAAGAAAGATGTAACTCTGCAAGCAACCAAACCAAACATTGGGCAAGTGAAAATTGGTCTCCTTTTTCTCCTCCTCAGATCTTAATATGGCTACATGCTTTTCCTTTATAAGAAACATTTTTAAGGTATAAAATTGAGCCTAGGGTCAACAGAATTTTGGAATAATTTCTATAAAATTGATGAGAAACCTATGATAATCCTTAGGTTTTACAAAGATAAATTTGAAATTTCTTACTTCGTAGCACTCACTGTCCTATAAGTATCTCACTACTGTCTCGCTCCTTACGTCTTTTATCCTTAACAAAAAATATAAAGAAAAAATGCTAAGCTAACTGTAAATGTAGGTAAATCTAAAGAATACTACTTACTAACAACTGATTTTTTAAAACTCCTTTTTCTACCACACGATCTTGCAAATCCACTTCAACTAAATTTTCCTTTTCTTTCTTCTCTACTTAAAATTTACTTAAACAAAAAAAAAGGACATGTTACAACACATAAAATAAATGGTTTTTTCGATATTTGTATATAGCAAGCAACCTACTTTGTTTGTTCGTCTCCTGAACTTGAAAAAACTTTTTACGTTTGTTTTGATCGTCAGGGGAAACTTTGAATTTTCAGCAAATCAAATTGCTTTATTTTGATCCCGTGGTTTGGTTCATCCAATTAAATTTTTTATTTTGATCACGTGATTTTAAAACGTAAACAAACAAACGCAAACTCCGCAAACTCCGCAAACAAACAAAACTCGCGGCTTTTCTCCACAAAGAAGACATATTTGTTTCGGCGACTTCAAAGAGAATTTCGGCAACATCAAAGGAAAATGACGATATCAACTTTGCCTGTCACAGAGACACGGAACTGGCTTATTATTATATAGACTAGTCGATAAGGCCCGTGGAAAAATCCACTTAGGCAATAGGCCATTGAAAAAATAGGTTGCTTTAGATGTTTTGCTGACGTCAGCAGTGCATATACAAAAAAAAATGTTCTTAAAATCTTACACAAAATGTCAAATGTCAAATCTTACACAAAATAAAAAAAGAACAGCTTGCAAGGTGCAAAATCTAGTTGATAAAAAGTTACAACAACGACACTCACAACACCAACACTCACAACACCCACCAAACCGACAGTAAGAACACCGACAGTTACAACACCGACAGTCACAACACGGATAATAACAATGTTAGAAATACCGCATCTCAAATATGTACATCTTATAAGTGATTATGTTGAAAACCCTCAGTATTTTATTCTGAAATGTCAAAAAGGAGGCGTGCAAGAGGTTAGCACAAATCAACAAAAATAAGGTCTTTACACATTATAAACATTGTCTTTCCCTTAAAAGCTTAATACAAAAATATGAAAAAGCCATAGTTTGGAAAACATCAAATTTAAATCTAGAAAAATCAGTCATTTCAGTTGCATAACATCCTCTCCCACAAAAATTTACACAAAATGTAAAAATCAACCAGTTAAGAACACAAAAATTTTTCTTTTTTAATATGATGATCCGTACTGCCCTTTACCAACAATTTTGAACCTAAATGTCAAAAAATCAATAAGCAAAGAATAAAATTGAATAAAAAAAGATCATTATTTTGGAAACATTGTATACGGTTCGTAAACAAAAGATTACACAAAATGTAAAACAGATCGGTTTTTGAGAAACACATCTAAATCAACAAAAATAAGTTCATTCAGCATGTCGTATATTGCCATTACCCATTAATCTTCCACAAAAAGGTTATGAAACACATCAAAATTTAAAAAAAAATCAGTGATTTCAGTGCATACAGTCCACCCATTTAGATTACAAAATATAAAAAACAAAAACAGTTTCAGTCAGAACATTAAGTAATTTTTTTATCATCAGCAAACATTTATCCCTACAAAATTTTGTAAAATTCTCAAGAAAAACAAAAACGTGAAACCATGGAATTTTCTTCCAGCAAAAATTACATCACATACAGTTAGTTCTCCCAAACAATAGTTTATAATACGAAATATAAAGACAAAGTTGTTTATATAGTCTTAAGATGTACTTACATTGTACGAAAAGCTTAACAAATAAATATATACTTTTTAACTTTCAAACTCGTTTTATTTTTTACTTAATTAGTAAACGATGGCTGTTATTTTTACCGATAAAGACATCAGCTTTGCAACAGCTTACAGTGAAGTCTGATTCTACAAAGATTTGTTCTTTCAGTATATATATTGCATGTGGTCTATTTCCAAAAAGATTACACAAAATTTCAAAAAACAGCATTTTGCAACACGAACAATATGAACTGACAAATTTTTTTAATCCACGTATAAACCCACGTATATAAATTTCCAATCAAATGTCAAAAACCCCTGTAAAAAAACCTGGCATTTTACATGTAGGCTGACAAAAGTTTAACAGGATGACGAAACAAAACAATAAAAAATAACTTAACACACACACTTTAAATTCTATAAAATTCGTTCCACTTGTCATATTGTGGTCCCCTTGTAAGGTTTACAGGAAATGTGAAAAAAATTATTCTCTATGGGCATAAAAATGTGTCACAGTATCCTAAAGGTTCAAGAAAGATTTTGTAGCTAGCTTGTTACATCATAATTCGTGTTCAAAAAAGAAGAGAAGTTTGACTACTAAGGTAGCTATAAATACCTAAAAAAAGAGGAATAACAACAAAATTCATAGATTAGAGCTAGCTATGGGATGGAGCCTTGAAGCTAACATTGACATTAGCTAGCTAGCTAACAAAACAGTACCTAAGACACCCAGTTAAATATACTTAACTTAAGCTGAGGAGACTTAGCTAAGTCTATAGCTAGCTATTTATGCTTAGTAAAACACATATAAAGGAAAACAATAGCAATGCAGCAATGTAAAAATTATGACATTTGCAGTTATAGTTCAACAAACCAAAACTTTCTATTTCGCTGGCACATTTGTTTGGTAGCCAGCTAACAGCTTTATGTAGCATTTTGAATTTTAGGACAAATACATTAGTTACGCACCAGGAGACACATTAATTATGCATAAAAAACAAAACAAAAAACGCGGTAAACTATAAAAATTTGAAGCTCTAATGGATTTTTTTGAGAATAGGATTATCCTTGACAATTTTAAGTGTCCTACATATAAAAACGGAACGTCTAAAAATATCAAAGTTCTTACTTTTTTCTGAATTCCAAGTCACTTGAACTTGAAACGCTAGCATTCATTTTCTACATCTAACTTTACTTTACTACTTCTAGCTCCACTCTTCACTTCCGAAGTAACTTATTGTGGCTTCCAACTTCACTTTTCTACTTTTACTTCTACTTCTTCACTTGGACTTTTCTTTCTTTCTCATATATTCTTTTTTGAAACACTTTACTATTTCACTTTTTGCACTTTTTTGAAGACGAAGGGACTGTTCCTTTGTTGTTGTTTTGTGTGTCGATGTTAACCCTGTTCCAAATTATATGCTTTTTTAATCCACTCCACTTCTTCACTTTGACTTTCCTTGCTCTTAATATCTGCACTTTTTTATGACTCGTAGGGATCGTCGAAAATAAGAAATTTTTTATCCGCTTCTTTAGTTCGCCTTTTGTCGAGAACTTTGTCGAGAGATTTTTATGTTTGTTTGTTTTTACGCCAAGGAAACTTTCTATTCGAATACCGTCCCGTTCGAAAGTACGTATTTGAGCGAATCATACTGCTTATTTTCTATCACGTGGTTTCTAACGGTTGCGAGACAAATGTAAACAAAACAAAAAAACTCGACAAACTCGCGCATTCGGGTGATAAAAAATATTGCGTTTGCAAAAGTCACAGACAGACAGAACTGGCTTATTATTATAAGAGACTAGTCGATAAGGCCCGTGGAAAAATCCACTTAGGCAAAAGGTCAATGAAAAAATAGGTTGCTTTATATAGATGTTTTGCTGACGTCAGCAGTGCATATACAAAAAAAAAATGTTCTTAAAATCTTAAACCAAATCTCAAATGTCAAATCGCATTAAATCCTCCACACAAATCTTACACAAAATAAAAAAAAACAGCTTGCAAGGTGCAAAATCTAGTTGGTAAAAAGTTACAACAATGACACTCACAACATCAACACTCACAACACCCACAAAACCGACAGTAAAACACCGACAGTTACAACACCGACAGTCACAACACGGATAATAACAATGTTAGAAATAACGCATCTCAAATATGTATATCTTATAAGTGATTATGTTGAAAACCCTCAGTATTTTATTCTGAAATGTCAAAAAGGAGGCCTGCAAGAGTTAGCACAAATCAACAAAAATAAGTTCTTTACACATTTTAAATATTATACAAAAATATGAAAAAGCCATAGTTTGGAAAACATCAAATTTAAATCTAGAAAAATTTACACAAAATGTAAAAATCAACCAGTTCAGAACAAAAAAATTTATTTTTTAGTATGATGATCCATACTGCCCTTTACCAACAATTTTAAACCTAAATGTCAAAAAATCAATAAGCAAAGAATAAACTTGAATCAACAAACATTGTATATATACGGTTCATAAACAAAAGTTTACACAAAATGTAAAACAGATCGGTTTTTGAGAAACACATCTAAATCAACAAAAATAAGTTCATTCAGCATGTCGTATATTGCCATTACCCATTAATCTTCCACAAAAAGGTTATGAAACACATCAAAATTTAAAAAAAAACAGTCATTTCAGTGCATACAGTCCTCGCGTTTAGATTACAAAATATAAAAAACAAAAACAGTTTCAGTCAGAACATTAAGTAATTTTTTTATCATCAGCAAACATTTGGTATAGTATACGAAATATAAAGACAAAGTTGTTTATATAGTCTGAAGATGTACTTAGTGTACGAAAAGCTTAACAAATAATTACTTTTTAACTTTCAAACTCGTTTTATCTTTTTCTTAATTAGTAAACTATGGCTGTTATTTTTACCGATAAGGACATCAGCTTTATAACAGCTTACAGTGAAGTTTGATTCTACAAAGATTTGTTCTTTCAGTATATATATTGCATGTGGTCTATTTCCACAAAAGTTTACACAAAATATCAAAAAACAGCATTTTGCAACACAAACAATATGAACTGACACCCATACCATCCTCTCATAAATTAAAATAAAGTCATAAACCCACGTAAATTGCCAATCAAATGTCTACAAAACCCTGTAACAATAACCTGGTATTTTACATGTAGGCTGACAAAAGTTTAACAGGATGTCAGAAACAAAACAATAAAAATAACTTAACACACACGCTTTAAATTCTGAAAAAAATTATTCCACTTGTCATATTGCTTGGGTCCCCTTGTTAAGTTTACAGGAAATGTGAAAATAATTATACTCTCAAAAAAATACATCCTACTATCCTGCAAAAGTTCAAGTCTTTGAAAGATTTTGTAGGTAGCTAGCTAGCTTGTTACATCATAATTCGTGCTCATAAAAGAAGAAAGGTTTGGAAACTAAGGTAGCTAGCTATAGATAATTAAAAAAGAGGAATAACAACATAAGTCATAGGTTAGGGCTAGCCATGGGGGCGATGGGAAGAGTAGGATCTGGAGGCTATAACATTAGCTAGCTAACAGTAGCTAAGACACCCCCAGTTAAATATACTTAAACTGGGAACATTTAGCTAAAACTAAAGCTAGCTATTTATGCTTAGTAAAACACATATAAAGAGAAACAATAGTAATGTAAAAATAATA
This sequence comes from Hydractinia echinata, assembly GCA_030067915.1. Lineage (NCBI taxonomy): Eukaryota > Metazoa > Cnidaria > Hydrozoa > Anthoathecata > Hydractiniidae > Hydractinia > Hydractinia echinata. The sequence goes on from JASGCC010000210.1 coordinate 303,623, forward strand.
ACATTACAGTAAGTTCAACAAACCAAAGTTTTCCGTTTGTTAGTCAGCTAACAGCTTTATGTAGCATTTTGAATTTTTAGGACAAACACATTAGTTACGCGCCAGGGGATACATTAATTATGCAACAAAAACATAAACAAATATGGTGGCTAGGTTGTTTTTTTAAAAAAGCGGTAAAACATAAAACTTAAAGAATTTGAAGCTTTTAAGTGACTTTTTCCTGGCAAATGCGAGTCTGCCTGACACGTAACTCTAGCGACATAAAAACATAACGTCTAAAAATATCAAAGTTCTTACTATATGTGAATCCAAATTGACTTTAAACCCAAGCTTTTATTTTCTACTTCTAACTTTTCTTTACTACTTCTAGCTGCACTCTTCACTTTCGAAGCAACTTCTCGTGGCTTCTAACTTTACTTTTGTACTTCTACTTCTCCACTTTGACTTTTCTTGCTTTTAATATCTGCACTTTTTTGTGACTAAGGGATCGTCGAAAATAAGACATTTTTTAACCGCTTCTTCAGTTCGCCTTTTGTGTCGAGAACTTTGTCGAGAAATTTTTATGTTTGTTTGTTTTTACGCTAACGGAACTTTTTATTCGAATGCCGTCCCGTTCGAAAGTACGTATTTGAGCGAATCATACTGCTTATTTTCTATCACGTGGTTTCTAACGGTTGCGAGACAAATGTAAACAAAACAAAAAAACTCGAAAAACTCGCGCATTCGGGTGGTAAAAAATATCGTGTTTGCAAAAGTGACAGACAGACACACGGAACTGGCTTATTATTATAAGAGACTAGTCGATAAGGCCCGTGGAAAAATCCACTTAGGCAATAGGCCATTGAAAAAATAGGTTGCTTTAGATGTTTTGCTGACGTCAGCAGTGCATATACAAAAAAAAATGTCAAATGTCAAATCTTACACAAAATAAAAAAAGAACAGCTTGCAAGGTGCAAAATCTAGTTGATAAAAAGTTACAACAACGACACTCACAACACCAACACTCACAACACCCACCAAACCGACAGTAAGAACACCGACAGTTACAACACCGACAGTCACAACACGGATAATAACAATGTTAGAAATAACACATCTCAAATATGTACATCTTATAAGTGATATGTTGAAAACCCTCAGTATTTTATTCTGAAATGTCAAAAAGGAGGCCTGCAAGAGGTTAGCACAAATCAACAAAAATAAGGTCTTTACACATTATAAACATTGTCTTTCCCTTAAAAGCTTAATACAAAAATATGAAAAAGCCATAGTTTGGAAAACATCAAATTTAAATCTAGAAAAATCAGTCATTTCAGTTGCATAACATCCTCTCCCACAAAAATTTACACAAAATGTAAAAATCAACCAGTTAGGAACACAAAAATTTTTCTTTTTTAATATGATGATCCGTACTGCCCTTTACCAACAATTTTGAACCTAAATGTCAAAAAATCAATAAGCAAAGAATAAAATTGAATAAAAAAAGATCATTATTTTGGAAACATTGTATACGGTTCGTAAACAAAAGATTACACAAAATGTAAAACAGATCGGTTTTTGAGAAACACATCTAAATCAACAAAAATAAGTTCATTCAGCATGTCGTATATTGCCATTACCCATTAATCTTCCACAAAAAGGTTATGAAACACATCAAAATTTAAAAAAAAACAGTCATTTCAGTGCATACAGTCCTCGCGTTTAGATTACAAAATATAAAAAACAAAAACAGTTTCAGTCAGAACATTAAGTAATTTTTTTATCATCAGCAAACATTTGGTATAGTATACGAAATATAAAGACAAAGTTGTTTATATAGTCTGAAGATGTACTTAGTGTACGAAAAGCTTAACAAATAATTACTTTTTAACTTTCAAACTCGTTTTATCTTTTTCTTAATTAGTAAACTATGGCTGTTATTTTTACCGATAAGGACATCAGCTTTATAACAGCTTACAGTGAAGTTTGATTCTACAAAGATTTGTTCTTTCAGTATATATATTGCATGTGGTCTATTTCCACAAAAGTTTACACAAAATATCAAAAAACAGCATTTTGCAACACAAACAATATGAACTGACACCCATACCATCCTCTCATAAATTAAAATAAAGTCATAAACCCACGTAAATTGCCAATCAAATGTCTACAAAACCCTGTAACAATAACCTGGTATTTTACATGTAGGCTGACAAAAGTTTAACAGGATGTCAGAAACAAAACAATAAAAATAACTTAACACACACGCTTTAAATTCTGAAAAAAATTATTCCACTTGTCATATTGCTTGGGTCCCCTTGTTAAGTTTACAGGAAATGTGAAAATAATTATACTCTCAAAAAAATACATCCTACTATCCTGCAAAAGTTCAAGTCTTTGAAAGATTTTGTAGGTAGCTAGCTAGCTTGTTACATCATAATTCGTGCTCATAAAAGAAGAAAGGTTTGGAAACTAAGGTAGCTAGCTATAGATAATTAAAAAAGAGGAATAACAACATAAGTCATAGGTTAGGGCTAGCCATGGGGGCGATGGGAAGAGTAGGATCTGGAGGCTATAACATTAGCTAGCTAACAGTAGCTAAGACACCCCCAGTTAAATATACTTAAACTGGGAACATTTAGCTAAAACTAAAGCTAGCTATTTATGCTTAGTAAAACACATATAAAGAGAAACAATAGTAATGTAAAAATAATAACATTACAGTAAGTTCAACAAACCAAAGTTTTCCGTTTGTTAGTCAGCTAACAGCTTTATGTAGCATTTTGAATTTTTAGGACAAACACATTAGTTACGCGCCAGGGGATACATTAATTATGCAACAAAAACATAAACAAATATGGTGGCTAGGTTGTTTTTTTAAAAAAGCGGTAAAACATAAAACTTAAAGAATTTGAAGCTTTTAAGTGACTTTTTCCTGGCAAATGCGAGTCTGCCTGACACGTAACTCTAGCGACATAAAAACATAACGTCTAAAAATATCAAAGTTCTTACTATATGTGAATCCAAATTGACTTTAAACCCAAGCTTTTATTTTCTACTTCTAACTTTTCTTTACTACTTCTAGCTGCACTCTTCACTTTCGAAGCAACTTCTCGTGGCTTCTAACTTTACTTTTGTACTTCTACTTCTCCACTTTGACTTTTCTTGCTTTTAATATCTGCACTTTTTTGTGACTAAGGGATCGTCGAAAATAAGACATTTTTTAACCGCTTCTTCAGTTCGCCTTTTGTGTCGAGAACTTTGTCGAGAAATTTTTATGTTTGTTTGTTTTTACGCTAACGGAACTTTTTATTCGAATGCCGTCCCGTTCGAAAGTACGTATTTGAGCGAATCATACTGCTTATTTTCTATCACGTGGTTTCTAACGGTTGCGAGACAAATGTAAACAAAACAAAAAAACTCGAAAAACTCGCGCATTCGGGTGGTAAAAAATATCGTGTTTGCAAAAGTGACAGACAGACACACGGAACTGGCTTATTATTATAAGAGACTAGTCGATAAGGCCCGTGGAAAAATCCACTTAGGCAATAGGCCATTGAAAAAATAGGTTGCTTTAGATGTTTTGCTGACGTCAGCAGTGCATATACAAAAAAAAATGTCAAATGTCAAATCTTACACAAAATAAAAAAAGAACAGCTTGCAAGGTGCAAAATCTAGTTGATAAAAAGTTACAACAACGACACTCACAACACCAACACTCACAACACCCACCAAACCGACAGTAAGAACACCGACAGTTACAACACCGACAGTCACAACACGGATAATAACAATGTTAGAAATAACACATCTCAAATATGTACATCTTATAAGTGATATGTTGAAAACCCTCAGTATTTTATTCTGAAATGTCAAAAAGGAGGCCTGCAAGAGGTTAGCACAAATCAACAAAAATAAGGTCTTTACACATTATAAACATTGTCTTTCCCTTAAAAGCTTAATACAAAAATATGAAAAAGCCATAGTTTGGAAAACATCAAATTTAAATCTAGAAAAATCAGTCATTTCAGTTGCATAACATCCTCTCCCACAAAAATTTACACAAAATGTAAAAATCAACCAGTTAAGAACACAAAAATTTTTCTTTTTTAATATGATGATCCGTACTGCCCTTTACCAACAATTTTGAACCTAAATGTCAAAAAATCAATAAGCAAAGAATAAAATTGAATAAAAAAAGATCATTATTTTGGAAACATTGTATACGGTTCGTAAACAAAAGATTACACAAAATGTAAAACAGATCGGTTTTTGAGAAACACATCTAAATCAACAAAAATAAGTTCATTCAGCATGTCGTATATTGCCATTACCCATTAATCTTCCACAAAAAGGTTATGAAACACATCAAAATTTAAAAAAAATCAGTGATTTCAGTGCATACAGTCCACCCATTTAGATTACAAAATATAAAAAACAAAAACAGTTTTAGTCAGAACATTAAGTAATTTTTTTATCATCAGCAAACATTTATCCCTACAAAATTTTGTAAAATTCTCAAGAAAAACAAAAACGTGAAACCATGGAATTTTCTTCCAGCAAATATTACATCACATACAGTTAGTTCTCCCAAACAATAGTTTATAATACGAAATATAAAGACAAAGTTGTTTATATAGTCTTAAGATGTACTTACATTGTACGAAAAGCTTAACAAATAAATATATACTTTTTAACTTTCAAACTCGTTTTATTTTTTACTTAATTAGTAAACGATGGCTGTTATTTTTACCGATAAAGACATCAGCTTTGCAACAGCTTACAGTGAAGTCTGATTCTACAAAGATTTGTTCTTTCAGTATATATATTGCATGTGGTCTATTTCCAAAAAGATTACACAAAATTTCAAAAAACAGCATTTTGCAACACGAACAATATGAACTGACAAATTTTTTTAATCCACGTATAAACCCACGTATATAAATTTCCAATCAAATGTCAAAAACCCCTGTAAAAAAACCTGGCATTTTACATGTAGGCTGACAAAAGTTTAACAGGATGACGAAACAAAACAATAAAAAATAACTTAACACACACACTTTAAATTCTATAAAATTCGTTCCACTTGTCATATTGTGGTCCCCTTGTAAGGTTTACAGGAAATGTGAAAAAATTATTCTCTATGGGCATAAAAATGTGTCACAGTATCCTAAAAGTTCAAGAAAGATTTTGTAGCTAGCTTGTTACATCATAATTCGTGTTCAAAAAAGAAGAGAAGTTTGACTACTAAGGTAGCTATAAATACCTAAAAAAGAGGAATAACAACAAAACTCATAGATTAGAGCTAGCTATGGGATGGAGCCTTGAAGCTAACATTGACATTAGCTAGCTAGCTAACAAAACAATACCTAAGACACCCAGTTAAATATACTTAAGCTGGGGATACTTAGCTACGTCTATAGCTAGCTATTTATGCCTTAGTACAACACATATAGAGGAAAACAATAGCAATGTAAAAATTATGACATTTGCAGTTATTTCAACAAACCAAAACTTTCCATTTCGCTGGCACATTTGCCAGCTAACAGCTTTATGCAGCATTTTGAATTTTAGGACATTAATTATGCAAACCATTGTAAACAAATGCTGGCTTTTTTATAAAAAACGCGGTAAAATATAAATTTGAAGCTCCAATGGATTTTTTTTGAGAATGCGATTCTTTTTGACAATTTTAAGTGCGTTACATATAAAAACGGAACGTCTAAAAATATAAAAGTTCTTACTTTTTCTCAATTCCAATTCACTTGAAACTCTAGCATTCATTTTGTACTTCTAACTTTACTTTACTACTTCCTAGCTCCACTCTTCACTTCCGAAGTAACTTCTTGTGGCTTTCAACTTTATTTTTCTACTTCTACTTCTTTACTTAGAGTTTACTTCTAACTTTACTTTACTACTTCCTAGCTCCGCTCTTCAATTTATTTTTCTAATTCTACTTCTTTACTTAGAGTTTTCTTTCTCTGAATAACTTTTTTCAAGACGAAGGAACCTTCTTCTTCTTCTTCTTCTATGCCTTTTTGATTTGTAAAAAACAGTGTTTTATTTATCTTAGGCGAGGCAAATGACTTTAGATAAATCACTCCATCGTTTTCTATCTTGTGCAATCTGTTTTAGTGTGCGAAGGTCATCAGTTGTTGTAAATTGCTTAACAGGGAGTGTTGGGTTATTTTTGAGAGTTGTTTTGATATCTTGATCTATAGAAGTTGGTAAAGTAATTCGTTTGTTTCCTGGAAATTTCTTTGCATCTTTAGGAATTTCGAAGTAGTATTTCATAGCTTGTTGTGCAGGTGTAGTCTCTGGTAGTCTAAAGATATGTCCAAGTAGTCTCCATTTGGTATGTTTCATAGTTTTACTTATGGGTTCCTCTTTGCATTTTTCGTATAATTTTTTATTCTTGATCTTTTTATCTTTTATAATATTTCTAAGTTGTCTTCTATGTACTACATCAATTTCGTTTTGCTCTTTCTTTGTCAGTCCCCATGTTCCGAAATTGTAGGTTAATACTGGTTTTACTATTGATTTATAGATTGTTAATTTCTTCTCCCAGTGTATGTTCTGTTTTAACCATACTTGTTTTATTGAATTGAATGCTGCATATGACAGTTGTATTCTTCGCGTCATGTCTTCATAGCATCCAAGTAGACTTCCCAGTTTCTTCACTGTTCTCCAGGTTTCATCAATTTTATCTTTATTTCTCTTATCTCAGTTTCTTCCGTTTTATTTTCGTTTACTTGTAGATTATGCTTTGCAAGTGTGTCTTTAACAATGCTTTTGAGGTAATCCTTTTCTGCTTTATCTTCTGTTGGAAAATCAGTGTCATCTGCATATATTAATTCTCTTGGTAGGCTTGTAATCTTTGCGTATGAATGTTCTATCGTTGGTCTTCTTATGTTTAGATTCCCTTGTAGTGTTCTAAGGCTTTTTTCAAACGCTATATTAAAAAATGTTCCACTAATTGCATCTCCTTGTGGTGATCCTACGTTTGTGCTGATGTCTTCTGGAGGACTATCTGCAAACTGCACATTGATGCTTGTATTACTGAGTAGTAGTCGGCTCATTCTACATTCATCTTCATCAAGGAAGGTTTTCAATTCTGTCATTAGTTCATTTCTGTTGATGGTATCGAAGGCTGAGGACATGTCTATTCCAATTATATGTATTTCAAGATATTGGTAGAGCTGTGCTTTTGCTGTTAGAAATCTGTGGGCCCATATTATGTCTCCTGTTGATCTGTTAGGCCTGTACGCTGACTGTGATTGTGAAAGGTATTGATCAACTTTGGGCTGGATTCTGTTGAGGGTTGTAAGGGAGAACAGTTTTCTGATTGTATTCAACAAGTTTATCGGTCTTAAATTTTTCACTGGGCCTTCTTCTTTACCTTGTTTCTGTATTGGTATCAGATTTGATTTTCCTATATTGATATCTTCTTGATGTGTTCTTAATATTTCGTTGAATATTTCGCTAATTTTTTGTTTTACTGCTTCAGAGCTGTGTTTTAATAATTCTGCAGGTATATGATCTTCTCCAGGTGCCTTATTATTTTTCATCCTATTTAATGCCTTTTCTACTTCTTCTTTACTTATTGGCTTATTAAGAGGTCTAGGTGGTCCTTCAAACCGATTTGCCATTTCATGTTGGTCATTCCAAAAGTGTTGTGTAAAGTGTTCTTTTACTATGTTATATTGATCATTTTTGTTAATTACTTTCTGATTTTCAGCATTGTAGATGATGGTGTTTTTATTTTTGTTGTGAGGATTTCTTAGATATTTTATTGCTTTGAACATTGCTGTTGATTGATTCTCGTTTTGAATACTGTTTGCTATCTCATCTATTTTCTTTTCATTTTGAGCTTTCACTTCTTTCTTGATCATCTTCATTATTTTATTACGTTTATTTTTCAATTCTTTGAGTGTTTGTATATCTTTCGTTTGTTCTATTTTCATTCTATATTCTTTCTGTTCATTTGAGAGTTTTTCTACAACTGGGCTATACATTTTTATTTTTGCTTCTCTTTTTGTGAAACCTAGTACTTTCTCTGCTGTTTTTTGGATTGCTGATGTGATATTGTTCCATTTCTTGCTTTCTTCCTTATCTATATTTTTATCCAGTTGTTCTCTGAGTTCTTTCTGTTTATTTTGGTCATTTATAAGGATTTGAATGTTGTATTTTCTGTTGTTATTATGTTTTGTTGAGTTCACTTTTCTATATACTTCAAACCATGATGTTCTTAATTTTGTGATTAGTAGTTTGTGGTCACTAGTTGTAATAGTTCCATGATATGATCTTGAGTTTTCCAGTAGATGTTTGTATTTTGTTTGGATGCATATGTAGTCTAGTGTTTTGCTTAGATTTTGTATTTTATTTTGAACGACTCTTTTCTGTTCCCAAGTTACTAATCTCTTTATTTTGTGTTGAAAACAAGTATTGGTCACTGTGAGTTCCTGATTGGTGCAAAAATTTATAAGATATTGACCATTGACATTTCTCACTCCTGTTGTGAATCGACCTAGGCATTCATCTATGTCTGATTTCTTTCCAATTTCCCCATTAAAATCTCCTGCAACCATTAGTATTGAAGATGTGTTTTTGACATCATCGACTATGTTATTCAATTTGTTGTAGAACTCATTTGTTATTTCTGGATTATTTCTTGTTACCTCACTATGTGGTGCATAAACGTTGATTATTGTAAGTAAATATTTTTCCTGTGATTTTGTAATTCTTAGTTTTGTTCCTGTTAAATGACTTTCGTACCTCTGTTCTTGTTTCCTAATTGTGATTTTGGCTTTTCCGTCGTGGCTACTGATGTATCTTGGTTTGGTTTTAATTTGTATGACTGAGATTCTGTTATCGACACTCCAAACTTTGTGTATTGAAGATTCAAGCTTTTTGTGAACTAGAAATCCATTACCATAATCTTTTTGTGTAGTTTTGAGACATATAAGTCGGTAATCTCGAATATTTTGGTCACGTCCATTTTTAACTTTTGTTTCCTGCAAGCAGCATATGTCAACTTTGTGTGCCTTCAGATCTTTACTAAGATTTTCCTTTTTGATGTCATCTGATAAACCTCTTACGTTGAAAGATGCGATGGATAGATTTGCCAAAGCCATTTGCTTCTGTAGACTAATCCCTTTATGTTAAAATGAACAGGGAGACGGGATGTCAGTCCGCCATTTTTTTTTTTTCAACCAATGTGTTATAGATTTTGCAACAAGGAACCTTTCTTTTGTGTTTTTTTCCGTGTCGAGGGACACCATTTTTGGAAAGTTAGCCGTTAAATTTATTTCAGCAAATCAAATTGAGTCGTTTTCATCACGTGACGTAAACAAAGTAAAACCGCTAACAAAATGGACATAATTTTTTCGGCGACTTCAAAGAGAATTTCGGCAACATCAAAGGAAAATGACGATATCAACTTTGCCTGTCACAGAGACACGGAACTGGCTTATTATTATAGAGACTAGTAGATTAGGCCTGTGGAAAAATCCACTTAGGCAGAAAAAACATTGAAAAGTTCTGTCATTTGAATTTTGATGACATCAGCAAATGTTTCAGTATATTGAATATATACTGCCTTTTACCAAAAAAATAATCTTAAAATGCATAAAAAGAAAGTAAGTCATAATTTAACAAAAACGTTCTTAAAATCTAACACAAAATATCAAATGTCAAATCGCATGAAATCCTCCCAACAAAACTTCAGACAAAATATAAAATAAAAAAAACGTCGTGCAAGGTGTGAAATCTAGTTGGTAGAAAGTGACAACATTGACAGTCACAACCCAGACAGTTACGACAACAATAATAATAATGTCAGAAATAACACATCTCAAATATGTATACATCTTATTATGTGATTATGTTGAAAACTTTCAATATTTTAATCCGAAGTGTCGAAAAGAAAGGCTTGCAACAGTAAGCACAGATCTATGAAAATAAGTTGTTTACGCATTTTAAACATTGTCTTTTCCCTAAATGCTTATACAACAATACAACCTGAACAATATCAAAAAGCCAAACTTAAACAAACACTAAACACTAAAAAACAAAATGTTAAACTTTGAAAAATCATTTATTCGGTTGCATACCATCCTCTCCCGCAAAAATATGCACAAAATGTAAAATTTAATTGGTTAACAAAACAATTTTTTTTGTCTAATGATCCATACTGACTTTACCAAACATTTTAAACTGAAATGTTGAAAAAGCAATGAGCAAGGAGTAAATTTCAAATCAACAAAAATTATTATTTTGAAAACATTGAAAAGTTTACAATAAATGTAGAACACAAAGGTTTCTGAGGAGCAAATCAAAATATGAACAAAAATCAGTTCAATTGGCATGTTCTATATTGTCTTCACCCATAAAATCTTCCACAAAAAGGATATGAAACCCATCAAATTCAACTCAGAAAAAGCAGTCATTTCAGTGCATACAAAAATACAACTTGGAAAGTGTAGAATATCAAATTATTTTTTTAGTATATATCCTTGCATACGGTCCTCCCTCACAACAGTTAAACAGTTTCAGTCTGAACATTCAGTAATTTTTTATCATCACCAAATATTTATTCCCGCAATATTTTGTGAAGTTCTTAATAAAAACAAAAACGTGAAACCGTGGACTTTTTTTCCAGCAAAACTGACATTACTTACAGTTAGTTTAAAGTTTAAAAAAAGTTTATAAGGCAAAATATAAAAAAAATCAACTTATACACAACAGCTAACAGTCTAGTTGTACAAAAATTTGTTCTTTCAGTATTTTGCATGTGCTCTTTTTCCACAAAAGTTTACACAGAATTTAAAAAATAGCAGTTTGCAACACAAACAATATAAACGGCAACCATACTATTCTCTGTTGAGAAATTTTAATCACAAATGTCAAAAACCCAGGTAAATTTCCCCAATTTTTTTTAAAAAAACTGCGATTTGGAACACATCAAATTTAAATAGAGAAGGATCAGTCATTTCGTTATGTTGTACAGAGTCCTCGCCAGTAAGAATTTATACTAAATATAGAAAACACAGCTTGCAATGTGTAAAATCTAATTCTTCTTCTGTGTATCGTCCTTCCTCACAAAATAACATAAATATATAATAAAAAGTTTCAGTTATAACATCTAAAACAACAAAAATCAGTTCTATCAGTATATGTCATGCCATTGTCTTACACAAAATGTTCACCTTAAAGTTTCACAAGGCACAGCCTGTAAATTAAAAACAACTAAGATCAGGTATTTTGGTATATTTCATACCATCCTGTCCCAAAGAATTTATATAAAATGTGAAAATTGAGTGGTAAAACAAAAATTTGCAAAATTCCAATTTTTTTATATGCATATTGTATATATATATATGCCTTCTGCAACAATAAGTTAATCCAAAATATCAAAAAGAAGAAAACAATAGCTTACAAAGAGTATAAAACCAAAATCAACAAAGTAGCTAACTCTTTTGGTGTATATATTGAATATACAAAAGCACAAAAGTTTACACTAAATGTAAAAAACGGTTGTGTTTAGTAATTCTACGTCAACAAACGTCAGTTCTTTTAGCATGCTGATTTATGTCTTTGCCCACAAACTCTTACATGAATATGTCAAAACCATAAATTGGAAGAAATTAAATTTACATTTTAAAAATAAGTATTTCTGTACTTTAATTTTAGAAATCTTTGCAGGAAAAGAACTTCGCAAGTCAAAAAAAGATTTTCAGGGTTAATAACGTTTGATGGATTTTGTGGGAATTTTACATTTTGTATATATAATGTCAGTTGAATTTCTCATTTTAATATAAAAACTGGAATGGCTTGCAAGGTGTAAAGTAAAATTCTACAAAAATTAGTTCTTTCGGTATATTGCTTGATCCTAACACATAACATTTCAATATATATAAATGAAAAGTTACCTCAGCCTTTCATGTACATTTTTTACATTTAGGGTAAAAAATGTGAATCCTTCCGCTGCCTTTCCCAAAAAAATAAAAATAAAAAATAAATAATCAACAACCCACGTAAATACTGCAACAAAATCAAAAAATGTGAAAAAGCTACGTAAAGTTTCCCCATAATGTCAAAAACCTCTGTCAAATAAGAATTATATAAAAAAAACACAAGTTTTTTCGGTGTTGTACTCCCTCAAAAAAGTTGAAACTTTTCTTAAATCAGACAAATTGTCATAAACAAAAACATTTTAGTCAGAACATCTAGAACAACAAAAATCACTACACTTAAGGTACCAGAATTACTACATTTTAAATAAAATTAGTTTCGTCATATTGCATGTAACCGATGTATATATAAGTTTAGTTACACAAAATGTGAAAAATACATTATTTGCATACACAAAATGTGAAAAATACATCATTTGCTTAAAAACAGTCCTTAAACTATTCTTAAATATTATGTAATACTTTTTTAAAAGTTTTTGTGGCTTGTTAATTTAAGCTTAAAATGTCAAGTGAAATAAGTTACAGCCACATTCTTAGCAAAGACCACTAAGATAACTATGGTAGCTCTTACATGTAAAAAGCAACATAAAACTCACAAGTTAGGTACTTGGAATGTTAAGTTTGAAGCTAACATAAGCTAGCTACAGCAGCTAATAGCTGGTCAGTTGAATATAAACTAGAGACTTAGCTAGGTATAAAGAACATGGCTACATATTTAAAAATTCCGAGCTAGCTAGCTATTAGGTTGTTGTTGGTGTGGTTGGCTTTATGATGCTAGCTAACAAACATGTCTCGCATCAATAATATCATCAAAACTAAAAAAAACATAAACAAACCTTTGAAACCTTGCTATATTTCATTTACATACCATGCCCTTTTTCAAATGTTTTTGTAGATTTATTTTGAAGGCAAGAGAAGACAAATGCTTTAAAAGGACAGCCATCTTTTTTGCAAACACAATTTCCGTTACTTTGTGCTAGAACTTCATTTAACAAACCACACAAAACTCGCAGCTTTTCACGACAAAGAAGACATATATTTTACGGCAACATCAAAGATTTTTTTCGGCAACATCAAAGGCAAATGAAGAGATCCACTTTGCAAAAGTCACAGACAGACAGACGGAACTGGCTTATTATTATAGAGACTAGTCGTTAGCCCGTGGAAAAATCCACGGGTTCGCCCGTCGCAGCTAAGCTACCATTTTGCGTGACAGACAGACAGACAGACGGACAGACGTATACGGGCATTATAATATAGATTATAATATAGATGAATGTTTGATCTAAAATTGATTTCTTTTTTATTTCATGAGTTTAAGCAGAACGCGAGTTATTATAATGAGTTTTCCGACGATCATAGGTTAAAAATTGTTGAAAAAATGTTATACTAAGTATCTCCAAAAGTAAAAAATGTTAAGAAAAAATTTAAAAATCGTTTTTAGATTAATGTTTTGATTTGAAGGAGAGGGGTTATTTTTTGTCCATGTCTATTAAACCTTCAAACTTTACTTTTTCTTAATAATTTTTATACCATTATATAGGAAATGATAGAAGCTTTCTAAAAATATATACATTGATGTATCAAAATAAAGTTTTGGTGAATTAATAGCATTTTAAAATATGACACCTTTTTTGTATACTCACGCTTTAAGGCGGATTTCCACTTAAAACAAAAATTTATCGAATCAATTGACATCAATACGGGTTTCTCGTATTCACTGCCTCGTTTTCAAGTCACCTTAAAACCGAGGCTTGGAATGGTAGAATATTGTCAAATTGGCTACGGAAAGTGGAAGAAGCAGTGCTGTGAGTAAAGAAGAATTGTTGGAACTGTTATTAAGAGATATTGATTTACCAATTGCAATTATTAACGAGACAAAAAAACAAGTTGTTGAATTAGGTACTTGGGGAAAGTCTTTGTCTCTTCTTCCTGCGTTCACAATAAAAGAAATTGAAGAACATCGTTTAAGAAGTGGAAAAACGCCAGAGAGTTCTATAATAAAAACTCTTGATCGTGGGAGTAAGTTTAAAAATGAAAGATATTTAAGTTCAGATTCAGTGAGTACAAAATGGGATGAACAATGCTTTTATTTAAAATGCCAGTGTAAGGCAAGCATGAAGAAAGAAAAACGAGATGTGTCTGTAGCATTGTGTAGGTCAAGTGGAAAAGTTAGCAATGCAAAATGCTCTTGTCCTGCTGGCTTAAGTGGCTACTGCAACCACATAATGGCATTCCTACTTGAGATTGCGGACTATTCCTTAAACCAGCTTCCAAATGTGCCAGAAGAAATTTCTTGTACAAGTCGTCTACGACAATGGGGGTTCCAGGCGAAGTGTCGAATAAAGCTCCTGTTATGGATACAGTTATTCAAAGTCAGACTACTTCACGAGGAATATCATCGACTCTATACGATCCTAGGAGAGATAAAGATACACCGCAAGATAGCTTGGATTTAATGCAAGCTAAGTTGCAGGAGAAGGACAAAAAAATTGGATTTGCTTGTTGTGTACCGCCTGTTGGATTGAACCAGGAAGAAATAAATACAAAATTTGGTCAATTTGTTGTTGGTTCACCTCTTTCTTTTCACCTGAATCCAGTTGGTTTTACAACGAAAGTTGAAACAAACATAAATAAAATAAAAAATCCGTTATATAGCGAGCACGATTACACTGAACTACCCTTATTATTTATAAAAGATGAAAATGAGCTAGTACCAAAAGATTGGGTCAATACTACAGAACAGAACTATTTAAATTCTATCAAAATATCTAGAGAAAAGTGCAGATTGTTAGAAACAGATACAGTTTCACAAAGTAAAAGTGAGCTATGGAAATTGTCAAAAAAATGGAAGATTGGTTCAAGCGAAGCACATAAGGTATTTATTCGGAAAAAAAATTTTGAAAGCCTTGTTGACATTTTTTATCCCCAAAAGAAGAACAAGATCTTCCATACGCTGTACGTGAGAATTTTAAACATGGGAAACTGTATGAACCTATAGTTCGAGAAAAATATGAACATGTTATGCAATTTTACTTAAACCGCGATGTCGAAGTACGAGAAACTGGATGTGTAATTCAACCAAACCTTTTTTTGGCTTGTCGCAAGTCCTGATGGACTTGTCAGTGATCGATCAGTTGATAATAACAACATATTAGGACTAGTTGAAATTAAATGCCCCAAAAGTAAAAGGAATCACAATATACACGACCTAATTTCCGACAGCTCGTTCTATGTCAATAAAATTGATGGCAAACTTGCTTTAAAGAAAGATCATCCCAGTGGATATTACACTCAAATTCAGATGGCAATGGGCTTGTCAGGAGCTATGTTTTGTGATTTTGTTGTTTTTGTGTTTGATGGATTGATTATTGTTAGAACTCCATTTGATGTAAATTATTTCTATGAGTTAATTCCCAAGCTTAACGATTTTTATAAAAAATACATGTTGCCTGAAATTGCAGAAAAATGTGATGACATGTTTCTAAATAGTTTGTAATTATATTTTTACTAAGTTTAACTATTTTCTAGATGTTGAAAAGTGAAATACCACAAGACATACACTGATAAATTTGGGTTTGGTAAAGGGTTTCAATTCAATTATAGTTCCCGTTACGCGTTCATTGCGCAGAAAAAAACATCAGATATATCATTGGAGTTTTTATTGCCTTGTTAATTCAGGCTAAAAAATGTACATAAATTTATTAATATATTGGGAACAAAAAATATTAATTATTATCAATAACGAAAAATAAATAAATATTAGGAACGAAAAATATTAATTATTATCAAGAACTAAAAATATTAATTATTATCAATAACGAAAAATAAATACTAGGACCGAAAAATATTCAAATTGTATTACACCTATGGTCGTGCGTGGACAAACACTAACTCAGAGAATCTAAATTCGCACAAGCAAATTTCAATTACAAAGCCAACACTCTGAAGATTTGAGGGAGAACGTTTTTGGGTGACCATTTTTAGAAATGTTTTTCCGGAATTTATAATATACATATACAAGTAAAAATACTAAACACATAAGTAAAAACAGTTACTACAATCTTAAAAATATGCTACATAAATAATTTTTTTTCTTTTTTCCTGTGAATTTTTTTGAAAAGCAGCATAGAGGAATCTTCCCACTATTAAAGAATCTTCCCACTATTAAAAATCTAGGGCAGTTCTTAAGATATCAAATTTCAAAAACTTGCATGAGCACATATGAAATTGACATGTTTTTCACAGGCGTAAATATTTTTTTATAATATATTAAAGATAAAAATAGGACCACACAACTTTTTTGTATACATTAATTCAAGAATAATTTCAGAGTGAAACTTTTCAGGCAGGTTTTTGTGTGGTATGTATACAAAATATATAAGTAGGCTTTTTTGCTGAGACGTTGAAAGACAGATCGATAGAACGTTTACACGAGCACCAGTGTCTATTTTATACGTAACCATTGTATCATTGGTTGAGAGATCGATTAGCCAGTCAGGATGGTCTGATGCAGTTGGATAGGATATCTCATTGATGTCGTTCGCTTTCGGAGGTTGGTTCAAGTTCGATTGATCTCAGGAAGAATTCATTGTCTGAACTGTCTGAGTCGAAATTAGATTGATATTCTTGTTCAACTGAGCCAACTGGTTTTGATGGACGTTGTGAGTATCTCTTTGGTTTATTATTACGTTGAGATAAGTTTTGATTAGATTTTCGACAAGTGTCCTTTACTTTCACAGGTATTGCATAATTGCATATTTTGCCGTATGCTTGGCATGAACCACAAGGATGACTTCCAGCACAGAATTTGCATTTCATGATTTCTTTTCTAATATCAATCAGATGATGGATCATCTGATTGATATAAGAATTAGCAGTTGATGACGATGGAGTTGAGTCAGGTTTGTTGTGAAAATAGACTTTGTTTGCAACTTTGATACCTCACTAGCTCTGCCAGTTGGATAGTACTTTTTCTAATTTGATGTCGTTTTCTCGGAGTAGGCGTTCTTTAAGTTTTTTAATATAATATTCAGCTTGATTCGATATCGTTCTTTAGCTTCTGCCGGTAAATCTTGTGTATTATAAGAAGCCATATATAACAACTAATAATTAAATCATAAAAAAACGACAGTATGGCAAAAAACGCTGACAACAATGTCTTAATCTAGCTAAACGCCCTATATTTCCTCCTGCAGACTGCAGTACACTGCAGTTTGTTTTCACTGCAGCAGTTCGCGCATGACTATTGCGCTTACCGATTTCCCGAAATATTCCGGTTTTATACCTAACACGGAACGGAGAATTGATTGAGTTCACACAGTCTTCGCTCAATTATGTGTAGTATTCGTCAAATTTCTCAAAGATATCCTGACGAGCAGTGAAGAATGTAAATCTCATAAAAGTCAAATTTTTTCTCGGTTTGAAGTGATCATCAAATTTCTGGAGAATAATGTTCAATTTCATTTCATCTCCTTCATGGAATTCAAAGGTATCGTAAATTTCTTTGCATTGCTTACATATGCAGTAAAGAAGGATTGATGATTTGACAATATCTGGCTTATCAGCAGATTCGGTGGCTTGGAGGAAGATTTGAAATGCCTGCTTCCATGATTTCCAGAGTTCGGCAAGGTTTTTTGAATGTCCAAGTTCAGTGCCTTTGGAGCCTTGAGACAATCCATTATTATTAAAATACTGTGAGTATTGTGAAATATTGTGAGTGAAGGTTCTTGTGTAACAAATTCAATATTCTGACACCATGTTATATGCAGATATGAGTGGATGTAAAGAGAGTGAACAAGTAAAGCTTTTCAGCTTGAGTCAGCCATCTTTGATAAAAATAACAAGAGTAAAAACTATGTACAGGTCTAATCGAGATATAGGGTTATAAGGCTATGTACAGGTGGATAAACAATCCTAGCTTAGCAGCCGTAAGCAGGGCTTAGATAGCTAGTCTATCTCAATAAAAAACATATATATAACCAAAAACCTCCTTAATAACAGCAAAAATACGTAAAAACATAGCAAATGTCTTTCTATATATATATACATATAGAAAGACATTTGCTATGTTTTTACGTATTTTTGCTGTTATATGTACAAGTTTTAAAATTTGGCTTTTCTGAGCCTAATAATAACATCAGTTTGCTCATGTATACCTTTCTTCATATCGGACTCGAGAAGGAATTACAGACTTCTCGTAAAACAGTTTCCCAAGTATTAAAAGGCGCATTTCTATAATCTCCACCCAAACTGATTGTATCTGAGTGTATTTTCTTATAAAAAAGTCAAACACAGCAGAAATCATTAAATGCGATATTCCCGATGAAAAAAAAAAAACTTTTGAGGAATCATGTGAGCACACTACACAACAATCATTGAACGCACAACAATCATTGAACGCACAACAATCATTGAACGCAATAATGACTCCTTTCAAGGAGTCAAGCAAAGAATGAAACCCTAAAGGAGTCAAATGAGCACCTCAAAAGGGAGTCATTGCGGGTTGACTCCTTCTTGCGTCTCAATTTGACTCCTTTTTGACTCCCTAAGGGAGTCTTTGTAAAATGATTGCATTAAAGGTTTCATTTGACTCTTCTAAATTTATCAGTGTATATATATATAGGCATAAAATGTAAAAATTTAATAAAAACTAATTCTCTTTTTGTATAAGAGGTGGTAAAAAGTTACATAAAAGACAACAAACTGTCCAAATTTGATTCACCGAGCCATGTAGTGTCAATGGTATTTCATTTCTTATAACTTCAAACTTTTTAACCCTTTGTATTGCACGTTCAACATGTATTCTTACTGAAGCAATTCAGCAGCAGTTAGTTGGTCTCTGCCTCCCAAAAATGAAGGGATATTTAAACGTACGTTAAGTGTTTTAAGGTCATCTTCAATTGTGAAACTTCTATCGGCCATAACACTGTCATCATCATTCCATAAGCTTCGTTCTAGCAACCCAGACCTCCGCACAATTTCTTTGTCTGATATGGACCCATCAAAAAGTTGACTGATGAATGTTATGGCACCAGATGGTGAAATGCCAAGTAAGCCTTTGTAGGTCACATGACTTGCATGTAGTGCGAATAAAGGGAACTTTGAATAGCAAGTGAAGATGGCCTTTGACAATACAACTCAGTACAGTCTATGATACATCTAGTAGATGGATAGGTTTTCTTGAAACTTTCTGGCATAACTGCATTTACTTGGTCTCGAGTAGGCCAAATCGACACAGAACCGAGCTTAAAATAGCAAACATTTGTCCATGTTCTGAGATATCTAGAAACTGTTGCCTTTGATATATTAAAGAGCCATGAAACGTGGGAAAGTGTAAAACCATTTTTCATCCATGTGACATATAAGAACAATTGCTCTTGAGGACACAACTTTGGCTTTGGCCCAGATTTTAAAAAGTAGGGTTCTTCAGGTGAAGACATTGAAAACCTTTTTGATGTGTCATAGAACTTCATATTGATACAATTTTCTCCTGGATCTAAAAACTCGAACAGGATATCAAAGTTTTCTACTTCCAAACCAGTAGCAGTGCGAAATAGTTCATTATGTTTATGTAGATTTTCATATCTGTATTTATAGGAAAATAACTGTTCATTTTCTTCTGAAAGAAAATTGTTGCGTTGTTCAAATTCTTGTATTTTTTCTCTCAGTTCTTTTAATTCCCTTTTCAGTATATCAAGCTCCGTAACCTCTTGTGAAATTTCCCCATCAAATTGGTCAGCAGACACTACAACAGACTCTTCAGACTCTTCACTACTAGGGATATGCCTCTCTTTAGGTGGGGGTCTTCTACGTACTTTGTTTGTCTCTATTTTAAAGATAGAAGGTACAGCATCAGCGACTAGTTTTTTTTTTACCAAATCCCAATGTAATTCTGATATCTTCAGTTTTGAAATGAAACTCGCACACTCTATAATTTTTTTTTGGATCCTCAATGTTAAAATTATCAGCGCCACCTTTTCTTCTAACATTTCTAATAACATTGATCCACTGTCGTCTTAGGGTTTCTTGTTTAGGAATTCTAAAAAGTCCAATGTTTGTTTTCTTTCTGTCTGAGTCGTAAAGAGCACTTTTACAGCCAGGAATACAACAATAATTCCCAAATCCACCAGATAAATTTTTTGGAGGACGAGTTTTACTACTACCTGCGTATACTTCTTGTGAATTCATTTTTTATTTTTGTTTGCTAACTCAACCACAAGATAGTTGAGCTTTAGCTTCATAAAACTTATTTAAAACGCATTTTAGTCATTGACTATAGGTTCTCATATTGTTTTTTAAAAAATATTTCAAAATATTTGGCAGGTAAGCACGTTTTAATGTGCTCAAAACTTTTCGAGGGTCAGGTGTTAAAAAACGATTTGATTTCGCCTACTTTGTTTACATTTTACCATTCCAAGCCTCGTTTCCATGTATAGCGAAGTATTGCGCAATCGAATACGAGAAACCCGTATTGACAAAAAAAGATAAAAGCAATCGTACTGTTGCCATTAATTGGCGTCGATTGATTTGACTTATTTCGTTTAAGGGTAAACTAACCTTTATAACATTTGCTTCGGTGCACTTTTTCTAATGAACTTTGTTTCCTAATAAACAGAACTTGTTCGAAACAACATCAACTTTTAACCTACTCAAATAAGCGGTCTTAGCACGCATAAAAAACACGCAATTCTTACAAGAATCGAGTATTTTATCGGCGAAATTTCGAGAGAAAAATCTTTTGTAAATTCTTGAACCGCTAAATATACATATATATCAAAAAAAACAGAATTGACAGCCTCGCTAACTAAAATTTGTCCAGCTATCTTGAACTCCGCTATCTCGAACTAATTATTATCGAGAGGTAACTTTTCTATTGTAGATTTTGAGGTGCAAATGTACAGTCTGCACTTTCTCCTAAAGTGATTTGTCTATTTAGCTAGTGCAACTGAAAATGATTATAAAGATCTGGCAAACGAATTGAAACTTTTGATACACATTGGTGAACATAGAAACATTGTAAACCTGCTTGGTGCTTGCACAAAAGATGAAGATCTGCTAGTGATACTGGAATTTTGCTCAAAGGGTGCTTTACTCAGCTATGTTCGATTGCGTCGCGATGATTTCAAACCAACATGGTATCGTAAGGAAGATGAGATTGTGAACTTGTTTTTACTAACTTGGATAGCTGTGCAAATTGCTGATGGGATGAGCTTCCTAGAAGAGAAAAAAGTAAAGTTTCTCGATGCTATTGATTATATGCTATATAAACAAAGTCTAGGCGATATTGCGCCAGAAAGAAAAATTACTCAAGAATTCATACAACTAACCCAATGTGGACTTATCCTATTCTCCTGGCTGGAAAAGCCATCCTTATATCTGACTAAACCTAACATAAAAACATTTCAAATGTTACATTACAGTAATGTGAATTTTTTAGTGTGTGCATCGAGATTTAGCGTCAAGAAACATTTTTTTGACTGATGATATGACTGTTAAAGTGGCAGATTTCGGTCTTGCAAGAGACACTACTGGGGAGAATTACTACCACAAGAAAACTGAAGTGATGCTTCCCATTAAATGGATGGCACCAGAAGCAATTATTGAACAGAAATACACCTCGAAGAGTGACGTGTAAGTACCGCATTAATGCGTAGAACAGTTAGAACATTTCCTGTATATGTGTGATGTCTGATCATATATTGCTACCCAGGGGGAGGGATGGGGGTGAAGAAGGCGGAATACCTGACTTGTTCTCACATGATAAGAAGGCGGTACTGTAATTGCTTGGCTGGAAAGGGTTAAGCTTTGTTGAACATCTGCCAAAAATACAACTGTGTCACTCGCAACATACAAAAGAAAGAGTTTGTCAACATTTTAAGAATATATAGTAAGAAAAGGAGTGGGAGGTTTATGTTGTGAATGCTCGAGTTAACGCCCGGGCGTTTTTATAGGAAGAGGAGGGTTAGCTTGTAATTAGAATGGCGCACTAAAATACATCCTTTTGTAAGAATGCACGAAATTAAACAAGGAAATTAGATCGAAATTTAAGAAAAATAGAGGGGAAAGGCTTTTGTTTTATTATTTAACGAATGTTTATACAGTTTAGCAATTTAGAAATATTCACAATAAATTGTAAAAAAAAAGTTACCAGTATGCGTCCTGTAAAAAGGGACGCTAGCTTGAGAAGGTGTGAGATTAACGATAATTTTGTAACTTGTTTTTGTTGGACAGAGGCAACGATTTTATTAAGTGGAATATGTTTTTACTGTTTCAGGTGGTCTTTCGGTATACTTTTATGGGAGATTTTCACACTCGGATCAACTCCATATCCAACCATAAAAAATTCTGACATACTGCATTACATTAAAAGCAGGGAGAGGCTTGAAAGTCCGAAGGATTGTCCAGAAGATATCTATAAAGTGATGTTGGATTGTTGGTCGCATACCACTGAAGCAAGACCAAACTTTCTTGATATAATAAATGAGATTGACAGCGTCCTAACAAGCAACGTAAGATTTTTAATTCAAGTTCAATAAGTTTGCTTTCCTTTCGTATTATTAACTTTAGAGAAAGTAGATTCTAGAGAGATCTTATTTCGTTATCAATGTGACAGACAGAGTTGAACAGTTCTCATAATGGTGATGTAGGGATTGGATAGATATTGCCCTTCCACCCCAATAAATTTATGTTTTTTTTCTAACAGCTAAATAACAAGGTCAAAACCATGTGAATCAATTTTCTTCATAGACATAATATATTTTTGCATTGCTACTGAACCATGATTTCTGTTAAGAGGATACTTAGTTTCATTCTTGTAGTACTGCAATAAATAGTTGTTCTAAAGACTCATTGTCAGCAAATATTTTCTTCTCTTATCCTTTAGGAACAAAGTGTTTTCTCGAAGACGACCATGGCGAGTGTCTATAACTTGGATTATCGAAAGACAGGAAAGTCGCAAACAGAAGCATCAAATCAATATACAAAGGAAATGCCAAGGTACAAAGTTTGAAAATATAAAACAAATCTAACGAAATCATTTCCCTTAAAAAATCCTTTCCCTTCTTCCCTTCCCTTCCCTTTCTTTCTTTATGTTTTATTTTCTTATTTTACTTAAAAATGGGAAGGAAGGGGCGGTGATGCATTAGGGAAAAAGGGGAGGGAACAGTGATGCATTATGGTACATATTAATCTAATACGATAAACCTTACCAATTAGTTATAGCATTGATGATGAAGAAGAAGAAGAAGCTAACGACGACGAGAACGACGTTAATGACAACTTATACTTGACTCTTGGTGGAGATGATGAGAAGAATATTGGTGAAGTCAACAATTCTTACAACATGGATGAACAACCGTACGCAAACCAACCTGAACTAACCACGGACGATTCGTACCTAATTTTAAAGAAAAGCGACTTTACAGATAACAGTGTCGACACGTGCTGACGTTCAATTCAATTTGAGGATACTTTTGAAATACAGGAAGAAGAGAAAAAAAGAATAAAATGGAAAGACATAGAAGATGGCGAAACTTGCGAGAAGACGGAAGTAAACTCAATACAAAAAGTAACAAAATGAGAGAATTTGAAATAGAAATGAAGACATACGGAGATGTGTTCTGTGGACCAACAAATGAGCCAATCAAAAATCAAGATGATAATGCTGAACAACTTGAAGATACATCCAGCAAAGAGGCTGATGATAAAATTGATCGTTTTGTGGATAATGATGCCATTGAAAACGCATCTCAGCAACAGATCAAAAATGTAAATGGTGCAGAAACGTGCTTAACAGATAATGAAGTTAAACACATAATTGAGATGCATCAACATGCATTGGATGTTGATGACAAGAAGGAGGGATTGCGTCATGCCGAAATTGAAAATGAAGAACAATACAACAATAAAAATGAGATCAAAGAAGATGAGGAAAACAAGGTTGAGGCAAACGAAGAATCTGATACCAATCACGATGTAAATGATTGTCAAAATGACGTCAAGAATACAAGTAGATCTGCTGAAAAAGATAAAAGAACAAAAGTAGAGTCAGATGTAGAGGGAGAAGTTGAGACGAATGTCGAACGAAAAGATGAGACGAATGTCGAACGAAAAGATGATACAAATGTCGAACGAAAAGATGATATGAATGTTGAACGAAAAGATGATACGAATGTTGAACGAAAAGATGATACAAATGTCGACCAAAAAGATGATACGAATGTCGAACGAAAAGATGATACAAATGTTGAACGAAAATATGATGCCAATGTTGAACGAAAAGATGATACGAATGTTGAACGAAAAGATGATGCCAATGTTGAACGAAAAGATGATACGAATGTTGAACGAAAAGATGAGACAAATGTCGAACAAAAATATGATACGAATGTTGAACGAAAAGATGAGACAAATGTCGAACAAAAAGATGATGCCAATGTTGAACGAAAAGATGATACGAATGTTGAACGGAAAGATGAGACAAATGTCGAACAAAAAGATGATACGAATGTTGAACGAAAAGATGAGACAAATGTCGAACAAAAAGATGATACGAATGTCAAACGAAAATATGATGCCAATGTTGAATGAAAAGATGATACGAATGTCGAACGAAAATATGATGCCAATGTCGAACGAAAATATGATGCCAATGTTGAACGAAAAGATGATACGAATGTTGAACGAAAAGATGAGACGAATGTCGAACGAAAATATGATGCCAATGTTGAACGAAAAGATGATACGAATGTTGAACGAAAAGATGAGACGAATGTCGAACGAAAATATGATGCCAATGTTGAACGAAAATATGATGCCAATGTTGAACGAAAAGATGATACGAATGTCGAACGAAAAGATGATACGAATGTCGCACAACATTAATGAAGATTTGACGGATATTTAAAGATATTTAAAATTGCATAAAATGTGAAAATCTTGCAGACATGGAAACCTGTGGCACGGATCATTTTTATTTGATCAAATCGTTGTTGCTTATGTATGGTTACACATTGTTCAGAACAAGTTAATAATTTTTTAATGGGGAAATTACACAAGTACCACACACAGCAAAGAAAATGTGAAAACCTTAAAAAGACTTATTTCATTACATCAACTGGTGAATAAATGACGAGGTAAACAAATCAACAGAACGACGTTCCTCTCAAACTTTCGCGGCCAAAAACTTCTGTAAATCGAAAAAATTTGCGATTTTTTTGTATTTTACAAATGAATGTTACGGCCACACTAAATATTTAGATCTGCACGAAATACCAAATGCGATATATTTTTACCGCGTTTGTTTTGATCGCCCGCGTGTAGTAACCAATCACGACGATTGATTTATTTGAAAAACCAATGTGATATTTTTGCGGCCTCGACATGCTGACGAAGGAACATGTAAAGAAGAGTCACGAAGGCCATTTTGATTTTGGAAGTGGTTGTGGTCAGTGTTAGGTTTATAGGTTCTGTTTGTTTGTTTTGTCTTCTAAAAGCTTTTTATTTGTGTAATATTTGCTTTCACATTTTGAGCCACGCACAAATCTTAAACCACCAATTTTAAAATTTTGGCTACGAAAATACTAAAGCCAGTCATTCCTATTATTTTAAGGGTGTTATTACTATCTCGCCTGCGAGGATAGTATTGGTTTCAACTCGTAACTGGCTAACTATGTCCCAAATGGTCAATTGCAACGTCACAGATTTAAACTTCATACCTTCTTACCTCTCTAAGTACTTAGAAGTCATCTAAATGACGTTTCAGACCAAAATTGGTATTTGTTTTCGAAAAAATTTGGCACAGTTAACAAAAAAAGTATGCTGAACATAATGGTGACATCATAATTTTGATTTTTGTCACCTAAATGTCATTTTAGGCCAAAATTGGTCCAAAAATTAAAACCACTTCATTTTCGACCAAATTTGGCACAGTTAACAAATAAAGTATGCTGAACAAAATGGTGACATCAAAATTTTGATTTTTTGTCACCTAAATGTCATTTTAGGGCAAAATTGGTCCAAAAATTAAAACCACTTCATTTTCGACCAAATTTGGCACAGTTAACAAATAAAGTATGCTGGACATGATAGTGACATCAAATTTTTGATTTTTTGTCACCTAAATGTCATTTTAGGCCAAAATTGGTCCGAAAATTAAAACTACTTTACTTTCGACAAAATTTGGCTCAGTTAATATGAAAAGTATGCTGAACATGATGGTGACATCAAAATTTGGATTTTTTGTCACCTAAATGTCATTTTAGGCCAAAATTAGCCCAAAAATTAAAACTACTTTATTTTCGACAAAATTTGGCTCAGTTAACAAGAAAAGTATGCTGCACATGATGGTGACATCAAAATTTGGATTTTTTGTCACCTAAATGTCATTTTAGGCCAAAATTAGCCCAAAATATTTTCGACAACATTTGGCACATTTAACAAAAAAAGTATGCTGAACATGATAGTGACATCAAAGTGTCGTTTAAGACCATAAACGTTTCAATCGCGCGACTTTAACCATGAATGATAGGCTGTATTTTTTGTTAGCAGAAATTGTAGAATTGGGTCGCATTGTCGATGTTTCATAGTTGTGCATTTTTAATAGCGAGATAGTTTATGCAGCGCCTGCATCTTGTTCAGTTTAATATAAGAGCTTTTTACCTCAGCCACTATTATTTATATTTGCTATCTGTCCCAATGTGATTCTTACTTAGCTGCACCTAGAGTTGTGGCTGCTGTTAGCTAGGCTTAAAAGTGAAAGTAGCCAAATGCAGTGTCTGCAGCGAAAGTTTCAAATAATTTATCTCATGCTAAATGCAGCGTTAGGAAGCTAACTACACCTTTTACTGTGATGTAAACTTAACAGAAGTAAGAAGTTCATTGATGCAACAACAGTCTCGATATTTTGTAACAACAGGCTTTAGGATGTGTTTTTATTTATATAAACCGAAGATGCGATTAATGTTATTTTAAAAGTATATTATGTTTATACGCATGTGCGACACCGTCTCCCTATGGCAAGCTAATATCTTTATCCAAAAGTTTTTTTGGATAAAGATATTACACCGAAACGGATGTGCAACGTTGCTTACCTTTACTAAGCGCTCAGCCCGGTGTAACAACTATTATTTGAACTTTCTCAGAAACATATTCCGTAAAATAAAATAAAATGTTGGCTGACTGTTTTCGATATGATGGGGTAATGTTGTAAACCGGTGTTTTTATTTCAGCTAAATTTACAGGAAAGTATATGACAAAACACTATATATAATGTTGTGTTCGCTTTACTTAATTTACGACAGACTGGATACCTGTACTAAAATGCTCTACCTCGATGTGTGGCACAGTTTACGGCTCTTATTAGGCGCTCAATCTGGCGCACAACGCCGGATCACACATTTACTTGTGGCTTAACCTGGCGTTTAGACACCGGATTTCCGGCTAGTCTCTAATACCTGATGGGCCCTTTTTACGCCGGTCCAAATTTAACGCCGACCGTATTAACGCCGACCCTATTTTCACCAGTCCCGAATTTTGATCTAACGCCACTTATTGTTTACACCTCTGGGATAGCAAAAAGATAAAAATTGATGTCTGGTGGTCTCGTGGAATTCTAAAATCGTTGGATTGGATAAAATGACGTAGAAATACAGCAAAACGAGAAATGAACCCTGCACTTTACGAAGAACTGACTTTCACCTGGAAAAGAAAAATAGCGACTAACAAATTTGAAAACTGTATTTACCAAGAAATGATTTTAAATTTTGACCAAACACCACTTGGCTATACAGCGCCATATAAGGCAACTTTTAATGGAAGAGGAGCCATTCAGTACCCATTGCAGATTTTGATGATAAACGTCAAATCACTGGAACATTTTGTGTTAACTTATTTATGCTGGTGTGACTGATAAATGTCACCCTAAAGTAAAATTTCACATAACCCACAGTTCAAACCACTGGATCATGGAGATGTATAATTATCTCAAAGCTTCAAAAAAGATAATTATTGCCGGTTTCAAAAAGGCACATATATTTTGGATGCTGTTGCAGAAGCCACAAGCTTGGCGAATGTACGAGGATCCATTTCAATAGATGGACATTGTTGTTGAAACCTCATAAGGACATTGATTTTCCTTTTTTATATTGATACGTCAATTTTATTTTATTAATCCAAATTTCCATCCGTTTCTTACCATATTCCCATATACTGATGCCAGGCATGTTAATAAGAAGCCTGAAATTAACGTTTTTTAAAAAAATATCAAAACACCATACATCAGCAAAAATTAACGCCTCTTTTTGTGAACTGTGTCAACTTTTTGGTCCTTTTTACGCTAGCCAGCGGAAATTAACGCCACTAAGGCCCGTCGTAAAAAGGGCCGATAAATTAATAGCCGTATTCTATCTGTCTATTTGCAAAAAAACCTTCGTGCTGCAGGCGCACAAATTGAAATATAATTAGATGATCGTACCAGATTGTCCAAGAAATTAAATTCGCCGAAAATTGATTGATACTTTTGTACAAAGTTTTCTTGTGACTACGCAGGTTTGTGACTTGACAGAATGAGCGAAAATGTAGAAACATATATTATTTAAAGTAATGAACATGAAATCCCTAATGACACGATCAAGTAACAATTAACAATTAAACAATACATATAGGTAAGATGAAACATAATGATACAATGTGGGACATATGTGTGACAAATGAGACACAGGGGACTGAACAAGTGAGCAAAGAAATTGAATAAACAAGACATAACAAATGGTAGCACTACACATGACAACGTACATTTTACAGACCGACATAAACAAGGAATTTTTTGATTCGAAACACAGCAAGGGTATTAGCCTATACAGATATGTGACACGGTTTATCTATACTAAGCGCTCAGCCCCGTGTCACGATTAATTTTTGGACTTTCACGCAAACTTACTCCGCAACGAGTTGTAAACTGTGTTTTTATTTCAGCTGTTGCAAGAAAGCTATGTTTTGAAAAATATGTTACACCTAAAACACTATGTTGTGTGCGCTTTACTTGATTTTCGACATACTGCATACCTGTACTAACGGGCTCCACCTGGATGCGTGACACAGTTTACGGCTCCTATTAAGCGCTCAACCTGGCGTTAAACGCTGGCTCGCAATTATTGTGAAATAACCCGGCTAGTATTAATAGATTTTGCGAACATAAACTTTCGCAAATCGATTCCCTTTGAAAATATTGCAAGCATTACCTTTCGCGAATCAGTAAAATCCTAACAAATTCGAGGATTGAAATTAACATGAACCCTTTTATTGTCAAAAAACATAAAATTGAAACTGAAATAGACCGAATTGTTTTTTACGAATAATAACCTTCGCTAATCAAAAGAAAATTTTTTTTTGCGTTCATTAACTCTTGCAAATTAGCCCTCTTGGAAAACTTCGCGAATTTAGTAAACAAATTCAGTTTCTCCACTCAAAGTAGTGTTCAGCGAAAAACCAGTCCTAAATAAATTTGGTAAAAAATATTTTTAAGGCGAAAATAAAGTGTACCAGATTTAATATATTAACATTATTCTGCATACGTAAGCTATACAATATTTAGTGATAAGTCTTTCAACCAATGATTTACAAAAAAATGGAACATAACGATTACGTATATACAACTCATTTGTAAAAATAGAAGAACCAAACACATATTTACTTAAATATTTACAACAAAATAACTTTCTTACTTTAAATAATAAACAGTCGTATGTATGTGTTTTCAAAAATTTTGACCTCTGTTGGGAAAATTATGTTGAAATAAGTGACCTTCATTGAGAAATCCATGTTAAGTTTTTCGAAATTTTGGGTTATTTTCGTTAGTAACTTTTCTCTGACATTTGCAACACGATTTTTATCTGTTTAAAAAGATACTTCTATATTTATGTACACTTAAAAAATATTATGTATATAATTTAAAATAAGCTTTATTTGGCATATACTTTTTTTAAATTCTTGTTCTCCACCGAAGGTGCTGAAATAGTTCTTCGACTTGATTTTGGGCCAGCGCTTATACGAATTCGACGTGTTTTGGTCGGAGTTTCCTCTATGTTCGGAAATATCGAATTATTTCTTTTATTTTGGCGCGGCGTCAAAATTTCTTGAATAAACACTTCCTCATATGGGTTATCAAACCTTGGCGAGGCAGATTCCGAGTGAGGATGAGTGGGTTTTTTCGAGTATGCAAGAATTCTTGGGGAGTAGCCAGTAGACGCTGAAGAATTCGGATTTGCGCGCATTTTCTCTTTAATATCTTTTTTAGACCTTGTCGACGTGCTTAATCCAGGAAAGAAATTTTGTTTCACAGATGACCGTAGAGTGCTTTTATTACTACTGAAGTCAGCTTGATTGTATTCCACATGATTAAAATCTTGATGAGACTCAGCGGTACACATCGTGCAATCGTGCACATCGCACGGAATGCGCGACACCTGACTCATAATATGACGCACGGATTGCGAGAATGAATTATAACTCAACGCACATAACCTTCCTTGCCAAGAAACATAACCTAAAAAATAAAATTTTAAAGTAAGTCTGGAAAAGATAATTTACAATTTTAATGAATACGATGTTCAATTAGTTTTACTTAAAAAAACTCCTGACCTTCTGCGTTAACGATGACAATTGACGGCACACCAACGACACCATACAACTCCGCCGTGGAACTTAAAGCGAATGTATTCACAGACAGACGGCGTCGTATCAACTGATTGTCGACACTTTGTTGACATGTACATAGATGTCGGACAGATGCTAACTCTGACCAACCATATTGTTGAAATGTTTCAGTGAGTTTGTGTAAATGTATTTTTGATGACTCTCCACTGTGCGTGCAACAGGAAACAAAAGCGAACAGATGGTTAATCTGAGATAATGTTTGTCATAAAACCCATTTTAAAACGATCAGGATTCTCGCCCTATTTTACTTCATGCCTGTTTTGATTTGATATGAAGCATGAAAAAATTAGAATGAAAAAACAAAAACAAAACACTGACGCATGGGTACCCACAAAACATTTCGTTTGAACTTACATCTTGCGGATTATCTTCAGCATACTGCGTCAAGGACTTCATCAAGCGAATAGACGCACGACACCAAAACAAAATAAAAGTTGGCTTTCCAGTTTTTTCAACAATGGGTTTCCACTCCCCACTTCTTATTTCCAAACCTTCTGCACACGGTGGAGGTATCTTTTTATCCAGTAATCCTCTATAGGGAATCGCTTTACCGGGTTTGTCATGTTTTCGATTCATTTCAACTTGTAAGGTTTCTTCGTAATTGCAACAACCAATTGCAGGGATTCTAAGAATAGAAAAACAGATGATACATGTGTGGGGAAGTAAAAACAAGCAACGCATACAAAGTTATATATGACTAGATGTACGCCCGTATAATAATATAAGATTATTATAATATGTTATTTAAAACATCTCACTAGTAACAAAGTTACTTCAAACGCCCTCTTAGCTAATCCCGATTATAGACTTCTTAGTTCTTTATGGGCGTGTTACTACTTTTTTGTGACGAAAGTCTGTGCCCAATTAAAAGTTGGTGTTGCGACACATGAGATAGCAAATGTGATACATTTAATCGACTTTTTGCGACGGGATAATCTTAGTGGAATTAAAGGACAGGCGAACCAGTGGATTTCCCTTGGGTTAACGATTAGTACTTGAATAATAATCATATAAGGCGATATTTTTTAACTATAGAACGATGAAGTGATAACAAGAATGCTTGTTTTCAATGTTGCGACTATTATTAACGAAACCACGAATACGTAGCAGTGCATGTAGAAAGATGATATGTTCACATGTGATTAAGTCAAACACCTATATACACGCATCTATCTTCATGTAAACGATACACGACATACCTTGCACCTCTGACATGCGTATCGAAGTAACAGAAAAATGAGAATGGAAAGAACTCCTCCGTGGAGATCTTTATCACATTAGAATCGTTGCTACTTCCTACAGGATGATTGGTTGTCGTGACAACAGTAACCACGTGAGGTCGCATATCACAAGGTAGCTGAAATTAAATGACATCAGGTAGAGAAAACAGAACAACGATCGGACGTTAGGGGAAATTAAATGAAAGATAATCACCTCAACTAGTGCATTAGTGGTATGCACAGATAAATCGCCGCCATATTGACGTTGATTAACATATATTTGGTAACCAGTAGCAACAGCATCGCCATCATGGCCAGGAAAATTCCACCGCAGAATCGCCATCACTGTCCCTAAATACACAAGTAAAACATGCACTTAACCTGATTCGCTCAATTCCATTTGAAAACATGTCCATGTAAAATTAGCACGTAAATTACCTGTGTATTGTTTCACTTCTCTGAGCACTTCAGTCATTTTGTTGTCGATTTTCGCAATCGACTTGGATAATCGAGAAATTTCTTCGTCTCTATCAGACAAATGTTTGATGACAACTAGACCACGAACAATGTTGATCTCACGAGATAACCTAAATACACAAAAATTCACGAATAATTTTTCGAAATTACTTTTACTCTTACTAGTGCACAATCTCTGCTACAGAGGATATGGACAGATATATGAGGATATATGAACACGCTGCACGTGATCATGAAAAGAACGCGAATGTTCAAAACGTTGCACGCGTTATTAAGCACTTCGGCACAAGAAACGTATAATTGCATTGATGCTGATAATTGAAATTTGCAAAGAGTCCTACTCTCGTACCTGTCTCTTCTCGATGTTAAATGATATAAATGTTCTTCCAGTTGCACTCTCTCCTCCATACCGACGATTTCTGCGCTGGTGCGTGGAGGGTTAGGAGGCATTGCTGCTTTCGTTCTCAACGGTGGAGAGTATATACTTTCACAATCATCTAAAAACAACAACAAATGAAGTAACTATTAGCAAAGTGGACGAAACCAAAAATGACTTTGGTAAACCGCATGAACAAAAAATAAAAAACAATCTACGGAGAAGAACAGCGCATACCAGGGTTTAAGTCAACTTGTAACAGCACGTTATACATCGTACATGGGTTCACTCCATCTAAACAATCTTCTTCCTTATTCGCTGCTATCGGGCTGTGCGCAATCACTGAAGGGTCGTTGATGATGTCATCGGGAGAAATATTAAAAACACCAGGTTTTGTTAAACAGTAATAAACCTAAATAATAAGTATAACATTATTTGTATATTAATAATGAGTTAACAAAACAAAAAATGGAATTACGTGCAATCAACGTACCCAGTAAGATTTCACAGTAGCACCTCCTTTTAAAGCAGGTTTTTTCCAACAAACTTTGATGCAATTTGCAGCGGTTGTTTTGATTCTGTACAGTTCCGGAGCAGTCGCACCTGGACACGTGACATGAAGTTCTTGTGAAAACTGACTGTTATAACCAGTCTTCGAGCTGATAGCCTGGAAATAGTTTGAAAGAAAATGTTAAACAACCTTACGATTCTATCTTAACATTTCCACTTACAAGTTTTGTTTCAGTTTGTAATTTCTTTGTCCTTCATTTCCTTCGTTTTTTTCTTATAAGCAACACAAAATTTTGATTGAGGCTTAATGTTACTTAAGTCTCTGTCTTTTACAGGCTGAACAGTTGCTTATTAAAGTTGCTTATTGATTTTCTACTGGAGAAGGACCAAATTCCCGCGTTTACTTGCTTGGTTTGGCTGATGCGCCAATAGAAATCAAGCTTTCATTTTATAAGATGTTGCTTATAAAAGGGCGTATAGTTAAAGCCTTTGACACACTTAAGATTGCATCTCAACATTTAAAGTTAAAGTCCTCGACACACTTACCTGCAATTGAAATCAATATGTATTTCCAGATTCGGAAAGTACAGGTGTGTCGATGTTCGCAGATGTTTGTGCTTCTAACTGATTTGATTTTGCAATGACAACACCGTCAGCATCGTACGCCGTCACAGTTACAAAATACGTCGTACCAATAGACAGATAACTCATGACGTAATCTTGTTGTGATCCAAGTAGCTTGGTTGATTGAGGCTATATAGAAATATTTAAAGTATAAATTTCTTACAAACGAAGGAGATAAAGGACAGAGAAATTACTCTCAGTAACGAAATTCAATGATTTTTATTTTAGAAACATTTTATCACATTCATACCTTTGATTGCAGCATTGTGCTCCATTGAATGATGTAAGCGCGAACAATACCCCCATCATCTACAAAAATACATGAAACATAATGTTATTAGGACTTGATATATCGAGACAAACAAAAAACAGAAAATATTTTAGTCAAAGGTGTTTTGACTTAATAAACAAAGCGTGTTGAGACAACTAAACAAAGCGTGTTCTGACTTACTAAACAAATCGTGTTCTAACTTACTAAACAAAGGTTGGTGCCATTCTACTTCTATTGCATCATCGTAAGTGGAGACAACATTCACATGAAAAGAAAGCGCTTTATCTTTCTTCTCGGATTTTTTAGAAGACTTTTGATAATTTTCGAATTGTGTGTTGACCAATAGCTCGTTTGATCTCTCTGGTTCGGTAAACCCAGGGTCGGAACTTAATGCAGCCATGTGAACTTTGTACGTTCTACAATAAAAAATGTTAAGATAAGAATTATGGTCAGCAGTAAGTTCCATGTTTGAAATCATGTCCATATCATTGTTGACATCGTTTCTTAAATTTCTACCCGACATGCAATGCTTTGTTATTTACCACTCGTTTGAGACTTGTTTTCAATCAAGATAGTAAACTTCTAACTCTAAAACTTGATTGGTTGATAAAATCAACCATAAATCAACCGACACCATTTTAACTTTTCTTGGTGTAGGAATGAAAGCGTTCATTGATGAGCAGCAAAATAATAATTAGTAAACAACGAATCAATTTGCAGCTATATTATTGTTTCGTAAGTTTCTTACTGAAGTGTCCTTACAAATTAAAAACATACGAACATTCCTACCTCCCAGGTCTGCACGGTACAGTACAGCTTCTGCTCGGGGTTGGGAGTGTTTTACCCATCTTTGAACCATTCACACAGACCTAAAAAGTACACACACGTATTTGGTAAAAATAAGTCAATCCACAGAAAAATAAGTTCATGAAAAGAGAAGAAGGAATAGAGCTGTGAAATATTACTGAAACAACAATCAAAAACAAAACTTTCGTTAACTCACATGATAACCACCGATTTCATTGCCACCATAGGCTTGCGGCTCATTCCATTCTAGTGCAAATCCATTCTTAGTAATTGACGACATGCTATTGAAGGTGCATCGGGAGCTCCTGGTATCTACATTAGAAAAAATATATATCACATTTTGTTTAAAAACTTTTTATTTATTTAATTATTTGTTTGTTACATGTAATCATACCTGACAGTAAACAGTAGGAGAACTTATTGTAACTGATGAACCATATTCTTCAAGGATTGCTTCCACGCGGATTGCATATACGCTTCTAAAACACAACAAGTTTACATCTTAATAGTCACACGCGAATATCAAACGTGAGCATAAACAATGAAACAATGAATTTTTTAGACAAACATAAAAACTTTATTTACGGTTAACATAGGGGTAATTTGGGGGGTTTTGACCAAAATGGCGCCATTATAATTTTATTTTAAAAAATGTCACTTTTTAGCATTTATTGATAAGTAAAATTGTGCAAAATATCAGTAAAAACTATTGAGCGGATCTAAAGAAAAGCTGTGACATACCGACAGACAAACGGACGGACGGACCCTAGTTTATACGTCACTTCGCTGTCGCGTGTGACCAAATTTTTTTATACAGCTATGGTTACGTATTTGCCTGGTTAACGAAGTGATAAAGTTACTGAAATAATGAATAGCTACTCGTTACGTTTTTATAGCTATTTTTTCATACTACTAAAAATCGTACTTTGGTTTTGGATGGCTTATTTCATATCCACGCGAATCATAATACAAATCATCCAAGAAATGTTCTTCTTCTTCATCATCATCATCATTGTCATCAGTGTGACATGTCCAGTGAATTTTTAATGAATCCACTTCAATTTCTTTACCTGTTATCTTGTACCTGGAAACAATTTTTTTTTTAGTTACTAGTCACATGTGCGCACGAGATAGAAAAAGACGTTTTTACAGACACACGAAAAAGCAATTTTGGTATATTTTTATCGACTTCCTTGCGACGGGCGTGGTTTTTTCACAGGTTAACCACTGGTCTCTATGTTAGTTTTACCGACATTTTGTTTCAACTGGCAACCAAAATCTTTTGTGTTTTTTTTGTGTTAAGGATGCACGAAATAGGCCATCATATGATATTTCTTACAGGTTAACGACTATTTTCATTCTAATGAGCAATTGATTCCATATATATAAGCCATGTTTACACCTAACTTGACACAACAAGGCATAAGCTGTTTTAAACGTTAAAAATACAGACCTGACAACTATAGTCCCGGGTCCATCATCTTCCGAGCCTTTTGCCTCTTTTCCAGAAGAACTTTTTGATCCCCGCTTCGAGTATTTACAAGACATCCAATCAAATTGAATAACTTCATGTCGAAGTGGAGTGTTTACTTTTATCATCTCAGATGGAGTTTCATCTACATCTTCCGCAGGATAATCAACTGGTATATCTTTCTGTTCAAAAATCTTTGAGTGAGGTCCAGCTAACAGCTCTTGTCACTGGAACGAAAAAAGAAACTTGCAACACACAGAACAAACATTACAAAACTCCATCGCAGAGAATTTAAAAGCACTCACCCTTGTACGGCGCTCTTTAAGTGTATTCGCAGAGCAAGTAACAGCGGATAATAGAAACGAATAGCTTTGACCAGGTTTCGGTTTTTTGTACGCATATGACGTCACAGATAGTGATAGAATTGCACACTCATCAAAATTTATCTCCATTCTATAGCCTAACAACGATCGTCGTATTGCACTCGCAGCTTCCATGTTGACTTTCTGTGAAGTATCTACGAGTTAAATCAAAAATTAAGCTAACCTGTTGATAGCTTAAGGATACGGTAACCCCCTGAGGCACATACTCAGCATATTTAAAATATCTCCTCTGCTCGCTATATTAACCCTAACAAATATATATATTCGGAAAGCCAAATAAATCATCTCAAGAGTGATGATAAAGTATTTGTATAAAAAAAACCCAAAAAGGAGAAAAAAAATTATATACAAAAATTCACCCTTCCAGTTCATTTTGTCGAACACTCCCCTCAGTAAAATTTTTGTTTGTTGAAAAAAAAATGATTGCGAAGCTCTTATTCAGCTCTAAAAAACTTTGCTTTTTTTACTCAAAACAACACGTGGTTCCAAAAATATAGCATACTAGTCGTTAGTCAGTGGAAAAATCCACGGGTTCGCCCGTCGCAGCTAAGCTACCATTTTGCGTGACAGACAGACGGACGGACAGACGTATACGGGTATTATAATATAGATTTTGTGTTACAATAGCTGTTTTATAACTGATTTATCTATTTTTAAGCATGATAGATCAATAACTCGATATTTCCTCACTTTCTGCGTTAGAAAAAGCAAAGTTTTGTAGCCAAAGATATAATTGTCGCAACAAACTTGTTTTCGTACAATTTTGACAAGATGGAGGGGAGTGTTCGACAAAAATATATACCGTTACGACTAAAAATTTTATTTCGAGAAAAAGCAAATCAAAGACCTTTGCTTTTACCTGCAAGAATCATGGTTACATCCACTTAAACGTTATGAATAATTAATAACTCATGAATATTTTATTTAAAATTAAAGGTAAAGTGTTTTCGTAGAACTATGAGTCTAGTTATTGTTAAACAGACAACAGGATAACATAACATAACAGGATAAAAACGAAAAAAATAAAGAAATAACTTATAAAGGTATAGATGATAAATAATAATATATTTGTATAGATTATTAAAGTGTGAATGTTTCCTATGTTATATGTAAAGATGCAATTTTTTATTCGTTCTGCAAAACTCTCTTTAATTATTATACAGATTAAATATATTTGAGGAATTGTAAACTTTGACCACACTATTGAAAACTCTAAAAGATAAAAAAGATTTTTTCTCATTTTACCCTCTTAACAATAAATATTTTTGATTCTTTTTTTAAAAATATCAGGAAAATATGCCAAAGAATCAAAATTAAAAATTTTTTTTTTTTTAAAAAAATGACTCTGAAGGGGGTTACCGTATCCTTAACAAACAATCCTTATACTATTTCTAGCCACAATATGTCAGTATGTCTAAATATTTTTTAAGCTTCTTACCTAGATCCAACAACACAGGTCGATCCCAACTCAACTCAAACTCATCTTATATACTTCGCAGCAACAGCCTTGGTATACCAGGTGGTGCGGATGTCCAAGCCGACACTTTATCAGTCAGTGCGATTTCCGTGATAACATTTTCACGCTCAGGATCAATCTGATCCGTACCGAAACACGCTTCAACGTGAAACTCAAAGTTAGTACCAGGATATAAATTCGTTATCGTAACTTCAGAAACATCACCCTGTACTTGTACAGCACCTGATGTCCGGGCATGGAGTTTTGGAAGTTTGTCTCGTGTTGACATGCTTTCTGTTTCTTCAACCTCGATTTCATTCCAACGTATTATGTTATATAACAAGGAATACATCCCGTACGCTTTACCTGCTTTCCATTCGAGAGAGATGTTATTCCATCTCTTTTTGTTACATGTAGACATTCCGGTGGATCTATACCAGCTGTTATCCCTGTGGTTGTCACATAGGGAGTCCATATATCGTCTTCTACAGTGTCCACAAACGACGGAGAGTCGTACAGTTGCTTTACCTTCTCGGAATCCGAATGCGACGTGACCATATGTAAAGTAATAACGTATTCTGTTCTTTCAACAAGATTTTTCACTTCATATATAACCGTAACAGCGGGCACTTCGTAAACCCGAGGTATAATTTGAACCGAGTTGTTGCCATTGGAAAGACTTTGTGGAGCCACCAATAACACTGAACTCTGTAGGTACCATCGGAGGATGCCCGGTATGGAATGAGATGGTTTTGCCTTGTTTTTTACATAAGAAAGGATCTTGCGGGTCCCACGCATCGCGTTGGTTTTGGTGACGAGCTTTCGCTTCCACGACGACGTCATAATCTGTTCCTTGTTTTAAATCTGATAAGAACATTCTTGTTCCTAAAAAAAACAAGTTTAACTAAATAATCATCAGTTGCACGCAGTATAAAGAATCATAACTTCAAACACAGTCACTTCATCATAGCAAAAAAGTCTGTAAAATAAACTGAAACATATGCGTTGGGTTCAAACTTGTAACGCACAAGTAGCAATAAGACTACATATGATTATAATGCTGCTTGGTTTAACTCTGCTCATAATGAATTGTTAAACAAATAATTGCGGAAAAGTAGTGGCACAAAACTTTTGTTTCTTTTATCTGTGCAGTTGCAATACTCTCCCCATTCTTCCAATACAGAATGCTAAATACCTCTGGACGTACTAGAATCATACCCTTCGAGTTTTTGATATTTCTCGGTACGGAAAAATTCCAAGCTAGTTGTGCTGATGTACCAAGAACGTCAACTAAAGTCACGTGATCTGAAGGAACAACTAAGTTATTATAATTGACAAGTATACTGGGTCCAGATTTGCATGCCGATATTTTTCCATTTGATCGCTTGCGTTTCTCATTGTTTTCACAGTAGACATTAAGTTCATTAAATCATCTGCGTCGGAGAGACTGGAAATAGTTCTCCTTCCACTGTCTGCAGATTTTGTTTTCGTATATCCGCTGGATTTATTTTTCTGCATGAGGACGCCATCATCGTAAGATTCAACAGAAAGTTCATCGTCTGAGTTGTATATACTATCATACACGCTCACTGTTTCTTGCATAGTTTCCTCTGTTTGCCTCTGTTTACCGACAGCATGTTCTGTTAATGCAATGAGATTGATTTTATAATCGAGACCAGGTGTAAGTTCTGATAAACATGTTAAAGTACAGTTGGCAGCTAATCGTTCGCCGTAAATTTGTTTGTTTATTTGGATAACCCTACAAAGAAAACAACATGGTATAGTATCCGACGAACAAGCGAACAACACCCACACTAAGCGCAGACTGAGAAGCTACTATTTTTAAAAAGTGACTTACTGATAGTAAAGCCGAGCCGTATTCTTTTGCGCGTTCCCATATAATACTGACTCCCTCCGCACTAACTGATTTAAGCAATGGTTTGGGTGCTTTGGGTGGACTAACAGGTGCGCATTTGATGGTGGGAGATTCTTCAGAAGAACATCCACATGTTACCCTACGATCGTTACTTTCAAATGATTCTGGTTCGTGATACGAACGTATACTGATCGCATATTCTTGACCAATTCTACAGTTTCCAATTTCGTAGCCAATGTAATCTTTTTCATTAGCTAAAATATGATTAGTCAATACGTCATGAATAGAACTAGAGAAACCACTAGAAAATGACACTACAATCAAACTGCAACAACAAAAACCGTCACATCAACAACATAGACAAGTGCAACAACATGAACAAATGACAAAAGAAAACAAAAGAAAACAATAACAACACACCATCAGGAGAGCATCAGCCATACAGTTCTCCATCCACTGTTGTTAAGGTGATTTTTGATGCTTCCATTTCACGAGCTGATCTTGGTGTATCTACATCACTATCATCAAAGTCGTCGTCATCTGAGTCTGCATTTTTATCCTCTGTAAAATAAAAGTTTATTTTGACTCTGAATTTTTGAAATTATATTATAGTTATAACAATCATGACATTGTAACTTTGCAGTGCTATTTTTGTGTAAAAACTTCCTTGCCTGTGTAATGATCACACTTACTATAACTTCATTCAGGCACGTTCACACTTACCATTAACAACAGGTTGATAGTGACGAACCACGTTTTCATCATTTTCTTCAGCCGTCACAATGTCCTGACTATCATTGACAGGTACCTGCCATGTCAATAAGATGACACCAATCTCATTCGTGTCTACTTGATATACTTCGTCAACCACAGGTGGTTGCTGTGGACAACGGACTTTAATCGCTCGAGACTGACGGCTGTTGCCAACAGTATGCTTAGTGACGGCGACTAATGTGAATTTGTTACTTGTGCCTGAAATATGAAAAATAATAATATATACAATGCTTTTTAGGGATAGATATAAATATAATGTAATATAATGTAAAAAAAAAATGTTAAAAAAAAATATAAAAAAATAACAAATGCTCGAACCAATATATCTGCACTATAAATTGTACATATGCCAAAAGCATGCATATAAAATATGATTTAACAAATCTATATACCGTCCATAACTTCCATATTATACTATGACAGAAATAACAAACTTTACCTGATTCAAGATCAGAAATAGTTGCTTGCAGAATGTCTGGTGTAAACAAATCACCGCTGGGTATGTCGTTATAATATAACTGGTAACCACACAAATAAGCGTCGCCGTAGCTCGTGACTGGTTCCCATGACAACGCAACCTAACAAGTTTAGAAACATTTTTTTAGAACACAGTTAGTCAGTGTGATGTACGTGCTCGATTTTCGTTTTATTTGTGTATTAAACACAGGGAATGCTTCTACAACAAAACGTACCTATCTATCACCAAGTCTGTCGACTTTCAAATTTGGTCTTGACGGAGCTCCTGGCATGGTGAATTGGATATGACCAAACGTAAATCGTTGTCCACTTCTGTCACGTCGTCCAAGAACACATATTCTAAAGTAGAAAGATAATATTATTCACAATAAGCAAATAATCAGAACACGAATACCTTACCATGTTCAGATACCTTCTCCAGCTTTAGACCTTTCTATATACATCTTTAAACCTGGTTTCTAAAAAATTTTACCTGTAAGTATATCTTGGTTTCAAACCTTTAACATCCATCACTTTTTCATATGTATCCCAGCAATGTTGTACACAGACTTCTTTCATCTTGTCACGGTTTGTCATCGGCCACGCCTCAGGCAAGGGACTGTTATGAAACTTGTAACTAAAATAACAGAAAAATATGAAAAGAACAACTAAAGTAACACAAAAGAAAGATGAACAACAAAAACTGTTACTTAATTCACCTTTTATGACTGTTAATGTTAGGTCCAAACTTTGTTCCCAATACTAAAACGCTGTACCATACTTTAAAACCAGAGTTTAATATACTTGGTGTCCAGTCCCACTTTAATCGTAATTTGATCTCACACTGATATCCAAACCTTGATAAAGTTTCTTGCCTTTCTTTTCATCTTGAGCTTAAATAAATATATAAATATAAATTTAAAAATATATTTGACGTAATATTAAGTCAAAAAGGCGCCATCTTGATTTTACCTACCTGCAATGTTATGCTGTTCTATAATCAGTTCGGTTTCATCAGCCACGGAGTGACTGACTTCGCTCTCCTCCACTTCGAATTTGGTTGCTTTATGTTTCTTCATATTCCTAAACAAGATTTCTTCCTCGGGTGTGGCACGATGTAATTTAATTCGTTCCAAGCTACTTCTGACGACACCAGTTTCGAACTACTAAGAGATTTCATATCATCTACAATTGCTGAGTCAGCAGTAGCTTGAGGAGATTTCGTTTCTTCTTCGCGCATCTCTTTAACAGCACTCTGCACAGCTTCTCGCGACAAATCATGCGCAGCATCATCTATCACCTCGTTCACAAAATCGGCGATGACATCTTCTATTACTTCTCGGCTGACACCACTCGTCATTAAATCTCCAACTAATTTGACAGTGATGTCTGCTTTGGCCTTCTCAACGGCTGCTTTCCACGCTTCAATTTCCTCTCTTCGTTTTCTCTTCGTCAGATGCTGGTTTGCAGTCGTCCATAGTGTCATTCAAAACTAATTCATCAATGTCATTAAAATCATCGACATCAACGTCTTCTTCTTTTTGTTCTTCTTCCTGCTTTACTTCACTCTCCTGTTGTTATTCTCATCAACAATTTCAACAACTTCCTCGGCAGAAATTTCGTTAATTTCTTCTTCTTCCACAGGCGCAGATTCATGTTCTTGATTAAATAGCTCTTCGTATTCTGCAAAGATTTCTTTTCCAGCATCATCAACAGTGAGATAAGCCATGTTTGAACTTGTGTTTTCAAGCTCTTCTTCATATACCTCGTGCTCAGATTGTCTGCTGATACTTCGAGCTAGCTCTCCAGCCATTAAACGCGCGATGTCTTTTTCTTCAGACATTTCCTGAAGATCGACAAATTCTCTGAATATTTCTTTTTCAGAAGCAGCAGTAACATCGTAAACAAGAGCTGCGCTTTGAGTTCTTAACTCGCTCTCTGTTGACACACTAGAAGTCGCCTCATCTTCCTGTTCTAGCATTGTGGCTATTTCTATTTCAGCTTCTTCTGCAGCGAGTTTTTTCTTTCTCGGCTTCTTCTGCTGCGAGTTTTTATTTCTCGGCTTCTACTGCAGCGAGTCCTTCTTTCTCAGCTTCTTCTGCTGCGAGTTTTTCTTTCTCGGCTTCTACTGCAGCGAGTCTTTCTTTCTCAGCTTCTTCTGCAGCGAGTGTTTCTTTCTCGGCTTCTTCTGCAGCGAGTGTTTCTTTCTCGGCTTCTTCTGCAGCGAGTGTTTCTTTCTCAGCCTCTTCTGCGGCGAGTGTTTCTTTCTCAGCCTCCTCTGCAACGAGTGTTTTTTTCTCGGCTTCCTCTGCGGCGAGTATTTCTTTCTCGGCTTCCTCTGCAGCGAGTGTTTCTTTCTCAGCCTCTTCTGCGGCGAGTGTTTCTTTCTCAGCCTCTTCAGCGGCGAGTGTTTCTTTCTCGGCTTCTTCTGCAGCGAGTCTTTCTTTCTCAGCCTCTTCTGCGGCGAGTGTTTCTTTTCAGCCTCTTCTGCGGCGAGTGTTTCTTTCTTAGCCTCCTCTGCAGCGATTCTTTCTTTCTCGGCTTCTTCTGCAGCGAGTCTTTCTTTCTCAGCCTCCTCTGCAGCGATTCTTTCTTTCTCAGCCTCCTCTGCAGCGAGTCTTTCTTTCTAAATGCTGAAACAGTGTTTATGTTTCTCTTATAAAATTACCAGGCATAAACTTTGCAAGAATTTGCAAGACAATACGAAAGTCTTTATATTTCACTGATTTCCCGTAATAGTCATAAAGTTTGGCTTTTTCCTTAAATGAACAATACCACCAGAGATAAGTATTTTCAAATCTACACTCAGTAAAAAAAGAAATTTAGAAAACAGTAGGTATACCTGCAACTAACTGGTCAGTATCATTCGTAGGTTGATCTGCAAGTTGTAAGTAAACTTCTGGTACGACAGCCTCTTCATTCTCAGTGGAGTAGGATGTAGAAGAGGATGGGAACGGAAGAGTACAGGCGAACTTGTTCGAATACACAATTTGGTCGTCTTCTAGAAATACAAGCAAATTTTATTAGCTCCATGTATGAGGACATGTTTAAATAGCATATAAGATACGTTACGAACGAATTAGCCCCACTTGTGAATTGCGCATAAATACATGTGAGTAATATGTCA
Source organism: Hydractinia echinata (assembly GCA_030067915.1). Taxonomy (NCBI): domain Eukaryota; kingdom Metazoa; phylum Cnidaria; class Hydrozoa; order Anthoathecata; family Hydractiniidae; genus Hydractinia; species Hydractinia echinata. The sequence continues at coordinate 348,116 of JASGCC010000210.1, forward strand.
TGTACACCGTTCAACTTAAGATTCAAATCTGGTAAGCAACAACCAAATCAGAAGTGAGTATGTTAAAAAAGAAAAAGGCCAAAACTGGGGTTTTAAACACAACGATTGTATCCTGCTCTAAAAGTTAAGCAAGTTTGACACACAAAAAGCTTAACTAAACCCATGAACGTGGCTTTCCAAAGTAAATAATCAATAAGGAACACGTGAACAAAAGAGAGTAACTTAAGCAGCCTTCTGCCTCAGCTAGAATTTTGCTTTGTTTATAAAACATAAAGCATGTACAAAGTTTTTACAATTCACAAACTGCAGTGTATCAACGTATTTAAAACACCACATGAACAGTTAATCCAGTATTGTAGAAAAACGAAGAACATACCGTTGATATAGAAAAAACGTACCTTTTATAAATGATCGAACTTGGATTTGATATGGTTTACTAGTTTCCAATCCTTTTAGCTGACAAATACAATATTCTTCGACGCTGTTTTCTGGTTTAACCTAACATCACAAAAGAATAAAAAGACATAGCTTTTTATTTACGACATCGAACCAAATTTCTGCCGAAATTTCAGAACAATTTATGCCAGAGCAGGCTAATTCCATGGAATTTCTGCAATCTAGAGTAAGTACGTACCTAAATGTTCGTTGGTATAAAACTTGAACTAAGCCAACTGGTTTCAATATATTACCTGGAGGATTTAACTCTTAATTCCATCTTTTGTTTCTTTAAGTCTTTAATAAAATAATAAATTTAGCTTTCAAAGATGGAGATATAAAGTATACCGATCATTGCTATAAACGAAATGGAGACTCATACAACGGTACTATCAACAAGACTGCGACTGGTAAGACATGACTACCATGGAGTATCAATCCATTTTTATCTGAACCAATTTACACCAACTTACAGAACAACTTTTGCAGGAATCCTCAAGGATATGGAAAAGCACCCTGGTGTTATATAAACAAAGCCTCACGTTTGTGGGACTATTGTGATATTCCTTTATGTCTTATTGGTAAGATATTTCAAAGTTCAAACATCCGAAAATCACATCTAATCACATCTACTTTGCAACCTTTTCGGAGGAACACAAAATTCAACATATTAAGGTCCACTATCATATGCTGATAGAAGGTTAGAAAATACAATAATATCGGTCCTTGTACATATCTCGCATGCTTGGTCGGCGTTTGAACCAAGGGCGATATTTTGCGGTACAACCGAAGCTGACGAAAGTTTTTATTGTCTTATGATTTATACTTTTAAAATGGCGGCGTGTGATAAAATGTATGATAGTGTGTGAATATTTATAAAGATGCGTAGATATGAAGGTTTACAAATAAACTAAAAGATTTCGTCGCACGTCTAAATTAATTTATTTTAACTCTTTGTAGTTGCTGCTGATCACAACACAATGTCACTAAAAATAATTCTGGTGATTGCAAAAAGAAGTACTAACACAAACGTGTTAGTACTTCTTTTAGTGTCAGGACTTATGTTGTGGCGGAAAAAGTGGTTGCGAAGATTAAAATGGCGCGGTAAGATTAAATCTTTTAACTGTTTACCGTCAATAGACAAAGGCTTTTATTAGAACATCTAACGTTATTTAAGCCTAAGTTTGAGTCTCACGTGTTCAGCTCTGAAAAGAATTCCTGTTAGCTCTAGCACGAACAGTTTATCATGGCCAATAACTAGCCTTGGAGTTCGAAAGCAACGAAAAAGTTGCAACCATATTAGTTGTTAAATTTAGGTTAGCTAAATTGATGTCCGTCCTGCTTGCAAATCAGGTAATATGTGACAGTGATGAGAAGTGTGCATTTACTTCCGAAATGATTGGAAAGGAGCTATGGCTTGCTACACGATGATAGCAGTAGTTCATTTCACTGAAGTGTAAAAACTCCTGTATAAATATTGTTTAATAATAATATTGTTTTTTAATAATAATAATAGATTCTTTGCCACTCTTCCACTGGCCATTTTATAGAAGCAGAAAAAAACGAGGCAGAAGTTAAATGTGACCTGTATCAAAGTGATTTCACTACTCAATTCCAATTTTTTTACATTTCGGATTCTTTAACCTTTGATGAAAATCATGAAAGAGGGTCAGGGCAGAAATAAGAAAGAAGGCAAATTACAAAGCGCAAGCACAATGATAAACTCGACCATTTAAGTCTTAGGTTTAAAGTCTAGAGGTTTTGCTCCTGTAAAGAATGTCCTCCCAAAAAGACACAATTCTTTTCTTCCTTTTTCCAAGAAGATAATCGTCACATACAACGAACAAAACTTTGACAAACAAACAAAGAGCAGGACAGGGTCGACAGGGTTTCGACCCATATTCCTGAACCAAGGTACTCAAAATGTCTGGGTGGGTCACCTCAAAAGAGGTCTGCGAACAGTCTTCATCAGGAACTAGACATTCCTTCTATCCGTAAAACCTTTCATCTGTCCTACTCAGTACAATCTTGTGTGACTGGGGTAATAAGTGGAGTCGTCACTCTCATAAGATAAGACCAGTGCAGTCAAACCCCCTTGCTGGCATAATTTTTTTTTTTTTCCGTAAGCTGCCAAAAATTAGAAATAAATGTAGGGTTTTCTTATTTTTAGAAGGAATAGAACCATATTACAGTTATGACATATCCAGCAGCGAATATAATATCAAGAATGGCGTTAAAGACATCTGGATTCGACACGAATGAAACTGAAATTTGATTTTGAGCGAATTTGTAAACAGTTTTGTTATCATTTTGCATCTACAAATTATAATTTACGAATTTAGATAAAATGTGAAGTTTTTGGTTTTTTACAACGAAACATTCTGTAAATTAAAACGTTCTCTGCATGAGAACAAGGGTGCAACGTACGTTTTTGGTTTTGCGTTGAAAATAATAATCATGGCCACTCGTTTTTGCTGGTAGAGAATGTAAACAACAGACCACAGAAGTCAATAAACAGAAAATGACTATTTGTTTAAAATCGGTGAAATTATTATTTTTAAGAGAATATAGTTAGAAAAATCAGTTTCAGTGCCTTTTTCCATCTTAACAAATAACTGACTTCATCACCTCGTTTCCAATTTATTTAGCCTCAAAGTTATAACTGCAATGTAATGGTTTCACCAAGCTTAATAAACGCGTTGACGTCAGTCCAAATGCATTGACGTAGCGCCGTAACGTCAGAAGAATAACAAAATGGACATAACCTTTTCGGCCACATCAAAGAAAAATGAGGATATCCACTTTGGCGGTCACAGACGGACACAAATTTCATATTATTATACAGACTAGTAGATAAGGCTCGGGGAAAAATCCATTTATGCAGAAGAACACTGGAAAAGTTAAGTTGTTTAAGGTGTTTTGCTGACACCAGCAGTGCATATACACAAAAATTTTGGCGAGATTTGTTTTTCCGTTGCCGGTAGTGTGTTGAGCTTGAAACGCCGATAAAAAAATGTTAACATCATGTGCTTTTGACAAACGTATAAGGAAATATAAGGTTTTAAAATTTTTGCTAACGTCAAATACCAAAAACTATTGTTTTTAGAAATTTTTACACCCGTTGCCTTCATCATAAAGATCTTAAAACGCTGATAAAGAAAATATATAGCATCATGTACTTGACGAACGGTTACAGAGATATTGTGGTTTAATTTTTTTGATGACGTCATCAACCCGTTTATTCCCAAACAAGTGGGTTGACCCAGCATTAGGAAATTGGTTCCATTTTGGTCCCAGGTGGTCCCTAGCTACCTACGAAGGAGATGACGTCAGTTATTTTTAACCGTTTTCTAGTTATTTAGCGTTAAACTTTAAAGCGTAATGCAATAGCTTCACTATTCTTATTTAACTAGTCGATAAAAGCCCGTGGAAAATTCCACTGAGGCAGGATAAAAAAAAAGAAGCGTCATTTGAATTTTGATGACGTCAGCAAACCATCCAGAAGAAAAAATTGGAACCTTGTTTTCAGGTTGCCTCTATTGTGTAGCGCTTAAACTGCTGATCAAGAAAATGTATATGATCATGTGCTTTTGATGAGCGGTTAATGAGATATAAGTGTTTAAAATTTTTGCTGACGTCAGCAATGGCCAGTCAAAACCCAAAATTTTTTTCATCGTAAAGATCTTGAAACGCTGATCAAGAAAATGTATAGGATTATGCACTTTTGACAAACGATTACAGAGATATTGGGATTTAAAGTTTTTTTGATGACGTCATCAACCCGTCCATTCCGAAACTGATTTGGGAACCCATGATTGGGAAACTTACCCAAATTGTTCCCAGGTGGTCCCTAGTTACCCACGCGGTGAAAAATGACTGACGTTACTACCTCGTTTCCAAGTTATTTGGCCTCAAAGTTTTAAGTGCACTGTAAAGGCTTCATTATTTTAATATAAGATATTGCCGTTAAAGTAGTGTTACTGACGTCGCGCCGTAACGTCAGAAAATTTAACATATTTTTTTTTTTTTTTAATTTATTTAAAGTCGGATATATAATTTACAGTAGTTTTTAATAAATACATACAAAAACTAATCAAAACCGACTATAAAAGAAAATGCGCATATAATAAATAAATTTATTTACACGGAACTATTTTTTACACAAGTTGCAAAGACAAACCTTGCCATTCCAGAGTAAATTTTTAGTGATTTTGATATGAAACGGTAAATCGTTCCAAATTCTTGGCCCCAAAGAGCGCAGGCTATTTGTTCCAAACGTAGTTGTTTTAAATCTTACAACTTCTAGATTTTTAACATTGTGTTTTCTGATGGGTCTGACTGTATTTTTTAAAATAAAAATGTCCTTCATATAATAAGGGTTATTGCCTGTCAGTGTTTTGAAAATTTCCACACATAAATTTCTTAATCTTGAGACACACATGAAATTGTCATGACTGAAAGTCATGAAAATTTCATTTACTTTCTCATTTGTTTCGTGCAAAAAATAAATAGCTCTGTCGTATATTCTCTCCACCTTTAAAAGTGACTTTGTTGATGAGAAATGCCATATCAAAGGGCAATAGTTGAAATTTTAAAACACGAAACTTTGTGCTAAGATTTGTTTTGCTTTTAAGGGTAGAATATTTTTAATTCTAAACAAAGAATTTAATTGGGCTGATGCCGTTTTACAAACTTTTCTCAAATGTTCGTTAAAACTTAATTTATCATCAATGGTCACATCCAATAATTAATGCGTTCTGTTTTAATCTTTTTCTCACCAATACTCACTTCAAGATTAGAATTATCCTTTTTGTTTTTGGATAAAATAATTGCTTGAAATTTGTCTGGGTTAACTATCATTTTATTCGTTTCTAGCCATGAAAGAGCTATATTAGACTCATTTTCTAGCAGTGTAAATAAGTGATTAAGCGAATTTGAGAATGCAGATAGGGTGTTGTCATCTGCGTAGTTATGTAAGTTACACTTAGAGATAAAATAAAATAAATCATTTATAAAAATATTAAAAATAATAGGTCCTAATATAGATCCTTGTGGGACACCAGACAAGATTATTTCGAAAAGGCTGTAAGTTCCATTAACTCCTGTACATTGTTTTCTACTCGTAAGATATGATAGAATAAATTCAAGTGCATTTATATCGAGACCATAAGCGTAAAGTTTGGCTATAATCAAGTCGTGTGGAACACAATAGAAGGCTTTAGATAGGTCCATTAGGACTGCGCCAACTACATAATTTACGTCCAATTTTTTCTTCCACTCTTCCAACAGACGAATTAGAACATGTTGTGTGTTATAATTCCTTCTGTAAGCAGAGAGGAAGACTGAAAGCTTTGATTCAATAAAAAACGTGAGTTGTTGTTTAACAACTTTTTCGTAAAACTTAGAGAAAAAGTTTAGTACACTGACTGGTCTATAGTTGCCTATTGAGGTTTTATTTTTAGACCCCTTATCAAGTGGTGTTACTGAAGCTCGTTTTGCATTATTAGGAAAGTTATTGTTCCTAATACTACTATTAACTGCAGCCGTTAGAGGTTTTATTAAAGAACTACTAGCTAGCTTGGCGAGTTTAGGTGGGATTTTATCTTCACCGGCTGATGTTTTACAGTTAATTTCCAAGAACAATTCTTTTTCATTTATCTCCTTAAAGTAAAATTTGGTATCATTTAACGGACAAATTTCTTTTATTTTCAGAATACTAGGGTGATTTCTAAACTTTTCGATGATGTCATAAATAACTCCTTGTTTATCCTCGGTTTCGCTAAAATCAATAGTGGTTGGTTTTATTCCACTACTCTTTTCCACAATGTTAATGTAGTGATTATTTAACATTGTGGCCAGTTCCTTTTCGTCTGTCACAAGACGATTATCCGAATTTAACATCATTATATTATCATTACTCATACCACTCTTATTAGTTATGAAAGGTTTTATGGTTTGCCAAAACATTTTATTTTCCATAAATCCAGATTCAGTAACTTTTTTAAAGTACCTTTTTGAGAGCCTTTTTTCGAAGATTCACACACTTCTTTCTTTGTTTTTTGTATTTTATTTTATTTTCTTCTGTTGCCTTTTTGTTAAATTTGTTCTTCAATCTGTTCGTGTATAAATTGCCTTTTTAGTTCCTTGGACATAAAAGGAGCCTCATTTCGGCGTAATTTTTTCTGTTTTAGGGATGCGTGTTAGTTTAATACAGATGTAAACACTTTTACCAAATTATCATAATTAAACTCGGGGTTGTGTGTATCACAATTGAAATTAGCATTTTCAACATCCGTTAAGAACGCCATCTCATCAAATTTTTTATAGCTTCTATATACAATTTTCTTTGGCTTTAATCGTACTAAATGTGATTTAACGAAAGTAGTAATCATAAGATGGTGATCACTAAGTCCTGTCTCAGTAGCAACCGTGTTTTGAAAAGACCTTGGTTTGTTAGTAAGAATTAGATCTATACATGAGCCTCCAGTCTTAGCAAAGCAAATTTTATCTTTTACCAAATTTTTGAGATTAAATATATCACAAAGAGATTTTAAATGATCATACCCATAATGGGTCAAATAATGGACATCTATATTCAAGTCAATATTATCGCACTTTGAGAGAACCTTATTGAGAATATTTGTTAGCTCATCAAGAAAGCTCACAAGATTTGATATATAAGGAGGCCTATATACACTAATTACTGCCCATTTATTGTTTTTTATGGTCAGTTCCGAACAAATTATCTCATTGGTTATGGTTCCTATATTTAATTGATTGCAAATTGCACCCTTTCTTCTATTAGACAACCCCCTCCGTTTACCTCCCTATCTTTTCTTTTCCCGATCTCGTAATTTTCTATTACAAATTGACTAGTTGGTAAAGTATAATCAAGTTTTGTTTCGGAAATAACAAAATAATCTGGCAAAAAACTCTTTATTATTTCTCTAGCATCAATTATTTTGTTCCTTAGGCTGTTTATATTGAGATATTATATTATATTAGTGGGCTTGAAGGAAGATCACAAATTTTATTTAAGTAGTTACTTCTGACATCACTAGAAAGATTTTGCCCTAAGTCATTAGTGTCCGAAATTGAAATGTCACTATTGTTCATGTGCATTCTGCGCTATGTCGTATAAAAAACTATTAATACTTTTTATATAATTTTGAGTCAATAGAAACTTACCCTCATCCATAAGATGTATCCCGTCCCTCCAAAGATGTGTACTATTTATATTATCATTATCAATGTATGTGAAATTATTTATCAAACATTTTTCCGACAAAAAAATATTAAAATTTCTAATGCGATTCGGGTTAATTGTGGAAAATGCGACCACACTTGACACCATAATGTGTTTTACTTTATGATGATTACGGCAGTTTCGCCCCATTTCAATGATTTCTTCGGCAATATCGTTGTCGTTCACATTGTTAGATTGTGTGTTCAATAGATTATTAATGCCAACGTGAAGCAAAACAATTTCTGGTTTGTCTTCCACCAGTGTAGGCTTAGAATAGTAATCTAAGCGACCTATTGGGGCTCCCGGAAAAGCTTTAAGCTTAAGATATCCATCTTGTATAGAACTATTCATTTCTCGAATTTTTATGCTATTAGTTATACTATCGGAAATTATACGTATTGATTGTCGTGGCTTATTTGTATAAAACTGTTCGCGTTCAGGGTGCTGGTTAATAATTGGACTGGGTCGTCTTCTTGTAGATGGTTGAGGATGAACATTATTGAAACGTTTGTCGTTTTGTACATTACCAGTATAATTATCTTTATCTTTATTCATGTCGTTACTCTCATTACTCTCAGGAGAGGCCCTATCCGATAAAACATTAAAACGATTCGATGTTTTAATACCATCAATTGGTATATTGTTAAAAGATTTTTTTGATCCCATTGATCATTGCAATTATTGGTTGTATGTTGTGAAGTTTTTGTTTGAGTGTTATGTATAAGAACATCCCCTAATAAATTTCTGGTTTCCTTGATCTCTTTTTTTAAAAACGCATTTTCTTCTTTGAAACGCAAAATAACTTCATCGTTTAAATTATTTCTAATTTTTGACACCTCGTACTTTATGAATTCCTTCATGTCTGTTATGCCTCGTAAGAATTCCTGGAGATATTCAAAGTTTTTTGAATTTGTGTGTTCATAGTTCAAAATATTATCAACATTAGTTTCAACCACACTCTCGGTATTATCATCTTTATCATCGCAAGAGCCCTTTTTGATGTCAAGTTTAAAACTTTGTTGTTGTCCTTTCTTGACGATCGGAACGACGATTTCATCCTCACAGAGTTTATCTAACACAAATTTTACCTTCGAGGGATCTACTCCCTTTGCTTCGACAGTTATGTTCTCTATGTCGGCCTTCTTCTTACGTCCATGAATTCTTTTTATGGCTTTTATTATTTCTTTTTCCATGTCTTTATCGTTTTTAAACATAATTTCAGTGATTGCTTCTACTGACACATCCGCTTCGTCCGCCATCATTTCTCACCAAAGTAGACATGCATTTTTCGGTAACATCAAAAAAAATTGAATACATCCACTTTGCCTGTTACAGACAGACAGACAGACAGACAGACAGACAGACAGACAGACAGACAGACAGACAGACAGACAGACAGACAGACAGACAGACAGACAGACAGACCAGACAGACAGACAGACAGACAGACAGACAGACAGACAGACAGACAGACAGACAGACAGACAGACAGACAGACAGACAGACAGACAGACAGACAGACAGACAGACAGACAGACAGACAGACAGACAGACAGACAGACAGACAGACAGACAGACAGACAGACAGACAGACAGACAGACAGACAGACAGACAGACAGACAGACAGACAGACAGACAGACAGACAGACAGACAGACAGACAGACAGACAGACAGACAGACAGACAGACAGACAGACAGACAGACAGACAGACAGACAGACAGACAGACAGACAGACAGACAGACAGACAGACAGACAGACAGACAGACAGACAGACAGACAGACAGACAGACAGACAGACACACTTACCGTATTATTATATAGACTAGTCGATAAGGCCCGTGGAGAAATCCACTTAGGAAAAAAACAATGGAAAATAGGTTGTTTCAGATGTTTTGCCGACGTCAACAGTGGATATAGAAAAACAAATTCCCGAAAATTAGTTCATTCATTGCATCTATTGTGTAGAGCTTAAAAGGTTGATCAAGAAAATGTATATGATCATGTGCTTTTGATGAGCGGTTAATGAGATATAAGGGTTGTAAAATTTTGCTGACGTCAGTAGTCGCCCTATAAAATTGAAAAAGAAGCGTCATTTGAATTTTGATGACGTCAGCAACCCATCCACAAAAAAAAATTAGAACCATGTTTTCACGTTGCTTCTATTGTGTAAATCTTAATGTATATGATCATGTGCTTTTGATGAATGGTTAATGAGATATAAGAGTTTAAAAATTTTGCTGACGTCAGCCTAATAAAAGAACGAAAAAGTTTTCTTTCGAAATTTGTATACCAGTTGCCTACATCCTATAGATCTTGAAACGCTGATCAAGAAAATGTATAGGATCATGTACTTTTGACAAACGGTTGCAGAGATAATTGGTTTTAAAGGTTTTTTGATGACGTCATCAACCCGTCGATTCTGAAACGGATTCGGGGACCCAGGTTTGGGAAAATTAACCAAATTGGTCCCAGGCGGTACCTAGTTACTCACGCGTTGAAAAAAGACTGACGTCACCACCTCGTTTCCAAGTTATTTGGCCTCAAAGTATCAGTTCATTGTAATGGCTTCATTAATTTAATATAGGATATTGACGAGCTTGCAAAACAATACCAATCTTGGCAAGTTTTGTACAACAGTCAAATAAACCCGACGAAGCGATTGGAAACATTCCATTGCATACAATAAATCAGCAAAGTTTCCTGAACGAAATTGCTCATTGGAGGAAAAACTTGTTCGACCTTCTGAAAGGCTCGTCAGGCAAATCATTCATACAGGAAATGACCCGACAAATAAATTCTTGGAGTAGTAAATCTCCAAATAGACATTCAGCTCTATGTTTACTAATGTTGATGCCGTCCTTACTTTTACAACGAACTTCAAAAAAGATGAAATCCTCAGAAATCAAGAAGCACCTCAAGAGACGTCTCGAGATGTGGCGCAAAGACGAATTCGAGGAACTGTTGTTTGAGTGTAGAACAATCCAGGATCGTCTACCTGATTCATATTCGTATTCAGATGACCCTGACGAGCTATCAAGAAAATTTGAAAGTGAATTCAGCATTAAGATTACTCGACCAAAATAACAAAATTGGTGTGTTGCATTTAACCGACTATACAATGCAATGTCTTCTCCAGAAGCATCCCATTGCTCAACCCGTAAATGATGTTATGCGCTTATATGGTCCTGTTCGTTACATAAGCCCGATTATATATGATAACATAAATGCGGACCTTATAAGAAGGTGTGCAACTAGAATGAAAGGTGCAGCAGGACCATCTGGATTAGACTCAGATTCATGGAGAAAAATCTTAAGTAACCATCTTTACGGAACAGCAGCAGATGACCTATGCCATGCCATGGCCCTCATGACTCGACAACTCTGCAGCGAAAGACTTCAAGACCCAGAAAGCATTTCAGCGCTCCTTATCTGTCGCCTCATTCCTCTAAACACACAACACGGAGTTAGACCCATCGAAATCGGCGAAGTTCTCCGACGTTAAAAGCAGCAATGACAGTTCTTAAAGCAGATATATTAAAAGTTGCTGGATACAAACAATGGTGCGCAGGACAAGAAGCAGGAAGCGAAATCGCAGTGCATGCGATTAGGGATATATTCGATTCAGATGATTGTCAAGGATTTATACAAATCGATGCATCGAACGCATTTAATTCCATCAACCGTGCATTGCTTCTCCACAACATTAAAATAATTTGTCCAGAGTTAGCAAATTTCGTCATCAACTGCTACTGTCGCCCGCGCTGTCATCTCTTCAGTTACCGATTTCGATTCCCCAACGATACTTTTAAACCATACACCGTACCTAAAATAAGATTGAATATTTAAAGACCTCTTCCATTTTCTTTGTGGTGCATATACAACTTTAAAATTCGAATAAGAAAGATTCAAATTGGAAAACATTCGATTTTCTTATGCAATTTTTGTATTGTGAAAGAAAACCATAAGAGACTTATTCCATATGAAATTAATGCTTTTGTAATGGGTTATCACGTTTATAAAAATAATTGGACCCCCTCAGTCGGAGATGAATTTCAAGGTTTTATGGAGTCGACAAATATAATGGACAAATACGCAGTAGCTGTCAAAAGAGACGATGGAGAAGTTATTGGTCATCTCCCGCTTATAAGATCTGGAAAGTTTGCAAAAACTGTTTTTTATTTCCTAAAGACTGACAAAAGCCATTGGTGCACAATAACCGTCACTTGAAAGGCCATAAAAGCTGGTGATGGCCTCGGGATGAAAGTTCCATGTAAACTATGTTTTCTCGCCGAAAAAATGTTTATTGATATTTTACAAGCTAACAAAACTTTTGTAAAACATTATGTAATTCTTCCAAATGAAAATAAAAAGTTGACTTACCTGTCTTTCAATCTTGTAAGCCACCCCTCTGAAGCATGAAATGATTCAACAACCAACTCTTTAGCAAAATTTAGGACTTTTCCCTTTAGTATCGGTCCACTGATAGGAACATTCTCGCTTCGTAACATAAGCAACCATTTGTAGACAGCTTTGTTCACTTGCTCATTGCTAGGTATACCGAATCGGACAGCAACATCTTTTGGAGCAGTTCCTTTCTCCAACTCCTTTAACGCCTTGTATTCTATTTTGCAGGACTTGTTTTCTGCTTTACGTTTTGTCCCAGCAACAGACGCCATGATTTTAAAACTTCAATCCCAAAGAATCGTGTTTACGTTTTGTTCGAATGACTTAGAATCATTTAAGACCCCTCACACATGTAGATATGAAACATTCCAATCAGTTGAGACTCGTTTAAATTTTACATTTACGTTTACAGAGCCAAAACAATGCAAAAAAACTGCTTGTGTCATATAAAGTTCTAGATACATGTTGCAACGTTCGAGCTATAGAGAGGAAATACCCGAAGAGACCAAAAAAACGTTCGAGTTAAGGAGAGATTCGAGTTATAGAAGTTCGAGTTATAAACTCGAATTGCCACAGGGAATCAAAAATCGTTCGAGTTAAGGTGAGTTCGAGTAATAGAGAGTTTAGAAATTTAGCATAATTTTTCTCCTTTATGTAGGATGGTAACAAAATCTTTCTCCGTTCAGGATAAAATCTCTACATTACAGCTTAATAAAGGGCTAAAAACAAAATATTTTAGCATAACAATTTATGCTTTTAAAAGAAATCGGAAATCGCAGTTTACTTTCTTGTGCAAAGGAATTCTTTTTAAATATTGTCATTTCTTTTTAAATATTGTCATTTAACTCCTTTAGTGACTATATCATTTCTTTCCCTAAATTTGAAAAAATGTTCAGATCTTAACGGAAGTTAATAGCTTTCAGCACTTCTTTTGTTGTTGGATTCATGATTACATCCTCGTCTTCTATGGCGTTCATTGCCTATGTCAAAACCGCTTACGCTTACTTGACAGTTAAACAAGACCCTGGTACAGGCTGCTTTTCATAACCAGTATATTGGTTACTATGAATAATTAATGATGTGTCTTGCTGTTACAGTTTTTGCGGCTGGTTAAAAGCAACTTGATCGAGTCCTCGTTCTTCACATAGCGAGGACGATGTATTTTGGTTGTTGATGTTTTTGAACGCTTGACTTTAAAAAGTTTCATTTCAAACCAAATCATTATTTTTTCACCAGAAACTATATTTTATAGTGATGAAATCTTTTAAGAAGCATTATTTATCAACAAAATGTGGTAACGTGTAATTAAATAGAACTGATTTTGTTGGGATATACTGACACGTCGGATAACCTAGCTCAATTTAGCTGGCTAGCTTTGGCATTTTACAAGTCTAGTACCTCTTTGAGAAAAAGTGTAAGTCTTAGATTGTGGCATCTAATTAGTTACATATTCAATAAGGAAACAAAACCAAAGCTAGCTTAGATAGCCGGCTATCTAAGTATAAAATATGTATTCAATGTCTTATAAATGTTGGCTGAATAATTTTTTATAAGCAGCCCACATGATAACACTAGGTTTAAAATTGGTTCAAAGTGCTTATATCTATGCTACGCTACGAGCCCTTCCCTTCCCTCAGCTAGCGACTTTCCCAGTTGACCTATGGTGGAAGTTATCCCCAGAAGCAATACATACTGCGTTTAAACAGCATTATAATGTGCTTTAGCATGATAAATTCACTACTGATAAACATGATCCGAAGGGTCTGTTTCACATTTCCCGAACTGTGTTAGTAAATTAAAAGTCTTACGTGCTAAAAACAACCAGCCAAGAAACTTGTGATCAAGAAAGACCTTAGCAATTCAATGCCTGGCCCAAGAGAGAGATAAATCTACGTTTTGATCACTTAAATGTGTTACGTAGCTTGTTACATAAAATTTGTCTTTGGTTCGTACGTTTTAGGATCTTTACCAAAATATGTTTTGTGGATAATTTCATTTCAGCTGTAAATCCCTCTAGTGGTGTGTTTAGTGACAAATTTTGTTTCGAAACATGACATATTTCTAGCTAGCTTACATGTGACTTTTGTGGCTAAATTTTGCACAAATGTGATGTGTCTGCTAGCTAGCTATACATAACAGACTAACTTTTTTTATACACTTTTTGTCAAGTAGTCACATCAGTTGCTTAAAATTGGAAGATGGATTTAACTGGTCTGACTAAAGCTACACATTTGGAAGAGCAGAAAAAGTAGAAAAATGAATAAAAAATAAGTTTGTAAGCAAGATAGCTAGCTAGCTAGACTTACGCACCTGAATTGGCAAAAGTCATATTTTTTACGAAACTTTAAAAGGAACCTTTATCTTTAGCAATGGAAATCTGCCAAAATAACAACTTTCAAGAAATAATTACTGTTTGACTCACTGTTTTTTTTGGTAAATCTTTGTGAACATTTCTCATAGTCAGGAATCCTTTTCTGTTTCAATGTTTTTGTAACACAATCAGCCATCTTTAGAGTAAATCGTTGCATATATTATGACCCGTAAAAGAATTATCTATTTTGGATCTACACCAATCGCATTACAGAACGCATTAGCCTGTACCAGGTTTTTTTTCCCGCCTGTCTCGATGTCAAAAAAGCAAAAGCCCTTGGGGACGAGTTTGACCTTCTTCCTCGTCATCTTCTTGGGGTCCAGTTACTTTAGCAATTATATCAGCGGTTGTTAGTTTACAATGCGACGTGGTTACTTCGATGTCAAAATTCACATAATCGTCAGTTGAGATGTGAGTGTTGATTGGTCAACAAACCTTTCTTTAAGAACTGAGAGATCAGCATTCAGAGTCTAAATAGCGTCTTTTTCTACATCTTCATCATCTAGCCCTTTAAAAGGTTCATCCTCTACATTGATCGCCATTGATGCATCCTTCTGCGAGATTCATGATTTCCTGAAGCAGTTGGTGAATGTCTGGTTCGAAACATTATCCCATGCTTTCCTCAACATGTACATTGCTGATAAAATGGAGAATTTCGGGATCAGCTTACGCACGGCCAGTGAACGATATTTTGCTTTCAAGGCTCGTATGACACCTTGATCCGTTGGTTGTGTGTGTGATGTTGTGTTCAGATTTGCGGATGAGTCGTGCAATTATGAATAATCAACGCAATCTTTCGCTTAGATCAAACTCACGTACCGTATTCGTCAAAGAGTTCAGATATCCAACTTTTTTTATGGGCACGGTATCGACAAGGCAAAGTTTTAACTCCTTTAAAACATCGAGGTTTAACAGACTTTCCAATGACGAACATTGGCAATCTCTCTCCAGCCAAACCAGTAAGTCTAACGTTACTGTATTTCCCCCCATAGCACTTTTCTCCGTTTATGTGTAGGGTTTATTTGCGCAAAACAGGTAAAATAAGCCAAATTCATCTTCATTGAATATATTTTCAATGTGTAGCGGGAGAGGGTAGTCGGTAATGTTGTCTCCATCCATGGTGCTGTCATCTGCTCAGTTACAAATTTTGATTCTCCAAAGGTACTTTTAAACGATATACCGTACCTGAAATCAGATAAAAAAATATGTTTAGACATCTCTCCTATGTCCTTTGTGGCGTGCATCGGGCTTTAAGTTTAGTTTGAAATGGGAAACATTCGATTTTCGAATTCGAAAGAAAAATCAAAGTTTAAAGAAACATGGCCATGGCAGTCAAAGTAAAGGTAGAAGAAATTCTTTCTTTGCCGAAATTCCAATTGTTAGACTTATTTCGTATGAAATCAATGCTTTGTCATGGATTATCACGTTTATAAAAACAGTTGCCCCCCCCCCCTCAGTCGGAGATTATCTTCAAGGTTTTATTGAGTCGTCAAATAAAATGGACAATAACGCAGTAGCTGTCAAAAAAGGATGGAGAAGTTACAAAATCGCAATAACTGTTTTTTATTTTCTGAAGACTGCTAAAAGCCAAGGTTGCAAGATAACAGTTACTGGAAAAGTCATAAATGCTGGTGATGGCCTTGGGATGAAAGTTTCATGCAAATTATTCTTTCTGGCCGAAAAAAAGTTTATCAATATTTTACAATAAAAGCTAACGAAACTTTTGTATAACTTATGAAATTTTCCTCAGAACCTCAGAAGCTTAAAATGATTCAACACCCAATTCTTTAGCAAATTCTACGGATTTTTCCTCGAGTATTGGGCCACTGATTGGAACATTCTCACTTCGTAACAAAAGGAAGCATTTGTGTACAGCTCTGTTGACTTGTTCCTATTTTTCTGGCTTGACTCATTTCGATAACTGCCCATTGTTAAACTACTGGAATAATTCTTCTTAGTTCTTTTTCCACGTTGATAATGTACTGCCTTTTCTTCGAAAAGGGTGGCAACATTTTTTGAAGCACTTCCTTTCTCCAACTCTTTTAAAGCTTTGTATTAAATTTTTCAGGACTTGTTTTCTGCTCGACGTGTTCTCCCAGCAACAGACGCCCTGACTACCAAATTTAAAAAAGGTAGGATAATGTTTAAATTTTGTTCGAATGACATTCGAACACTTATTCTGATCACTTAAGGCCTCTTACACATGCAAATATAAAACACTCGAGTCGATTAAGACCCCATTTACGTCAAATAAAAGCAAAAAAGAAGCTGCTAATGTCATTGGAATCACTTAAAGGCTTAGATACATGTCGCGTGGTTCGAGTTCTAGAGAGGAAATACGCTAAGGAGGTTTAGGAGGTTTTCGAGTTATAAAGGTTCGAGTTAAAGAGAGTCCACTGTAATATCATCACTGATATTAGAAATATCGCTGAGATAGTGAATAATCATTACGTAAACATCATTAAAGTTCTCAATATTCCAGAAATACCACATAATCTAATAATGTATCAGATAATGATATTGATAGAATCATTGAAAAGTTTAGCTGTGTATGTACAATACGTAACACATACCAAACATTCAATGAAAATGAATTTATTATAAGTCTTAATATAAGTCTGCTCATAATGATGAAATGAAAAAACATGTGAACAAGTTGAAAATTTATAAAGTTACCCCAAAGATGACATACCGCCAAGATCTTGAAAGAGCACTGAAACGAGCATTCCCGGAATATCTTAAAAATGCCGACGTGGCTCCACTATTAAAAAAGGATGATAAATGTCGAAAAGAAAACTACAGAGCGATTAGTAAGCCACCTAAGATATCCAAAGTTTTTGAACATATTATGTATGATGATGATGATGAACGATTTATGACCAATAGATTGCCCCAGTATCTTTCTGCAAATAGGTCTAATTTTAGTTCACAGCATGCACTCTTAATCATAATTAAAAAATGGCATAGAGAGCTTCTTGTAGGCAAAGTAGTGGGTGGTGAATTGATGGACCTATCAAAAGCTTCTCATTGCATAAATCACAATCATTTGATAGTGAAGTTCGCTGCCTAAGATTTCTCAAAGTCTCCGCTTGAATTTATTTATAGTTATTTGAGTGATAGAACTCAACGTGTGGGAGTTGAAAGTGAATACAGCTCTTCTAAAAGTCTTAAGATGGGTGTTCCACAAGGGTCGATCCTAGGACTAATATTGTTTAATATTCATGTCAAAGATTTATTATTGTTTAAGTATGATACTGAATTGTCCCTCTGTAATACTGCTGAAAAGGATCCTTCTGGCATGATGAAACGCTTGCATGATTTCAACATGGTTTGAATGACGATAAATGTGAGTTGATTGTTCTCAAGGGTAGGAGAAAATATGATGTAGAATTTATTTTGAATATTGATGAATTTGTTTTAAAAAAAGTATCAAATGTAAAATTGCTAGACATTGAAATTGTCAACCATACACAAATCATATTGAAAAGCTTTGTAAAAAAATAGGTTCCAAAATAATGCCTTGAAACGTGTTTCTTTTTATATGATTTGTTACGTCAGAATTTGGATATTGTCCACTTATGTGTTTTTTTACCAGTAAGACATCGATGAATACAGCACAGGGACTACATGATAGGGTTGAAAAGCTTTTATTACTAGTCCTCATATCTCCATTCAACGAAAAAATTGCGCAACTCTTTTAAAAGAAATGCTTAAGACAAACATCCTTCTTACATAAATATGTTTTTTGATTTAAAGAGAATAGATGCTTGCATTATATGAATATTATTGTTATGTGGAAAGAAAAGTCTAAATCATTACACATTGTATACACTTCTTTATTATGAAAGTAGTATTGTCAAAGCGGAGTAGTTCCTACTCTTTGCGTAATCACAGACAGTTTTAATGTAGTACATTTAGTGACTGAGTGAATGAATAATGTAATTAAGGAACGAACGGTTCTATTATCAGGAGTTTTCTCATGGTATCTCTGGACGAGATTCGAGTGTGACAACATGAATAAATTATAGTTTCTCACACCTATTAAGACTTAGTTTCTCATTTCGCAGCAAACTATTATTCCTTTACAATAATTCTCAAGTCTGAATGCTGGTATCCGCTACAAATAAACACGGTATCGTATTTGCTCCATTAATCCCCTAAACGCTTATTAATGTTTTCAAAATTTGGGAGGTGTCTAAAGGAGGAGGAAGGTTATAAACTACAAATTGTGTAAGAAAAAAATACTCCTTGTATACTTCATTGTTGCGACTCTCTTAAAAAGCCAAATAAAGTACACTGAAATTCTAGTAACTGTCTGGGCGCTTATTTGATAACATAGAAAGTTTTTCATTTTTTTATTACCTGCGTGGCGCTTATTTCCAAATTTAATGAATACCGCCCCTCTAACAACCGCCCCGGGCGCGCATCATATGATATCATCAAATTAATTTAATTTAAAACTTAGAGGGGCGATAATTAGGAAGGGGTGCTTAAACAAGGGGGTTCGCTAAAAAGAGAAAACACGGTATCAGAGTCAATTTTATACAATACACCATATTTGTAACAATAAAGCTTTTAATGTCTTTACACTTCCTTTATTCCCTGTATTAAATAGCTGTACTGTTTTTTAATTTAATTTTCTAGTTAAGATTAACAAAATAAAACATTCCATACGCTGTGACAACGATTTCATGAAATTTATTTACATTATATGACTTTAATGAGTTCAATCTTATAACAAAGAAGTCTTTTATATCATCATTGCATAGTTCAAAAAAGTTCCTCTTTATCTACTCATTACTACGCATTACTCGCAATAAACGTATAAGCACAAGCAAACAAAAAGAAGCAGAGATGAACGGACACAATGTTCTGTTTAAGTTATTTATCGCTTGTATGACACTTCTTGGTAAGTAAAATATATATGGACAATACATACATTGATAAAAAAATTTGCACTGGTATCTACTTAAGAGCTATTATTTGGTGTTTGTGTATTCATATTTAATTTTTTTGGAAGGTTTTCACTATGTAAATACTTCCATTGACACTGCTCGGATGACATGCATCAACTGACACCTTCGCTTAAGTTTTTCTCACTGAACACTCGGCTCCAACTGTCATCCTTTGCCGTTTCAGTTTCTTAATTGCCATAATAACTGTTACTCCTCAAACTTTTTTCCTCGCACTGGTCGTCTATGGAACTCTGTACCACGTAGTTGTTTTTCATTCGAATAGGATCGCCAGGCTTGTAAGTGTAATGTCAATCGTCATCTTTCTCTGCTTCTGTAACTCTGCTTTTCCTTCATTATTATTTTCTCTCTAGTGGTGGATTCGGCCTTGCAGGAAGCGAACTTTATAAAAAAGGCTGCCCCAAACCAAAAAGTCTTCAAAATACGTGGTCATGAAACATGGTTGTGACATTAGTTGTGTATTAAAAATATGAACGCCATGAGTTGAATGTTGAAACTAAGGGTTAAATTAAAACGATAAGTGTTTAAAACGTTTAAACCGTGTTTAAACACTTGTTATTTGAATTTACCCCTTAGTTTTAACACATTAATTGTAATTTCTTTAAAATCGTATTTTATTTTACAATATTGTTTAGAAATGTTTGCCTGTAAAAGTGTCACCCTCATCACGAGAGTGCTTGAAGGGGTTTTCACTTTCAGAATTTCCAGAATGCTTTCCCGCAATGCTATTATCTATATAACATTGCACATCTTTCTCGCAATACTATAAAAGTGCAATATGAAGACCCATAAGCATTTTTTTAGTTTTCTCTGAACAATAAACTATTCCCAAGTTATTACGAAGACATAAGTGAAAATAACTGCAGTTTCCCTAATCTAGTCTATCAGCGGCTTGACTTCTAGGTAATGGTGTCAGTTTATGTCCTAAACAGACAAGCTACCGACGAAATTCTTGATAGTAAAATTTTACAATATTCCTAAGGCAGAATTCTTCATTTTAAGATAAAGCTGTTAAAATTGTAACTACAGTTTTACATCACACTAGTCGGTACGACAGGCGAACTCGTGTCCTTTTTACACCGTATTGCGTGGGTCTCGCTACTTGCGCAGCTAAGTTACCATTTTGCGTGACAGACAGACGTATACGGGTATTATAATATAGACTAGTCGTTAACCCGTGGAAAAATCCACGGTGTCGCCCGTCCTTTATATATCGCATTTCGTGTTTCTCGCGCACAAACAGACAGACGGAATACGGCTATTATTAAAGAGACTAGCCGGGAAACCCGGCGTCGATACGCCGGGGTAAGCAATCAATTACGAAGGGAAGTATGTAGAATAAAAAAAAACTTACCTTATAAAACAGGCATAAACTTTCCTAGGGGATTGCTCAAATAGTAACCCATGCGTGATGTTTTCTACAAAAAAAGGAACAAATCAACACTCATGCAGATACAAATTTAATAGGTTCAGGCTTGCTGGTCCCCCGAACATTTATGATGTCCGTATTAGCTGCTTCTCACAGTTTAGCCAGAAGGTTATCCAAAGAAAAATGTTTTGGACAATCTTCAACCTCATTGTAGCCAGCTTTGAACCAAAATATAAAGAGTTTAACATTAGAACTTCAAATTTTAGAGGGAATGTAAATTATGAACTAATTTAATGGTTAAATGTAGCTATGTGCAAACATATACACAGGTAGTCATATGACAGGGGCAAGATAAATAATACAATGGCTTTGTGTAGAACTTAGTAACATTGAATATAATAACTGTCTATATTATTAACAAAGCGAACTAAAATAACTATATTATAATAAGAACTAAACATAAAGATAGAAACAACGATACGCTAATAGGCAGCACTGAGTTTTTTAATTTTTGACAAAATATTTTTACGTATGATATTTTTTGACATAAACTATGAATATTAGCAAACATGTCATCTACAAAATACTGATATTGGCTAAAACTGAAGACTGAGGCAATTGAATTTAATGCGAAACTAAGAAAAATCAGGCAAACCTTTTATAGAAGACTGACAAAGAGCTAATGATTTTTAAGTACCGTATGTTTTTTAAATAAACTATGAATATTAGAAATACTGATACTAAATATGCAAAAGACTACAAACACTATTACGTTATCTGCAAAATAATGACAGTGGTATATTGATATGGGCTAAAACTGATACTGTGACAACTGTATTTAATGCCAAACTATAAAAAAGCAAGCAAACTTTCAGAGAAGACTGACAAAAAGCTGAATTTCAATGCATACTATATAATAAAACTGGAAATATAATGGAACTTTAAAATAATAAATTATAAATAACATTAAAAAGTGAGTGATATCGATCACTGACAAACAGGGGAGTAAATTAGTTTAATTAAAATATTTCATGTATCAAAGTGGTTACCGATTAACGGTATTCCACTTTGATAGAGCACTGCCCCTGTTCTATCAGGATCGATCTTGCCCCCTCTTCACGTGAGGGTCCAGGACGCTCCCGCCAGCGGAAGCCCTCACGGGCCCTGGATACCGCAGATATGCTCGGTAGGATAGACTCTAAAATAGAGAAAATAATATATTGAGATTAAAACTTTTTCTGCAATAAGGTGATGACAATATGCGAGAGAAGTAGAGGTTATAAGGGATGGTAATGAAGGTGGAGCTTACATCGTTGCGGCCTCCTTGCTCTGATTGAGCTGTTGTTGTTGTTGTTGTTGTTGTTGCTGCTGCTGTTGTTGTTGCTGCAGCTGGTGTTGTTGTTGCAGCTGTGGCAGCAGTTGTCGTTGTAGTTGTTGCTGCAGCTGGTGTTGTTCTTGCAGCTTGCATTAAATTTAAAGGCATTGTAGCCGTTGGTGGAGGTGCTGGGGCTCCAGAATTTTAAAATCTGTTGAATCTTGACATTTTTAGGTAGCCTAAAAATAAATTATTTAAATGAAGTTGCATGAATATTAAGGGAGATAGAATTTGTGCAACTGAATATACATGTACAGCTACATAAATAGTGATTTTCTTAACAATAGCAGACCATATAAAATTTATGCAGAAAGAATGCCCATTAGGCAACCCTGGCTTTCAGTGTGTGAACTTTAACTGGACTTCAACAAAGAGCATTTAGTGTAAAAAGTTTTTTAACTTAGGAAGGGCTACAAAAAATTTATTTTGTGTTTGCAAGTCAATTTTGTAAATTTCTGAAATTAAAATTCTGTTTATGTAATTATGAGTTCGAAAAATTTGTTTGTTTATAAATCCAGATAAAATTTACGTAACAGGGTGCACCGCGAGAAGGTAAGCCATTGGATTTCGCACCCCACCTATGAGAGAAGAAAAACATACATTGGCACAATAAAATATGACGCAAACTCTCACAGGCAGTGGACAAAAATATTTTACAGTGTAGGAGATAGAGGTTCTTTTAAGAGGATATACAATTTAATTTAGCAACACCGCGTGCGACAACTGTGTGCCACAAAGATAAAGTAGACGCGTCACTTGTTCAGGCGTAAACACACACTTTAATCATTGAGGTTGAGGAACTATCTCCGATTAAAGCTAGACACAGAACATGCTAACACTGTCAACACACCTATTAAGGCATGAGAACGCCTGAAACCCATCATATAATGGTCACGTAGGCAATACACAACTTTGATAAGCACCAAATCAAAATTGTAAGTTGCTTATTAAAATTATGTTATTGCAGGGTTAATGTTACAGGCAACATAACACTAACCAATACTTGAAAACTTAGTGTTGCATAAAAGAAAAACATAAAAAAATTATAATACTTGTGGAAAAACAATATTTTTTGTAAAACACCTATCTCCTACATAACCTTGCTTAAAAGTATTAAGAACCTGTACCTTTACTGCTTGGAATGACCGAGCACGTGAAAATGCAACATAAAGTTGGCCATGACTAAAGCAAGGTCTACGTAAAAATATACCAAGTTTCTCAAAAGTTTGGCCTTGACTCTTATTTATAGTCAATGCGTAAGACAGTCTTAAAGGAAACTGGGTGCGTTTAATTTGAAAGGGTAGATTTGTATCATTTGGACAGAGGACACTCTCGGAATTATGACACGATCACCTCTACGAATACCAGTAAGAATTTCACAATCGATAACATTTGCACGCAGATTACGAACCATTAACCTTGTACCATTACAAAGACCGTCTTTAAGGGACAGATTTCTCAACAATATTACAACACATCCAACTTTGACATTCAATTGATGTGGTGGCATACCACTTGGAGTTAAGGAATTAATAAACTCTATCGGATATAAATCAATTTCTTCTTGATCATCCGAAACAAAAGAGTCGATACTGTAATATCTACGGGTATCGCCAGGAATCTGATTCAAAATCTGTTCATTCATTTCCAACGCTTCTTCGTTGGTTGGAGTTAATATGACACAACGTGAAAATTCCATATGATCAAATTCACTAAAAATAGAAGTAACAATATTTTCATTAGGTTGCAGCACACATTCATGGGGAATTTCAATGCAACCTTGATTTGGATCATCTGGTTTTTGTGGCACCTGACCACTACCAAGGTTTAAAAGAAATTCAGCAAAGACTTGCTCTCCATCTCCAGCTCTCATGTTCGTGTGGAGGTGGAAAGTTCGAGTCAAGGGCCAAAGTTCTGAGCTTTTTAAACAAACTTCTACAATTTGTGCAGGTCCAGCTCTTCTGACAACAGGCAGTACTTGACGGAAATCTCCTCCCAAAAGAATAACTTTACCTGCAAAGGGAATTTCACTATTACATATGTCCCTAAACATTCTGTTAATTGCTTCCAAAGCATATTTAGGTATCATGCTGGCTTCATCAAATATAATGATGTCCTGTCTTTTTACAAATGCAGCATGGTCACTATTGGGTTTTATATTACATGTACAGCCGTCTAAAACAGGGACTGGTAACTTGAAAAGAGAATGGACAGTCTTACCATTCTGCAATAATGTAGCAGCAATACCTGTCCAGGCACAAGTAGCAACACACAGATTTCTCGCAATAACTTCCTTAATAATGTAATTATATGTAAAAGTTTTACCTGTGCCACCTGGCCCATCTAGGAAGAAAATATTGGCAACATTAATGTTATTATTGGTGACGGCATTTAAAATAGAATCGGTTACATGAAGTTGCTCAGCATTTAACAAAGGCCTGATATTTAGAGCCTCCTGCCTCATTTCTTCAGCATTTGGTAAATCATCAAGCAAGGCTTCCTGTAAAGCAGGAAGACCAAAATCAGTAAGACGCTTACCAAATTGCTGAATAACAACTTTAATTTTACCTAGAACCATTTGTTCTGCCTGTACTTCAGGGTGGTGACGTAAGTAATCCTCCATCATTGCAGCACGGAAGGTTTCTCACAATTCATGTGGGTTATTTGGTTCACCGTGAATCAATATAAAAGAAAAGGCTTTTCTTATTTTAGATGGAGAAGCATATTCCACCAACTCATTCATGGTGCGAATCCAAAGATTGTCATCGGCTAACAATCCTCGTGCTAAGCATGCATCCTTAAAAGATGTATAAAAATTTCCTTCGCAATGTCTTAAGTCGTCAAAAGACGTAGCACCAGGGACACGCAATAAAAGGACGCGCAAAAAATATCTTTCACCTTCGCGGATACCGGCATTATACATTCTACTTACTATCTTTTCAGCACCGCGTTGCCTCACTACCCACCGTTTTTGTTGTTGTGTATTTCGAAAAACAAAGTGGTAAGGTATTTCAGTGTACAAAAATCGTTGCGCATCCTGGTCCTGTTGATTTAATTGAAACCAGGCTGTTAACATCGTCTTAGAATTTTCAGCCCTGTCAGCAGCAACAGCCTCGTTGCCTTCCCTAAAAAACACTTGTTGGTGATTTGGAAGGTGAACAGGAAGTCTTATGATGGAATGACTCTGAGTATGCATAGGGAATTCACAGAGACGCCAAGTTGCTTCAGGTGCAGATACATATCTAGCATCTAAGAATGTTGTTACTTCATCATGATCGATGCGCTCATTGATTTCTATATGTGCAGTATCATAACGTAAATATATTTATACAAATACTTAACACTTTTAATTGACACACATGCTTCCAAGTTGATATGTGCCATATATTTTTTACATAGGAAAGGGTTATAAGGCACAACCCACCTATTATCAACATCCAAGTTTCGAATTCTTACCGTTATTCCATTATCAGGACGATGGTACATGGGATAACCGTCTACATTGATAACAGTTCCATCATTAAATTGCTTAGGAAAATGCTTAGTACACTCACCCTCTTTCATGCACGGATATGTATTATTAAGGTGGTCACATGGCCCATGGATCATACATGACTTTATTATATCATACAGTTCGGCATCTTGGTTTTGATCCGGAATCTGGCACTAATTAATGGGTCAATATCATCAGCATTTCGTAATTTAAACTCATTGTGTAGATGTAAAAGCATATGAACATGCGGTAAACCTCTCTTCTGAAATTCAATAACATCTACATGTGCACACAGAACACCTAATACACCGTCTTTTAAATCTTTTTTCAAAGCAAGTAATTTTAATTTAAAGACCCTTGCAACCAAATCTGGTCTATCAGAAGCAGATTGACCAGGTAACAAATTAGTAACAATTTCTGGCCATTTTGGATTGCATGTAAAAGTCAAGAACAAATCTGGCTTACCTTTTTTTGAAACCAATGCCATTGCATCAAGATACAACTGATGCATGTTGCGGGGTGAGCCGGAAAAGGGAGAAGGCAAGACAATAACATTACCTGCCTGTAAGTTACGTTGATCTGCAGCATTTTGGAGGTAATCCAGAAGTCCTTGGTAGGACTCTGCTCGAAGCTGATTTTGATTTCGTCGAATAAATGCAAGCCGTTGGCCTTCGACTTTAACATATGCATCTACTAAAAATTGCTGAAACAATTTGCCTGCTAGATGAAGGGCAGAAAATTCTCGCCTAGTAGCAATGCGGTAAATATAATATTCCAACTGGGTTAACCTATTTCTAACTCCAGTTGCATGCTCCCTGACATGGGCCATGTTTGGATCCCAACCCGGCTCACCACGTGGAAATAAAATGGGATACATCATAGGATGCATGATGTATGAGGGATTTGCCGCAAAGGTTGATTACGTGGATAAACAACAATATCCCTTGCAGCAGGAGGTGCACCATCATCACCAACAAAGATGGCAGTAACTTCCTGATGCAAGGGGCATTATACCTTCTGCGATCATTACCCTCGCGCATTACCATACTTACAACAGAAGGCTGTCTGTTTTCCACTGCTACTCTGGCTGTTTCTTCACGTTCCACTTCAGCCATATTTCTATATGGAGAATCCCTGTTAAGAACTCAGCCCTTCTTCTGTCCAAATCATTTTGAAAGCGGGGAAAGGGATTTGCATTTACATCAACATTTTGTTGAGGACCTACATAAGCGTAGTTATGTTAAAAAAAAATTGCTTCATTTTCTGGAGGAACATCCATGATAACTTAAGTGAGTTAGAGTTAAACACGTTAAACAAAAAAAAAGTAATGCTAGAGGTAAAGTGTCTATAAGGGCTACCTAGGTAGCTAGCTAGCTAGCTATAGCTATGGAAATGTAAACAAGCAGGAAAACAGACTGAAAAGTCGTTTAAAAAAGCTGTTATTTTTACGAAAAGAAAAAAAAGTACTGTAGAAGTATCACAAAGCAAAAAATAAAGCAAATAGTTGAGAAACTTTCCTTTCTAAACGATTCGATTGCTACAATCTTCTTGCTAAATTTCAGACAACTTTTTTCGTCATTTGCCGGAGCGTAAAAAAAGGTGAAAGTGCCGATGTGATAATAAGCGCCGGTAGAAATAATTTAACAATAGGAAAACGCGGGCAACAAAACTTTAAGGTTCGCTGATTGGTTGATTTATTGATAACTTTTCAGCTGCCCAAATGCGCCGAAAGCGGGGAAACAAAATAAAATCTCTTTCATAGGGTAGTATTTTCGTGTGTCCGCAACACGGGTGTTTTCTCGCGCACAAACAGACAGACGGAATACGGCTATTATTAAAGAGATTTATGAGTGACTACCTGGTGTGATAAAAATATATGATGAGTTTGCTAATGGCATTACTAGCTTACAGAATACCCAGAGAATTTGATAAAATAGGATGCATCTATAGACAGGAAGTTTGTGTTTTAGTATAGAATACTAGTGCCTTGGGAACAAACCCACGGGTTCGACCATCCTTTATATACAACATTTCGTGTGCCTCGCTAATGTGGTTACCATTTTGCGTGACAGACAGACGTATGCAGGTTACATAATATAGATTATTGCAGTTGGTCATAATAGACATAAGCTTGAAGGTAAGTTTGATTATATCAAGCAAAAACCTTTCATTGCACAACATTGCCTGACATTATTAATGTTATCTCGAAACTTGTCTTTCATGTTAAATGTCAGTGCTAGTATTGAACTTTGCACAACGCTGTTGATTGTTTAAATTTCTTGACAGGGTTTCCAGCCTCAGCGTCAACTGTAAACAAATCGATCGAAAACATATATGAAGTAAAGTAAGTGTATCTTTCTCCTTTTATAAAAAAGGTTACACAGAAACCAAGTGGTAAGCCTATTTTCATATCCTTTTTAGTTCCCTTCACATCCGAAATAACATAAAAACTATGAGCAAATTTAGGAATGCTAGTTGTTTTCATAGAAGGTAGGATAATGTATCAACTAAATGTGGACTTTTACATCTTTCAAGTTTCAAAAAACCGTCGTTAACACAGTTATAAGAACGGTATTGTCGGTGATGACAAAAAGGTTAAGAAATCTGCGTGTATCAGTGTGTATCTTTCGGTGCTAAAATTAACGTGCAGTCAAGCAACAATTTAAAAATTGATTGGGGGAAGCATACTTAAAGTAACCTCAAGGTAAAATGTGTTCCAAATGATTTAAAAGTCACTGGAGATTTTTATTTGCCCCTCCAAAATACTAAGATAATAAATCTTTTAATAAAAAAATATTAGATTATTATATTGATCGTAATGGACACAACTTATGCCTTGTTTACAAATTACCTTGTATTTGAAATATATAATTATTTGCATAATGCAACTATAAATGCTTAAAATGTGATAAAAATAAGAACATTTTAAGCGAAGCCGTGAATCACTTGGAAAACTGCTAACGTTTTAGCATTTTAACACCAAGAAGTCGCATTACTATCCTAATTCTGAAATTACAAACGTGTGAAACATGGGTTGTAAAGACTGCTAAAACTACCCTTGTTGTCTTAAATTCAAAGCCAGTTCAATTAGCTCATTTAGTACAAAGAATAGTAAACTAACAATTATAGCGGCCTATTGTCTCGCAGATACATGCTATTATCCCTTATTTGTTAAAAATTAGATTATGCGAGAAACTAATTTTGCAAATAACACAAGTAAAAAAAATCATATGTAAGAGTTTACTCATATTGAAGTACTTTGCGTGTCCTTCACCTGCTGCCTAGCTTTTAACTAATGTCGTTTTCATGTTATTCTGTTTTCCGCATGTGTTTTTTGCGTAACAATAACGGATACGGAAAGAGACTTATTTTTTCAATTTGTAACAAAAAATTGCATTTTTATAGGCTAGTTTGTTACAAATATATTTAGTAATATCTAAATAGTAGAATTTATCAATATGTCTAATTTTTTATTGTTTTAGATGCCAAAATTATAGAGACTTACTGCCAACCGGAAGTTGTATGCCATATTTACGAAATTACAAGACAAATCAATCAATACACCAAGCAAAATCTAAAAATAAAAATTTTCAATGGATTATCATACTTTTTAATTTTTTTAAAAGAAAAAGGGGCAGATATTACGCACACAGAATGCTTGACGTAATATTTGAAAAAGACAGGTACTAATTTGCTTATAAACATGCGCTAAATCTTGTGTTTGTGTGTTTTTGATGCAAGGGGTGCTGATTTTGAGGTAAATCTAAATAAAGAATACTACTAAAAACTACTAAATACTACTAAAGGATTACTAAAGTCAATGCAATAAAATCAAAGCTTTGGGGAAATGCAAGTTGTTGTTAGCCGTCTGGATTTATCAAGCGGACAATATAGATGTTCAGGCTTTCTGATTGGCTTAGCGCATTTAACGACAGGCCGATTTGGATCGGTATTGCCTGTCGCCAAGAAACGGTATAGCCTTAAACGTAAAACAGCTCGAAAAGCAAAGTTCAAAAAGCATTGGAGATAATTTCATTTTAATTTCAACAATACCTCAAGCGATGAAAAAATATTTTACATCAACAATGTCAAACTTTACCGTTGAAGTACCTATATTCAGCATCGATACATTGTCTTTAACACAGATAGTTAACTAGCTACCTACATTTTCTATTAAAAACCATGTTGCCGATATATTCAGTGAATAATATAGATATTATCATGTCATGAAAGAGAGTTTATGCTAGGCTACGTTTTGACAGCTACAACTATCATTGACGAGCAACGGTCTTTGGATATTTATTAGCTGAGGAAATAATTAACGGATCGAAATCAGCCAATCAGATCACAGTATCAAAGTTAATAACTTTTTTACGGACCTAGATAGAAAATCTTTACTTTTTCTAAATGTTCGCTTTCTGTTACTTTTTTCGAACCATTTTGGCCTTTTTTAAAATGTTCGCTTTCCAAAGCGCGTGTAACAAAATTTCTGAAATTTGATAGAAAATACTATTGATATGAGTATTTATGGCTTGTAATCAAAATATTGTATAGGATCATATGGTTTCGAGGAACGCCTAAGGAGATGTAAGAGTTTTAAAAATTTTGCTGACGTCAGCAAAGACACGTCAAAACACAAACTTTTTTTTGGAAATTTGTATACATGTTGCCTTCATCGTATAGATCTTGAAACGCTGATCAAGAAAATGTATAGGATCATGTACTTTTGACAAACGGTTACGGATATAAGGAAAGTGTACCGTTCTTCCTCTATTCAATTGTAAATTTAATTTTAGGGCGTACGTTATTAATATGTTCACGAAATGCGTCTAGATGTGCTCTTTTAATTATGAAAAAGACGACATCCACAAATAGTTTTCAAACTCTGGGAGCGTGATCTGCAGTTGTCAAAGTTGTAGTCTCGCGAGCCTGCATATATATTTCAACTACCACAGAGAAAGTTGGGTTACCCATAGCCACACGGTCAATTTTCGTAAAGAAGTTACCGTCACATAAACACCATGTTTTTGTAAGCACAACTTCGATCAAGGACATAAGTTTGTCTATAGGGATAAGTTTTTTGTTCTCATACTCAACAACATTTAGCAGTAATTTCCTGATGATGTATAACGTGTCATTTATCGGTACATTTGTGTACAACGAAGTAACATCAAATGATACCATACACTCCTCATCCTCGATCCGTATGTTTCTGAACTATTCCTAAAACTCTTTCGAGTTTTTACAGTGATCAATCTTTGTGCAAATGCTAAGAATGGAAGCTAAATATTGTGATAAATAATACAAAAAAAGATTCGGTACACGAGACGATTGGGTGTATTGGAATTTCCTGTTTATGTATTTAAGAAATACCATAGAATGAAGGCTGTGGTGTGTCTGTAGGTCTAGGTTTATAATATAATCTATCACCGATGCTATCGCCTTTATTTAAACGTATCAAGATGGTACTTGTAATCGCTTGACAGCTTTTGTCGAAACCCGTTTGATGCGTGCGTATGGACCGTTGTTAATGTGGTCATAACATTTATCAATATAAACCTTCTTGTTTAAAATGACCATCGCTCGGCCTTTAGCCGCCGTTAAGATCATAATATCACTATTCTTTCTCAATTTAGACAGTTCCTTGCGTGCCTATTTTCGTTTTGTAGAGTCAGGCTCACATCTAAAACAGCAAATACAGGATGACAAATTTAAAACCTAAATACGCTCCCGCTCATTTCCAGACTCAGTCCTTTACCTTTTACTTAATATTTAACTCCATGCCTTTTTTCACTAGTTAGTCCAAAATTTACGTCAATATTCCCTGCAACTATTTGCACAATCACCTTTACACATTTTCCTGCTTGAAAATAAAGACTTTATAATTGTTAAAGCCTACGGGGGTTAATTCTCTAAGGACTTTCTGGAATGAGGGATTGAGCAGACAAAATTGTTTCGAATTTTTGATTTAAGTGATAACAATAATAGTAAATTCCACTCGCACTTTTCAGCCATCGAAAGAAGCACAATCAGAAATAGACTGTAAAATGAATTCTATCATCTAAGAATACCCTCATGTTCTTACAGATAGTACCAGCAAGTTCACTGGGTCACCTATCAAAACTGGGGGTTCATTGACCTGTTGATCTGGAAACAATAAGATCTATGCTACGCTCAACCCTTTCTGGAAAACTGGCGAGCTACGACACAAACTTTGCGGAAGTAACAGATTCTCTACCTTGGACATGACAAACTTCTATTATCTATTTAAAATCAAAGAAGCCGCTCCAAATCTGTTTATATTTCGATTTTCCTTGGGACTATACCGCTGCAAAAAATAGTAATTGGAACAAGTGCTGCGAGTAGTGTAGTGCAAAATGAAAAGATGATCAAAAAATGCGAAAATGCCATTCATATCAAAGATGATATATTGGAACCTTTCAAACCTGAAAAATGTAATTTTGGTCAACCATGTGTGCTGGTTTGGAAACATATACTCAGCTTTATTTAAAACTTCGTGCGATATTTTTTAGTACAGCCCAGGGTAGTTGTTTATTATTGCATTAACCATGTCCAAATGGCCGCAAGCATTGTTGAATCATTGAAATTAAAGAACAAGCAAAAAACAGTCGTCTGAGAACTCTTTAGTTAATCACATTAATCACATTTTATTCTTTTTATACCATGTTGGAAATTTGTAGTTCAACATTTATTAAGTATAATATGAAATATAAAGCAAATACAAGGCAAAATATTGTTGTGTTTACAACATGCTTTCTTCTAGAAAGCAGAAATTTTTCGTTTTTTACTTTCCTCGCAAAAAACCTAGTTTGACGTCATCTGCCTGATAGCATAGTCGATAGGAGGTTTAATTTAATGCGAGAAAAATGCTTCAGCAGAATGCTCTAATCAACGCTGGTGGAAGGCCTTTAGCACTGCTTTATCTCATTTAACCTTGTCTTTGTGTTTGAGCATCAGCCCGAGTGCAACATTGGTGTAGGTGCGCTCTTTTTTTAAAGTTACATAGTACTGTAGTACTAGTGACAGCAAATTACGAGCTTCTATTTTGTTCAGCTCGCTATTCCCTCTCGCTGTATAGTCCACCTGTACTAAATTGATCTTAATTTCAACTCGACACTTGGGCCGTACAGGTTCTTCCCATATTTAAAATTTTATCCTGATATCAGAAATTACCTTGTTCTGATGAATCTAATATTCCCTTCATATCAGTTTTGTGTTTCGTCAGACAGACGGACGGATAAACAGACACACATAATGGATTGTATTATATGAGCAGTGTGCATTTATACCCTCTCTATCTATTTTTTAGGTATCATAACTGCACCGAGCATTCGGCCTTCAATCTTTGGTTAAGCTCATTTAAGCTCGACATAGACAAAAACATCAAAACATTATATTCATGTGCAGATAGTATAACACAGTTCTTATGTTTTCACAGATATTCGCCATGTTTGGTATCACAAATTAATAATAACACTATTAATTCGCCACCATGTGAGAGAATTTGTCAAAGAAAAGATTGCTATAAATTGATCAGGGGCGGTGTGAGAGCTTATACACGTCTTTATGAACTATGTCCAAGCATTGGTCACGACCCAAGTTTTTTTAGCATTAAAACGAACTGTGCCAACTTACCGAAGAAAGACATAAAACACGTTGAGCGCTGTCAACTAATTCGTAAGTTGATTTTGTTAATGTTGATTTCTTTGGATCAACTGCATTAATGTAGATAGGAACTGCCTGAAAGAAATATACAAAAAAATTGTCAGTAGTCATAAAATTTATCTAAAGTCTATAGGGTTATACCTTCCTGTTTAGATATTTCTTACTATTTCGACGTAGTAGCTACTAATATTACTTAGAGTCTAGCTAAGTTATTAAATATTGTACTTCGTTTTTGTCAATAGTAACTGATGACATAACTAGCAGAAAAGTGAAATAGAAAGTAATACTTGGACACACGTTACTTAGACACCGTTTTCTCGAAAAAAAATACTAATAGCCGGAACTAGTGTGCAGTATTCTAGCGGAAGTAATATAGCACAACTTCAAGCGCTTGCTAAGATATCTATGTTTAACAAGAAGTATCTAATTGTATATACAGCACAGCTTGAATGCTGCAAAGTGCTAGATAGTCGTGGAGTGGTAGCATGGTTTGGTGATTATCTGTTTTGTAGAACTCAGGTGGTTGAAGTAGACACTACACTCTCTACACCTTTCCAGCTAACGTCAGGAGTACCGCAAGGGTCCATATTAGGCCCACTGCTGTTTTTAATTTACTTCAACGACCTGGCAGACCATCTTCATCATGCTCGTATTCTAATGTATGCAGATGACACCGTAATCTACTATTCCGACAACGATATTTATGCTATTGAGAATGTGCTCAACTCCGAGTTTGAAAGAGTTTTATGTTACATGAACGATTCTGAGCTAATAATGAATTTGAAAATTGGAAAAACTGAATCAATGTTGTTTGGCACTTCAAAAAAGTTATCAAAAGTGCCAAAAGAGTTTGAAGTAAAGTACAACAACTATACTATCAATGTTACCGACGAGTACAGCTATTTGGGCAACATCATTACTCCAACTTTAAACTTGGACAGAAACTTTCAAGAGCGTTATAGAAAAATGTCCAACAGGATCAGATTGTTAACAAAAATTTGTGAATATCTAACACCTGAAGCTACATATAAAGTATATGATAGCATGATTGAACCACTGATGTTGTATTGTTGTTCATTAAACTTAGATCTTACTTCAACCCAGCAAAAGAAGCTCCCAAGTATTGAGAACCGGGCATCAGCACTCATTGGTGAGACTGTAGCTTCAATTCACAATAAAATGAAAATCAAATGTTTTTTAACAGTAAAAAGATGTATGTTGAATGATGTTTGTACTCCTTTGAAAAGTTATTTTATGATTAATGAACACGGAATAAACACTCGAAATAAAGGGCTGTTATTGAAACTCCCTAAAGTTAGGTTGGAATTTGGAAGAAAGTCTTTCCTCTTTCTTGGGGCTAAACTTTACAATTCTATACCCAGGAATATTAGAGAAGTTGAAACTTTTAATTCTTTTAAAAACCATATCAAGATGCTAGAATTTTAATTTGTTTTTATTAATAATAAACTTTTGATTAAGAGTATGCGGAGTGTTTGGTATAGTCTGTACTTCTAGTGTTTTACGTCTTGCTTCTTCAGCTTCTTTCTTCTTCAGCTACACTTTTCTAGACACTCTGTATATTAACTTCTTTATTTATTTTTTAACCTTTTAACCTTATAACATTTTATTGAAAATTTTTATACATTTATTGTAACTTTAATATATATATTTTTGGTCCAACATTTATAGCAGAATATTATTTTCTGAAGTTTGTAACCAAGTAAAATATTGAATAATAATAATAATAATGCGGTGGCTAGATAAGTCGCGTTAAAATATTTAAATTGCATTTTCTGGCGTCGAAATTTTAGAAGAAAAGCTCTAATTGCATCTTTTGTCTCTTTAAGTCATTCAACAAAATAAGAGATTTAACTATTTTTTAGCTTTTAAAGATGGAGAAAAAAATTATACCAATCATTGTTATGAAGGAAATGGAGCCTCATACAACGGTACTGTCAACAAGACTGCGACTGGTAAGACATGTCTACCATGGAGTATCAATCCATTTTTATCCCAACCAATTTACAACAACTTACAGAACAACTTTTGTAGGAATCCTCAAGGATATGGAAAAGTACCCTGGTGTTATATAAACAAAGCGTCTCGTTTGTGGGAATATTGTGATATTCCTACATGTCTTATTGGTAAGAGTAGTAAATCCTCGTCTGATCTGATAATTTAAAATTCAAACAACAGCTTCCAATCCAGGGTTCATTTGTGTTCAGCGGTGGCGAAAAATTTAGCGATATCTTAACTAAAAAATAGGTCTCGAAAAAAAGGTCCGGGCTAAAATAATTTAATAAATAATTCACTAAACATTCCATAAGCCAGGTTGAGCTTCGGTTAATCTTTCAGGAATGTTTCAAAGTCCACCGTGAACATTGGGAAGTCAACCTTGACGGTGTGTCTATACAAAAACGGAACATTAAAAGTACTTGTAAAAATTTGACCACCTTTTGCAATATGTGAATGTATTTCGTACAAATTTTCCCTGTCGTAAAAAAGAACATAGAGAAAACACGAGTAACTACTTTCTTATACAATTCTTGACATTCAATTTTATCAAATCACCTTTCTCTGGCCATTTGTGGAAATTAATTAACAACAGCACCTGCAATCATGTTCATAAATTATTGGAAAAACGGCTTTTGAGGCTTTTTTCAGAGTTTTCCCCCTCTCCCCCTACAGTCAGTGTTGATTTTGTGTTGATTTGTGCCCCAAAATACTTGTGGCGACTCTGGAAAAGACCTCCAACCAACACTGAAGAGTGGGGGGGGGGAGGAGGAGGAAAGTGGTTTTTCCAAAACTATTATGAACATGATTGTCTCTAAAATTTGAGACTTCGTTTTTTTAAGCGGCTTTTTTTATAAAAGCTTTTGTGTGCGTTTGTGTTGGCTGAATTAAGGACAAGTACTACTGTGTCATTCCTTATACTGTGCATGCAGAGCTGGTTGGTTTTCTTGTTTCATAAACTAGGTTCCAGGCCTCCTATTGTCTGTTTGTTTCTTATTGTTTGTCGTATGTGGCAAGAGCTTATATATGCTTATATATTATGTATACATGACTAAAATTGTTCTTTATATAACATAGACACTTCATAATATAAAAGAAATGGAAAACACACACGTTCCACACACGTTCCGCACACGTTCCACTCCAGTTCCATAGCCAAGTGTACAAGGTGAGACTGCAGTAGCACACGTTCCGCCAATTTTTTATAAAAATTAAACTTTACTTCAATTTCATTGAAGTTGACGGTACGTGTGGAACGTGTTTAATTTAGGTGCAACCGATGGTGGAGCACCTTGGAACGGGTGTGGAACGTGTACGGAACGTGTGGAACGTGTCATGAAAGAAAAATTTTGGCTCTAAACAAGGGCAACCCCTTTTTAATTTTTTTATGTCATTTGCAGATCTCTAAAATTTGAGACTTAGTTTTTTTAAGCGGCTTTTTTTATAAAAGCTTTTGTGTGCGTTTGTGTTGGCTGAATTAAGGACAAGTACTACTGTGTCATTCCTTATACTGTGCATGCAGAGCTGGTTGGTTTTCTTGTTTCATAAACTAGGTTCCAGGCCTCCTATTGTCTGTTTGTTTCTTATTGTTTGTCGTATGTGGCAAGAGCTTATATATGCTTATATATTATGTATACATGACTAAAATTGTTCTTTATATAACATAAAAAACTTCATAATATAAAAGAAATGGAAAACACACACGTTCCGCACACGTTACACTCAAGTTCCATAGCCAAGTGTACAAGGTGAGACTGCAGTGGTTTTTCCAAAACTATTATGATAGTGGACCTAAAAATGCTTGATTTTGTGTTCCTCCAAAAAAGTGCAAAACTAGACATAGTCATGGTGGATATTCTTATCCTGAGGAAATAAAAGTGGTTTATTAGTTGTAATGCTATATATAGGGGATTCTTATTTAGGGTAATTTTGAATATTATTTCACGAAAGGCACATGTAATATATACTGTAAAAACTGATATAAAATAAATATTAAGTTGTGGTGGTAAATTAAGCAGGTAGGGAATGTAATAATTTGTGATTAACTAGTCATCATTTTGATCAATTATGAGGCACAAAAATACTTTCACAGGTACAATATCAGTTTCTTACTTGCATCAAATATTGAATACTGTTATTGCTGTTTGTTAACCGTCTGTATTATGCAAGCAGACAATACAGGTTTTTAGTTTTCTTATTGGCTTACTGCTCTTGACGATGGACCAATATGGACAGATATTGCCCGTTGTCAAAAAAATTAGTTCTTATTATGTAAACAAGCACGAAAAAACAAATTTTACGAAGCATTGGAAATGATTTGATATCAAACTCTAGCAAGACATTAACCGATAAATACTTTTCATAGAATAGAGACAACAACAATGTCAAGTTTTACTGTAAAAGTACCGACATAATATTCTGTATGGAAGCTTCTTTAACATAGCTAGTTAACTACATAAATTGTCTATGAAAAACGACAAAAAGACAACCAGTTTTATCGAAAATGCAAAACACAATATATAACACTTACACAAATTAAAACACTTATACAAATTATAACACAAATACGTCTCCCATCATTTCTAGACGCGGTGGATCAGTTCTTTGGTGACTCATTCACTATAACAAATCGCTGTCATTCTTGGCTAGCTTACCAGACGAAAAGATACTATAATATTCGCTATGACTAAACTTTAAGCTGCAAATTCTTCTACTTAAAAATAGCAAACGTCTGATCATCATAATGTTTTATTTACACGTGTTAATTCGGTAGGGACTTTTAAATTCTTTATAGAATGTTTGTTTATAAACAGAACTGTTTTGAATTTTCACTTCAAGTTTTATCGAAAACAGTGTAAATTACATCCTTATAGAACGCTAAACTAAACTTTTTAATTTTTCCTTTTAATCACATCTACTTTGCAACTTTTTCGAAGGAACACAAAATTCAACATATTAAGGTCCACTATCATATGCTGATAGAAGGTTAACAAATACAATAATATCGGTCCTTGTACATATCTCGCATGCTTGGTCGGCGTTTGAACCAAGGGCGATATTTTGCGGTACAACTGAAGCTGACGAAAGTTTTTATTGTCTTATGATTTATACTTTTAAAATGGCGGCGTGTGATAAAATGTATGATAGTGTGTGAATATTTATAAAGATGATGTGTAGATATGAAGGTTTACAAATAAACTGTAAGAATTCGTCGCATGTCTAAATTAATTTATTTTAACTCTTTGTAGTTGCTGCTGATCACAACACAATGCCACTAAAATTAATTCTGGTGATTGCAGCGTTTGTGTTAGTACTTCTTTTTGTGTCAGGACTTATGTTGTGGCGGAAAATGTGGTTGCAAAGATTTAAAAGGCGTGGTAAGATTAAAACTTTTAACTGTTTACCGTTAATTGACAAAGGCTTTTATTAGAACATCTAACGTTATTTAAGTCTCACGTGTTGAGCTCTGAAAGGAATTCCTGTTAGCTCTGTCAAAAACATTTTATCATGACCACTAACTAGCCTTGGAGTTCAAAAGCGCCGAAAGAGTTGCAACCATATTAGTTGTTAAATTTAGGTTAGCCAAATTGATGTCCGTTCTGATTGCAAAACATGTAATATGTGCCAGTGGTGATAAGTGTGCAATCACTGCTCAAATGATTGGAAGGGAACTATGGCTTGCTACTAGATTAAGTCAAGATTTATTTGCGACACTGCCACTGTTTTACTGACCACTTTATAGACGCGAAAAAGACGAAGCAGAAATTAAATATTAACCTGTATCAAAGTGATTTCACTACTCAATTCCAAATTTTTTACATTTCGGATTCTCTACCCATTGAAGAAAATCATGAAAGAGGCAGTAATTTTCCGAAAGCTGCCAAAATATTAAAAATAAATGTAGGTTTTTTTTCTTATATTTAGAAGTAATGGAACCATATTACAGTTATGACGTATCGAACAACGACATAATATCAAGAATGGCGTTAAAGACATCTAGATTCGACCTGAATGAAACTGAAATTTGATTTTAAGCGAATTTGTAAACATTTATTTATCATTTGGCATCTATAAATTATAACTTAGGAATTTAGATAAAATGTAAAAGTAATTTACGATTCTTTGCAAAGAAACATTCTGTAAACCGAAACCTGTTCTGCGTGAGAACGATGGTGCAACGTAATATTTTGGTTTTGCGTTGACAGTAACGATTATGCCCACTCATTTCTACCGATAGAAAATGTAAACAACAGACCACAGAAGTCAATAAACACATATGGAAAAAGAAATATTTGTTTAAAATTGGTGAAAATATTTTTCAAAAATGAGGAATATAGTTAGAAAAGATAATTCAGTGCCTTGTCGACCTTGTGCTTCCAAAAAATTCAAATTAATTTCAAAAACAAGTATTTTATTCCAAATAAATGCGTACGTATGCAAAAAATAGGAAAACCTTTGTAAACATTGGCTAGTCATCTATTAGCGTTGTTAATGTAGCCTCCATTTAATATTTATTAGCAAAAACATATTTATTTGTTCCCTGTTGGTTGCTCTTTCTTAAATGAGGAGTAGGAATATTTGTTGTCAAACTCTTATGTAGGAAGAGACTAGCAGTAGTAATGGCTTTGAGATAGAACATGCATAACGTTACATTGAGCTATGCAACAATGACTTGCTGTCTTCAATCAATACTATATGAAATTCCTGGGACACCCTATGGTACATGCCCTGTAAAGATCCACAATGAAATTCCTGATTTAGATCTAACGACTGCTGTTTCAAATTTCTAAATTACACTTTGCTTACACAGTTAAAGTTTGCGCTGTTTTGCGAGTTAAATAGTTGGTAAAAAATTCAAAGCATTTAAACAACAAATCACGTTACAAATCTTGTTAATTGAGTATATATAACAGCATAATAAAATACATAATATTGACTTTGCATAACAACATAATTGTTAGAGTTATCGACCAATTAGAGGTGTACCAATTGACAAAGTTTTACCTGGCACATTATAATTTTTTTATTGTATAATATTCTGAGATATTTATACTTTCAAATTAACATCCAGCATTTACATCCTACTTAGGTGGTTAGTAAATTAACTAAAAATGTCCCCAACTTAGGCAAATCTTGGATTTGGACAAATCTTGCTAAGAAGCAACGTGCAATTAGGCATTAAGTTGGTCCATCGTAATTTTACTGCGTCAAACGTACACGCAGGGTGCAGCGGGATACACAGATATTTTGTTATATTTATTGTTGTTGTAGGTTGTATGTAATACGTTGAATTTATCTTATATAATATATACTTGATATTCGACTTGATTGCGGTGTCGTTTTTTCTTGTTGAAAACTCGTTGACGATCAAACTTATTTAACAAGAGGGAATTTTATCCGAGCAAATGTGTTTTTAATTTTTTAACTCTTTCCAATTGTTATCCACAATTCCACTTGTATGTTTTATACATAAGAAACTAACAAATAGTCTATGTTTCTTAATTGTTCTTGTGGTTTTTTGAGCTATAAAACGGAAACCACAAAAAGGGAATCAGAAACTCAATACCTTAAAACCACTTGCCCACTATGTATACTCTAAATTTGAATAATCACTTAATTAAGCAGCACTTGTTGCTTAGATATAGCGATAAAAGTAATTTGTTGCAAAAAAAAAACAGAAAAAGTTTTGCCGTAAGGTTTAAAGACCTAGTGTACTTTATGCAAAAATGTGTGTTTGTTGACATTGAAATCCGTCTATTAAAACAGATTTTCTTATCATTCGTATCCGTTACGAAATCGTTTAGAGCCCCACCTTGTTAGTGGAAAAGTCTGTGAAGCGTGACTTATGTTATTTGTAGCCGGTCCCTCAGCAGACTTCTTTCCCAGTAACCAGAAA
This sequence comes from Hydractinia echinata, assembly GCA_030067915.1. Taxonomy (NCBI): domain Eukaryota; kingdom Metazoa; phylum Cnidaria; class Hydrozoa; order Anthoathecata; family Hydractiniidae; genus Hydractinia; species Hydractinia echinata. The sequence continues at coordinate 389,381 of JASGCC010000210.1, forward strand.
AATGAACTACCACACTGCTTCCAATTTCCTAGTAGCACGTCACTACTACAAGTGCATATTTTTTTTAAAATAATAGTGAAATCTTTATAATTTTTGACAAAAGGTAGACCATAAGAACATTAGGGAATAAAATAGTGCGTTTTGCCATGTAGCCAGTAGCTAGCCCAAAATATAATATCACTAGCTAGCTATACTAGCTAGTTATATTATACTAGCTATACTATACTAGCTACAGTTATAAGCTATAGATAGCTTACTTATCCTGTCCAAATGGAGCAAGCATTACTTTGAAAACTATTTAACTAGTAACCATATTTTGTGAGGCGAGGTTAAGGCTAGACTAGTTAGCTTCTCAGACACCAGTACGAAAATTTAAAAACACCGTGACAGACACTTGCTACTAATTAAAATAATTAGACCTATGATGCTAGAAGCATAGAAAAAGTATTTTGCTGCATCATGAATCAATCTATACCTTGTGGAATCGCATCCGCATGTGTTTGAGAATGTTTCTCATGATCAATATTGCTGTTGGCCATGCTGTTTTGAAAATAGGATTCCTTTATGGTGGGGGTCTGGGTAATAGATACACGATACATCGTCCTCATATATATTATGATTGTGATAGTATATACGGCATTTCATACTTTATGATTATCATAATATCTTTTGCGCGAACATGGGACCGTCTAGATAGGGTTGCAATAGTATATATGCTAAAGTCGTTTTCGCCATGTTGGTAGAACCACAACCATTTTACACACCTGCCAGCATTACAACTTCTTAAGCAAACTTCCTAAGCGATATAAAAACAGGGCTCTTTCTTATTGTATATCTAAATTACCATTTCCAAGAATTTTTTTGATATTGCGCTAGACATTTCCTCCCAAAACTAGTGTTCCCTTTGTAGGCCTCATAGCATGTTGAAATATCGTTTGGAATATGTCTATTGTCAGAAGCTTTGACTCTACAAAAAGTAAACGTATAAGTAAAAGTTTTAATGAATATCAACAAATTGTTATACACATTTACCAACTACGAAAAGTAACCAGCTATTCCATTTATTGTGAGAAACATAACATAAAGCTCTTTTGATTTTGACACAAACCACCTTTGACACTTGCTAGCACAGCAACATAAAGCATTTTTTGTTTCTTATTCTGAGATCAATAGAATTGAAAATAAACAGCTGTCCCTCAAAGCGTAGTCATTGAGTCGAAGCCACGACTGCTTTTCTTCTACAATCATAGGCGACACAAAAAGTAAATCTTCTTCAATAATGTTTCTTCTCAGACACTTTCTTCAATCTTTATCCCGCAATCATATATTCTAAACTCAGAAACTTCTATTTACTTACTGCAAGTCAGTACGAAATGATTCCTCAGCCCACCTTCAGTAGACTTGTTAAATCGGAAGGAACTTCAGAATTGCAGCATGCCGAAATTGATCGAACCTATGAAACAGACGGGCAACTGGGAAGTAATAACAATAGGAAAAGTAAATTATTTCCCACGCACCCATCCTGCAATATCACTCCTTCTGCTTCCGTAAAATTTGACGACTTTGGCAAGATTCCGGTTGATGTCACAAATTCTTTTGTTTAGAGTCCAAAAGTCTATACTTCGGCGGCTGACGAAGTTGACGAATTTGCAAAAAGCAAGGGAATCGAGAGCAACAAAATCAGCAAAATGCAGCAATATTTAGTTTGACAACCGTAAAAATCATAGTACTTCAGCAAAGCACATCGAAGGAGAGTCAAGCCTCAGCGAACAATCCTGAGTGGAGATGAATTGATGATGAGGTGACAAAACAGCTAGCTGTAATGATATTTCTTGTCTAATGACAGCTGGTTCTACTATAGTTAGGTACAAATGAGATAAATAAAACTTATCATAACGTGAATATCCTTAAACGGATAAATTTAAAATTATTCTAAACGGAACATGTTTAAGTTAAAGCAAACAACTATCTGTGCGCCCAGGACTTGTGACCCTGGCTGTAGCTTTCCACATGTGTTACGGAGCTCCAACACTCAGCCTTACACAGATAATTGTTGCTGTGGACCTGCCTAATGACAGTGCCAGCCTGTCGTGACTGGGGTAATATGCGTGGGCGTAACACCACGAAGACCAGATAAGAAAATCTAACCCCCTTGCAAAGCTTCTTCTAAAATAACTAAGGGCAGCAGGATTGTCAATCCTGAAAGCAAAGTGAGCAAACTCTGCCTCCCTACTGGACTGGGGTAATAAGTGGGATCGTCAAGCCCGAAGACAAGATATGATGTCAAGCCCCCTTGATGTGCTTCTTATAGTGTCTCTATACAAAGAGAGGAGTGAGCAAACTCCGGTTTCACGGTGCACTGACCAACATAAATCAGCTGGGGTAAATAAAACCGCTAGGGTCATGGATTCCCTCCCCCATTTGTTGTGTGACATACAAATAAGCTAACTTCTGGAAAAGAAAAGTATGTATGACGAAGAATTATTCAAGTGGAATGTGTCTACTTGAGAAATACAGCGATCGTTGCATTTGAACCAGGTGTTTTGTTAGTCCTTAATAAAGGCCCAGTAATGACCTACTTTTAATGTACCTGAGTGGTTAATGGTAGCAACCAAGTTGTACTTGTTGTTGAAAGACACATCGTCAGTTGGGTGAGATGGTACCTTTAAGACATGATGTTTTTTAGGCAAGCAATTGACTAACTTGTTGTCTTTAAAAGAAGACCCATTTACTGATGTGTATCTTAACAATTGTACAACAAGGAAGTCGCCGCAATTAGAAATCTGAGTTTCGATTGTGGCCTCTTGATGCGATGAACACTGGGGCAGAACCACTTGTTGTCACCTAGAAGTTCCTGAGGTTGTAAAAATTTGTTAAAAGAGTCTGCTATTGACTTACACGTTGGCAAAATTAAAATTGAATCCTTTTGTTCCCTGGAAGTGGAGAAACAACAGGAGTTGCATGACGTTGTTGTGGTCACAGTTAAAGACAGTAGATTGTCAACCAAAGGGGAAGACCCAATAAGTTCGTCAAAAACAACTTGAAGGATCTCGGGCACATCTTGTTGGTGATTGTGATAAAACGCGTTATTGTTAAGAGCATGCATTCTGTTTTGCAGTGCTCGTAAGAAATTGGAAGGATCAATTGGTGAACGAGAGCGATTCAGTAGTGACAAATTTAGGACTACAGACTTTACTAGAGGAGATGACAAAGAAGACTCTGATGGTTATTGAGACCAAAGTCTTGGAAGAACCGTTAATGCTTGCAAAATGGAGTTTGCATAGCATATGTTTCCCTTGTTTATCAAACCAGCGTGGACGATGCTCACCTTTTGTTTAAGTTACTGACTAAGGTTATGGTGTTCCGTGGGTTTTGACATGTCAGAGATGGGTGAAGATGGACTTTTAATGGATTTGGTAACAGACGAGGATTTTTCATGAGGTATAATATCCCTTGGTCGTGGCAATGTTGGCGGACTGCAGTGCGTAAGATCTTGTGACCACAGTGGTGAGTCTCGTGCAATCCAAATGCAAACGGATGCTTTCATGCTTATATCGCCAAACTTGCGGGCGGTTAAAAATGCCGATTTGCTAGCGAAACCGCGGCTTTTTAGACAGCAAGTTAGGGACCTTCAAGAGTAGCCCCTAGCACCAACTTCTACTGCAAAAAGATGCGGAAACCACCCGTTGCTACGTATTACCTCGACCAAAGGGAAGTATTTGGAAAGCTTGGTGGAATGCCAGGATCCCATGTTTTCCTCACAAGGAGAAGTTAGTTCAATAGTGATGATGCGCTTAGAACAATTTGAGTATATTACAATGTCTGGCCTGAGGGATGTGATTGCAATATGGCCAGGAAACACAAATCCTTCATTCAGATCTGCTAAAATCACCCAGTCACTAGCATGGTGGAATAGACCAGTTGGTTTTGATCTTTTAGCGGAGGAATAGCTACCTGCTTTTACAAATGACACTTTAAGGTGCTTTTTCGTTTCCGGGACAACGTCAGATGAAAAACGCTCTTAACAGGAGCCCGCGAAGCACAGCATCGTGTCGGAAAGTGAACCTTCTTTGTGATAGAGCAACCTTGCAAGCGCCTAAAACATGCGCTGTTGTACATACTTGTTTGGAACATAAGGCACAAGCAGATTCAGTACAAACGTTCCAGCGCTTTAAATTGCTAGGTGAGGGAAGAACATCGTAAGTAGAAGCAAGGCAGAAGGAAAGCAAGTGTGGGGACATGGCAAGAATGGACTTCCAAGATAGATCGTTTTTTATGTAATTTTCCCATCTCGTCCACTGACCCTGCACCTGCAACTGCAATGCTCTACCCATGTTGGCTTCCTCATCGATATCTTTAGCTGTGTTCGATAAGGTTGGTATAATGTTGCGCAGGCCATGTTTTTCTCATGGTCAGTTGTATGTTGCTTTTTCTAGAGAAAGGGCATTTGATGATGTTCGAGTAAGTATTGTTCCATCATCCAGACAAGGATTTATTAATGGAAAATGTTATACTGTAAATGTTGTTTACCAACACGTGATTCCCTGAAGAATTTATAAATATATATGCAAATATTAACTTTTATACAATTTTGTTTTGGATTTGGAAATCATCTTCAAATCTTTATTTGCAAAAATTTAGATGCTGTATTTATTATCCGCCATGTTGTATAGTGTGACACATTTGTGCTGTCAAAAAGGGAGAAGTATACCTCTATAGGATGTATACGTGCCAGGTAACCTCTGACGCTGGCCTAACCTTGTTATACAACATGAAAGTAGTTGTACACTTCTGTCAATATATAATAACTACTCGATAAATCCGCAGAGGCAGGATAAAAATGGAAAACACGAGATTTAAATTTTGATGACGTCAGCAACCCATCCACAAAAAAAAATAGAACCTTGTTTTCACGTTGCCTCTACAGTGTAGAGATTAAACTGCTGATCAAGAAAATGTATATGATCATGTGCTTTTGAGGAACGCCTAAGAATATATGTGGCTTTAAAAATTATTGTGACGTCAGCAATGGCCCGTCAAAAGCGTAATTTTTTTTTAAATTGTATACCTGTTGCCTTCATCGTGTAGATCTTGAAACGCTGATCAAGAAAATGTATAGGATCATATATCTTTGACAAACGGTTGCAAAGATATTTGGGTTCGAAGGATTTTTGATGACGTTATCAACCCATCCATTCTGAAACGGATTAGGGGACCCAGGCTTGGGAAACTTACCCAAATTGGTCCCAGGTGGTCCCTAGTTACCCACGCGGTGAAAAATCATTGACATCACCGCCTCGTTTCCAAGTTATTTGGCCTCAAAGTTTTAGGTGCACTGTAATGGCTTCATTAATGATTGATGATAAAGTGACAAAACAGCTGGCTGTTGTGATATAACTTGTCTAATGACAGCTGGTTAATTATTATGGAGGTTGTAACCCGCCGAAGATTCTGCATAATAGCAAAACCCTCCCTTTTAACAAGGATTCTCTTAGAAAAAATACATTGACCATTAAACAGGACGGGAAAACGAGTGGTATAGCACAAAACACTAATAAAAAAACATAAAAAGACAACAACAAAACAATTAGGCAATTCAAACTGAATTAATAGGCACACGTAAAATAAATAACTTATTAAGACGAAACTATCCTTAAACGGATAAATCTTAGAATAATTCCTAACGGAACAAATGTAAACTAAAGCAGGCAACGATCTGTGCGCCAGGACTTGTGAACCTGGCTGTAGCTTTACACTTGTTAAGGGCGCCCAACACTCAGCCTTACACTTTAATATAAGATATTGACGTTAAGGTAGGTTTCCATACGACTGCATTTTCCGCTCGAGCGTAGAAAACTCGGGAGCATTTTTCTCTTGAGTTTGAACTTAATGGAAACCAATTTCCCGCTTGAGAGAAAAGATGTTCAGAATAAAATGGCTGCCGTAAACAGAAAAAACCTTTGGCTACGAAATTTAAAAATAATAACAACAATGTTTTTATGGCATCGCATTAAAAGAAGACGTAACAGGAAACAACAACTAAGATGAGAAAACTTTTTCATGAAAAAGGGGAAAGTTGATGAAAGTTGACAAGCAGTTGATTTTTGTGGTTGTTAGGAAGATTTGAAAAGAATTTATGAATCCATAACTTTTGTTCACAAATTCAATGCTAACAGGTCTCTCTGCTGTACTTAACACCAAACACTTTTCTGAAAGGTGTTTTTATTTTGTGAATAAAGAAGTGCAGAAGAAATTGTTGTTTTTCTAATATTTTTCTTAAATAAAATGGATTGCGCAATTGTTTACATTTTCTTGAATTTCATTGGATAAAAAGCTCGGGAGCATCTTTTTACGTCGAGTCAGCGGTCATTCTACTTCATTGCGCATGCTTGTGGGAAAAGCTCTCGAGCTTTTTCCGCTCGAGCTGAAAATGCAGTCGTATGGAAACCTACCTTTAAAGTAGTGTTATTGACGTCGCGCCGTAACGTCCGAAAATTTAATATATTAGACATGCATTTTTCGGCGACATCAAAGGAAAATGACCACATCCACTTTGCCTGTTACAGACAGACAGACAGACAGACAGACAGACAGACAGACAGACAGACAGACAGACAGACAGACAGACAGACAGACAGACAGACAGACTCCAGCATACCAGATTGGTTAGTGACGGTAGTGTATTATAGGTTGAACCTATACAGAAGGAAACTAGACAATGTGGTAAGGCCAGAAGAGTTTTTACGAAAGATTGTACTTGACATAGTTACGTTTGATTATGAGATAACAAAACAGCAAGCTGTAGTTATTTGACTAGTCTAATGACTCTTATTTTAAGTGGTAGAGGTTAAACCCTCTAAAGATCTCAATGCAAAGCAAGATCTCCCTTTTACAAGGATGGTCTGTACAACCAAGTTAATTGAAAAAGCAACCCTCTGGACAATACAAATAATGTGCACACAACAATATTAAAAAAACACTGTAAAACGAAAGACATCACAACAAAGAAACATATTATTGACATAAAACGTATATATGTACAAATAAATAAAAACTATAAAAAGGAAGCAAACAACTACCTATGCGCCAGGACTTGTGAACCTGGCTGTAGCTTTACGCTTGTTACGGGATCCCAACACTCAGCCTTGCACAGGTGATTGATGCTTAGGACCAACCTTGGTCAGGACCAGCCTGAAGTTACTGGGGTGATATGCGTGGGCGTAAAACCACGAAGACATGAAAGAGAAATTTCACACCCCCTTGCAGAGCTTCTTACAAGAATAACTAGGGGTACAGCAGGATCGTTAACCTTGTAGACCAAGTGAGCAAACTTGGCCTCCCTATCATTTATCCAGTGGCCTTGAAGATGCAGTTGCACCGCTCTGGCCTAGTATACTTCCTCTTCGTTCTCACAAACTATGCCTGAGACGGTTTTCCTGTACTTGTGGCAGCCTTTCGTAGGAATTTTCTTCTGCTCAAGAAGACCGAGACCAGCTTTGCCTATTTGGTGATGACCTATTTATTACCTTCGCGTAATGGAGATGACTCCCTGCAGAGTTAACACGTTCGCTGTCAAGCCCGTTTTTGTGCGCGCTTATTTATTGCAAGTTCAAAAATTTTATGCCGCAATTCTTTGCGGAGCTTTGACTCCCTGTGGTTGTTGTTTTCAATGATTGTGAGATAACAAAACAGCAAGCTGTAACGATGGAACTAGTCTACTGACTGTTTTGTTTTTGAATTGTAGAAGTTACACCCTCTAGAGATCTATATTCAGTGCAAGATCTCCCTTTTTACAAGGATAGTCTGCAGAATCAAGGTAATTGAACTTAAGACCCTCTATAAACATTACATCACAAACACCTACTGACAGTTACAAATTGCTATACAACATAGAAATAAATAAATAAATATAAATATAAATATAAAACTATAAATAAGAGCAGACAACCACCCATGCGCCAGGACTTGTGAACCTGGCCGTAGCTTTCCACATGTGTTACGGGATCCCAACACTTAGCCTTACACAGGTGATTGACGCTTGAGACAAGCCCTATGTCAGGACCAGCCTGAAGTTACTGGGGTAAAATGCGTGGGCGTAAATCCACGAAGACCCGAAAAAGAAATTTCAACCCCCCTTGCAAAGCTTCTTATAACAATAACTGTGGGTACTTCAGGATCGTTAACCCTGTAGACAAAGTGAGCAAACTTGGCCTCCCTAATGGACTGGGGTTAAAAGTGGGGCCGTCACACCCAAAGACAAGACAGATTGTCAAACCCCCTTGCTTAGCTTCTTTTAATTACTCTGTAAGAGAGTGGGGAGTGAGCAAACTCCTGAATTACGGTAGGCTGCCGGTGAAAATAACAGCGGGGGTAATAAAACCGCTAGGAAAAGAAATCACCCCCCCCCCCCCCCTTTTGGAAAGCAAAACTTGCGTTTTCACAGCTTAAGAAAGAACAACACATACACTGTTGAGTTATTTATATCAGACGGCTTAACCTTAACTACTGCCCTGTCATCGCATTTCAACCACTCGTCTACATTCCGATCTTTGATAAATGCCCAATAATGACCTGCTGCTAGTGTGCCTGAATGATTTATAGTTGCCACTAGTTTGTATTTGTTGGTAAAAGATACATCATCTGCAGGATGTGAAGGTACCTCCAATATGTTGCCGGAGTGAGAGATACAATCTTCCCTCGAGACAGGTAAATCTTTTTAGTTGGAGAATCAACAAATCTCCACACTGGCTAAAAACTGTCCCTCTTGTACTATCCTGGAGGGAAGAACACTGTGGACAAAGCCACATGTCATTGCCAGTCAGCTCTTCGGGTTGGAAAAACAAGTGAAAGGAGTTTGCAACGCTACTTGAGGTAGCAAGTGGCACAATAGTCATCCTCTCTTCCCTACTAGATGAAAAGAGACACGAATTGCATGACATGGTCGTTGTTAAAATATTAGTAATGCTATTGTTTGCAATAACCGACGGTCCTGTTAATTCATCCAAGATGTGTAAAAGGATCTCTGGAACGTCCTGTTGGGTGTTAATATTAAATGGAGCGCCCCTAATGCTTGACATCCTACACTGCAAAGCTCTGAGAAAGTTGGACGGGCCTATAGCAGAGCGTGATTTATACAGCAGAGATACGTTCAGTAAAACTGACTTGGAGAGAGGAGAAACATAAGAGGACTCGGATGTACATTGTGACCAAAGTGTGTGAGTTACAGTTAAAGCTTGCAAAAACGAATTGGCGTAGCACGCATTACCTTTATTTATAAAACCTGCATGTAAAGTTATTAAAGCAGTCTTGTAAGTAGGCAAATCTGGGAAAGGCTTTTCAGACGGGTTGCTCTTACAGTAAGTTCGGTTTTGTTTCTGTGGCAAGGTTTTTGTTTTTGGCATTTGAGAATCAGGCCCCGTTGGTTTAGAGGATATGGAGATAAGTCCATCTTGATTTCATTCACTTGAATTTCTTGCAATCCAAATACAAAAAGAGGATTTCATACATACATCAGCAAGGTTACGCGCAGCTCGGAAAGTTTTGTTGTTGTTCAACCCTAATCTTTTTAAACACAGTGACACTGATCGGGAGCAATAACCTCGAGCACCTACTTCAATTGCGAAAATATCTACATTCCATCCGTTCTGTTTAATATTTTCAACTAAGGGTGAATACTTCGAAAGCTTCTTTGAATGCCAGATTTCCATATTTTCCTCACATGGACAGGTAAGCTCTATCAAAATTACACGTTTACTGTTGTTAGAGTACATGACAAGATCTGGTCAAAGCGATGTTATTGCGATATGGCCAGGGAAAACGAATCCACCTTTTAAGTCAGACAGAAGCAACCAATCGGAGGCAAGATGTAAGAGATCTATGGGCTTAGACTTTTTAGTAGGAGGACGAGCACCTGCTTTAACAAATTTGATGTTATTTAGTTGCTTTACCGGGGAAGAGATAGAAGTAGTAAACTCAGTAAGAAGCTCTAAAAGTAGACGCAAAACAGAATCGTGGCGAATTGTAAACCAACCCTAAGTAAGGGCAGTTTTGCAGCCACCTAAGACGTGGGCTGTGGTGCACACTTGCACAAACGCCACCTCTTTAAATTACTTGGTGATGGGAGAACATCGTAAGTGGAGCCTAAACAAAAAGCAAGCAAGTTTGGGGGCATGCCCAGCAAGGATTTCCAGGAGAGATCGTTTTTAATGTAATTCTCCCATCTGGTCCAGTACCCTTGCACTTGTAACTGCATAGCCTTACTTATATGGTCTTCTGCATCGATGTCTCTAGTGGTTTCTGTTACCAATCTTCTGTAAGGGAAACATCCCTTGAATGTGGGTACTTTAGGGTTGGGATGCATACCTAGGCCACTTTTACCATGTTGAGGTGAACCTATCATGGATCTAACCTTCATTTCAGCTTCAGCCGTCCTAACTGTGCCCAATACACGCCATTTACCCGCCTTTAATATTGGCAAGCCTGCTGAAACCAATGGGTCCTTCGAATCCCTTAGGAGCAAGTGTCCACTGATTTTAGATGACTTTAGTATGGAAGTTAGGCTTTTTATCGGTAACGGACAGGGTGTACATTACGTGTATAAACACAAATTGGTGGTGGAATGATGCAGATGAAGCCACTTTCTTATAAAAGATGATAACATTGGCTCAAGAGTACTGGCGCACGACATTGAGACTTCATAAATCAGCAAAAACCATTGGATACGCGGGATTAGAAGGTGTTGTAAAATCCACAACTTTTGGGGACCTTTATAAACTGACTTATCTATAGTTGAAAGGCCTACAGATAATTTCTCCCGAAGCTCGTCAATAGCTTTCCTATCAGAAATAGAACCATCTATGACGCGACCTAAAAAGCGTACTGGCATGGAGTGGATAGATGGTATATAGGAAGAGAAGTCTGTAGGGTTTGCAGGCTTTTGGACAGTGAAAGGTGTAGAATTCAGAGACTTGCCTTTTATAATAACAATACTTCGCGACTTCTGGGTTCGGAAGTCCATACCAGCCCATTTGAGTGCGGTAGCACATCTGTCTAATAGCTTTTGAGTACCCGAAACAGATGAAAACATAAGGTTAATGTCGTCCATGAAAGCTCTCATTAAGGGAAGTGCCACCTTGCTTGATGTGATTTTCAAAACAAAATTCGTTGTAGCGAATGTTCTTTTGATTCGATTGCACATGTGCGGTTGTCACGATGAGTAAAAAAGTTAATTTGCTTTTAATATTTTGTAGTTTGTGTTCATTAATTTTTTGCTTTCCAACCAAGTTTATCCTGGTTTAGAGTCGAATTCAGGTCATACTGATACTTACTACAATTTTTGAAAGAAATTTATTCGATAAACTATCCTATCTATTATTTCCCTACTTATTTGATCATAGCGTCTCAACGATACACTGCAGCTCAAGCAGCAGAGATGATCATGGAAGATCTTGTAGATAGTGGTGATGATTCTGAATTTGGAGACTCTGATTGAATATACACTTGTTCTACCTTATCGTCAAGTCCAACCGTGTCAGAAACTGAGGACATTCGCGTGGATGAAACTGCTGTTGATCAATTGCTTCATAAACAAATTAGGGCTACGGGTGGCCTTGCTTTTCGATCGACTAGAATCCAAATTCAAGCAGCATCAACAACTCGCCTAGTTGTTCCTCAAATGGATGATTTAATTGACCCATCAGCCGATCCTGTGATAAATCAACAAAATGTGCTACCGGTACGTTCTGTAGCAGATTCACGTACAAAAGAAAATCAATGGTAAAGACCAACAAAACGTCGTAAAAAAATAAATTTTACTGCTGTTCCTGGGTTGAAGGTTGACATGGTCCGCATAAAGCCAATTGATTTTTTAAATTTGTTTGTTACAGAGGAACTTATAAATACCCTGGTATTAGAAACAAACAAATATGCCGCTCAAAAATTAATAAACATCGTCCACTCAGACGTTTGAAAGAATGGAACCCGATAAACGCAGATGATATGAGAAACCTCCTAGGAATACTTCTTCACATGGGATGTGTCAAATTGCCTACTTTTGGGCATTACTGGTCGATGAACTCTATGGGTTTTCAGCATTTTCCAAGGTAATATTTTGAAATTAATTTCAGCTAATGTTACGGTTTTAAAGAATAAAAAACACAAATATGGTGTTAAATTCTACAAGCTGTGTGAATCTGATGGTATCGTAATGAATGTCAAGATCTATTCTGGTAAGCCAACTCCCGATATTCACTCACTGGGTCAAACAGGAGCAATTTTCCTACATTTAATGGAGAACCTGCCTGCTAGAAAAATGTTATGAGCTTTACACCGATAACTTCTATAATTCATTTAAATTGGCAAAGCATTTGCTCACAGAAAATACATATATATGTGGTACATTAAGAAGTGATCGTAAATCAAATCCAAAAGAAGGTACCAAAGCAAAGCTCAAAAAAGGAGACGCTGTAAGCAGATGCTTACAGCGGTAGTAGAAGTGTCCAACAAAAGAGGTGAGAAGAAGATGAAACCAACCAGCATCCGAGATTATAATGCAGGCATGCCAGGTATCGATAGGGCTGACCAGATGGTTTCCTATCATGACTGCCTGAGAAAAACAACACGATGGTACAAAAAATAGCGCTGCATATCTTCGACATTTTTGTCTTCAACGCATACTGCCTCAACACCAAATAGTATAGATAAGTCAATGACATTATTAAAGAACAGAGCTATTATTATTAGCGGTTTCATCGGAGACAAAGTAAAGGTAAGGTCTGTTTGTCCAAGCAGAACAAATACCATGCCTAATCTTCATTACGTAACTGCAATACCTCCGACTGAGAAGAAAAGATTTCCAACAAAACCATGGCGAGTTTGTTCCAAAGAAAAACGAAAAGAAACTCGATATGAATGCACTGTATGCAGCGAAAAGCCACTTTTAAGTGTTTTAAAGTGTACCATACAAAGGAATAGTTTCTCCTCTACTTTTTCATGAACGATATTGTCAACTATAATGAAACATAACTTTTTTCTATTTTGGTTATTAAGTAGTAAGTTTTCCCACTAATAAAATGGATAGCGCAGGCTTTTTTAGGTCAAATACTTGGCGTACTTTGACAGTAACCCTTCTCCGCCTAAACCAAAATCAGCTTTAAAATAAATTTTAAGAGTCTCTATGAATCTACGAGTATACTGGTAGTTAGCAAATAAATAGCGCTGACGCACTACGAGCATGCTCGTAGTTGGCAGATAAATAGCGCCGGCTTACTACGAGTATACTCGTAGTTCGCAGCGAACGTGTTAACAGCATCACCCACATTCCATGAACCAATTTTAAAGATGGCAGAGCAGACGAAATGCAGAGGTCAGAAGAATCCCTAAGTAAAAGATCACCACTTACTTTGAAGTATTTATGAGTAGAGGTTTTGCTTTTAAACGGAAGTGAACATGGTGAGCTGGCCGAATAAAAAGAGATATTGCTGATTGAATGATGAAGTCTCAACCATTTTTTGATATAGAGAGAAATCTTCTGTTCCAGTTTAGTGACAATTAGCAGGGTTACTTCATAGATCAGTTATGGCCAACGATGAAACCAAAGTTTGTGTGTGCCTTTATAAGGTGAACAATTAAGGAAGTAATCAATATATCTGAGCTGAAGTGATTTTTCGAAGATGGCGCTTTCAATTTCTCGTTGACTTGGCAACAAAAAATGACAACCTTTAAAGTAAACAGAATTTTGTGAATTTATTAATTATATATTTAGCTGGCAAGAAAATTGTACCAAATAAAACTGCTTCTAGTACTACTGCTACTGCTACTATTACGCCAACAAACTGTATCTGGTAGTGATGTTTTATTATTAAAAGGTTTACAAGTCGTTAATTATAAGCAAGAATAATAAAGGAGTTTTAATTGCATTAGTATAAAACTTCAGTTTACTCCACTCATGTTAAAATCGTGAAAGAAAGGTGACTGTAATAGGGAAATGTTTTTTTTCCCCATGTGTTTTAAATGGTTTACATAACTAAAATTTCCTACCTTGTTTTAGCTTTCACAATGACATCAAAATATATCACATGTTATAACTGTCATCAATCATTTAATGAACATTTTTTCACAACATATTTGTAAACAAAAACAAACTAATCTTGATGATGACTGAAGAGAAGAACCATCTATTTTGCTGTTTGTTAATAGCAATGGACATTTATTAAATACGAATGACACTGCTGACGAGGCAAAAAGAATGTCTTGACATCAATATAGTTTCTGAGGAAACTTTTTTCAAATTCTACCACGAAACTTCCTTTTTAGATAGTGATAATAATGAGGTTCCGCAATATTCAGAAGGCTATAAGATTACTAGATGGTTGTACACATTCCTTGCATATTGGACTTGGACACTGCAATACAATTTCTCTCGACATTTATTTCATTATTTTTTAATGTACTGAAAGAGAAGGGTGGAGAAGCGATGGAAGAAATGGCTAAAATTTCCCCAAAAAAACTATATTCATTTTGAAATTTTCTTAAATATGTAATGTTTTATTATAAGAACTTTGTATTTTGTATTAAATGTCATTCATTTTATGAGCCAGATAAATCCGTTGAAGTATATAAAGGTGAACAAATATCTGAAAAGTGCAGTTTTATAAGGAATCCTAATCCTAAGTTGAAACATTATCAAAACACGATGGCAAATATTACTGAGAACTATTAGGTTACCTTCAGGAACATCTACATTGAACCAGGCACTAATCTAGAGCAAAAGAGCGTCCGGTATTCGGACGCTGCCCTATAGAGAAAAAAAATCAGAAATTTTATTTTTCCCTGAAAACCTCAAAAACGAGGTCTGGCCAGGGGTGGGGCGATACAGAAGCAATAAATCCCAAGATTCAGTGCCCTTTTTCTGATATAAAGTGCCCTTTTTTCACTCACGGTGCCCTAAAGGAAAATATACCACAGCGTCAACAATCTTCACGTAACATATACTTATCTTCGCGAAAAAACTCGTGTGCGCTGCCATGTTTACATTTCGTGTTGTTTCCGTAGGTCATTCACACTAAATATACTTCCACGCTATCTAAAATTGTTTGTTTTATTTTGGTTTTATTACCAACACATGTGCGTATTTATTTTCGATTTTTTAAACAAAAACACGAATTGAACACCATGTGTTTCGAATTCTTTTCAATTGTTTTGAAACAATGAGTTAATAATTTTCCATGTGTTTCGAATTCTTTTCAATTGTTTTGAAACAATGAAATAATAATTTATTAATGTCTTATTATGTTACGTAATTACATAATCGACTTAAAGAAGATTTCAAGATTATTTATCCAAAGAAGTTGAATTTCGTGAAGTTCACAGTTCGGGTTCAAAATGCCAACGAAAAAAAGATTAGAAAAGAAAAAAAACATAGAGAAGTTAAAGGCTGCTAAAGGCTCAAAAACTATTGCGCAATGTTTTAGCTATAAACAAGATGAAGCTTCCAATTCACAATCGTCAAGTCTTGTCGAGAATAGGTATCTGTTTGTTTTTCTTGATTTTTACAAATCGTATAATCTAGCGTTCATTATGTTTTCTTTTCATTTCTCTCAGTGAATTGATCACGGAGGACTCTTCCGATGAAGAAGTATTAGAAAAAACATGTAGCGAGGAGGACAGTGTTACGGATAAATCAGACGAAGATGAAGATGAAGTTTTAAACGACCCTGTTCCTGCTCCGACTGAAAACGAACAACGGCCTCACATAGATCACCGTCTTTACGATCAAAGTAAATACGAAAACATATATCCTTGGCTTTACTACAACCAAGCTATACATGGATATATGTGTAAAATTTGCGATGTGTATTACGCTACTACGGCCTGTCCAAGTGGGGGTGATCGAGGGGCATGGTCACACAAAGGAGTCCATTTCAATGAAAATGCTGGAAAAAAACTGAAACGCCATTCGAAGGCAAGTAGGCACATCAGCGCTGTCAATGCTATGACAAATCTCCGTATCACCGATACCTTGGGTAATGCCCCACAAGTTTCAGTAGCAGACCGACGGGAAGCTAATTCCTTGTATGTAGGAAAATTGATTCGCATTGTGCATTTTCTTGCAAGAAACAATCTTCCAGTCAAGGCGTTATATCCTAAGATGATTGACTTCCTTGCAAACGAAATGGAGGAGCCTATCATAAAACAGTATCTCCGTAACTGCGCTAAGAATGCCCAATACACTTCTCATGAGACATGCGACGGATTACTTACTGCATTGGACGAGTATTTATGGAAACAAACTGACGAGAGGATCCAAAAATCTGCTGACTTAGTATTGTTTGCGGACGAGTCCTCTAATGCTGCAAGGAGAGAAATGCTTGGGATTTTCATAAGCTCATACGACGAAGACAAACACGATCTATTTATGGACTTTATTTCCTTAGTCGAGGTATCGTCAACCCAGTCGGAAATCGTTATGAACGCTGTGGTAACTGTAATGAAAGACAGGGACATTGACATTAAAAAGACGAGATTTTCGTGTCTCGACGGAACTAACTCCATGTCAGGAGAACATAATGGTCTCCAACGGAGGATAAGAAACTATGCACCTCATGCAATTTATGTCAACTGTCGCTGCCATCGTCTCGCTTTGTGTTTTAAGCACTTGATGGACGATTTCCCATGGCTCAAAACAATCGATGCGTTGCTTTTAGGTCTGTGGAAAACTTTCCATTTCAGCAGCAAGAATCGATACATCCTGAGAGAAATTCAAGAGGCGTACGGGTTGAAGGCTCTGAATGTCATAAAAGCTGCTGTTACGCGATGGCTCTCTCATGGCGCTGCTTGCAAACGCTGTAGAGAGAGATATGGGATGATCATTTCGGCCCTTGACGATATTGTTACTCGAAATCCCAAGCCCGAATTGATAGGATATCGATCTGAGCTTTTGAATGTGAACACAGTTCTCCAGATAACGTTTCTCGAAGATGTGTTATCTGTAATCAATGGTCTTTCAATGGTTTTACAATCTGATCATAAAGATTTTGGTGCAGTACGACGTGTTATGGCTACCACAATTTCTATTTTGAGAGATATGGCGTCGAATAAAAATAGCATTCATTTGAAAAGCTTTAATTCACACAAAGAAATTCTCACGCAAGTTGAATCGTTCACGAAACAGAATGTTGCTTCACGCGGAACTCGCAAAAGATTGAAAGTCGACTATTCTATCAATGCTGAAGAATTCCATGAGAAATACGGTAGTCCATTCATCACAGGATTTATAGGTTTGTTTTCATTTTTCCTAAGGGTAGTATTCAAATAGAAATTGTGGCCATCAATAGCATATTTTATAATAATGTCGTAACAACGTTGTTTCATAACTAAAAGGGGCTCTCTGGGAACAAAATTGATTTGACCCATAACGCTTTGACTCTATGACCTGGAAATCTTTTGAATTGAATTTTCGAAATTTTCAGGAGAGATGGAAGCAGCATTCGATATGTCCTGCATGGCACCCGTGGAATCTTTATTAGTTTTTGATCCTGTTGGTATACCAGAATCGACTGACGTAACATTTTCAAATTATGGCAACGATTCCTTAAAAGTGGCGTTTGATTTTTACGGCAACTCTGCTAAAGATACCTATCAAGGCCGAACAGTGTTAAGCAATCCTATCATTGATTGCACAAACGAGTCTCTTCAAATGGAATACGCGGGTTATAAAAATTATGTCACAACTCGTAAGATTGCATTGAGGGCCGAATTATCCCGTGAAGAAAAGAGCGCTAAAGCCAAACTCCTCAACGCTGAAGCTGACAAGCGGAAGACAAAACGGGAGATTAAGGCAATCCAGGATGACTTAAAAAGTATTGTCGACAAGAAACGATCACCTTTAACAGCAATCGATCTCTTGCGTGATAGCGTTGTTTCTTCTGCCTTCCCGAATGTTCGAACTCTGCTTCGTCTATATGCTCTTGTGCCTCAATCAGAGGCTGTGGTGGAACGTGGTTTTTCTCGTATGAAGCTCATCATGAACGACAAACGGACCAATCTCGACCAAAAAAGATTAGATGCCTTGATGCGCATCTCGCATGCAACAAATCCTCTATCCAATAGGGAAGTCGACAGAGTTTTACAGATTTGGAAAACAAATCGTAACAGACGCATATTTTCATCGGAAATATAGTATCTTTCTCAACGAAAAAAATTGTTAACAAAGTCTCTGTGAAAATAAGCTAAAGTTTCGGAATGATATAGAACAATACTTTTTCGCCGAGAAAGATTTATGCATAATATACTTTGTTGTAATTTGAGTACAATTTAAGAAAGGGACTGTGGTCAGTATTTTGCTAATCACGCAATCATTGTTTCTTCGTTCGTTCATAATGGTACCGGCAACGGCGTAGTCGGCGTGACTGTTTCGTCGACTATCGTTGATGGTTGTGATGTAGTTGGGCTTGTGCTTTGTGTTTCTAAATGAATACTAATGGAAACAAGTACTGATGAGAAGAAACAACTTGGTTGAATGTTATCAAAATAAGCCTGGGAAATGCTATATTAGCCATTCTAGAGCGTTCACAAACCCCAAATTTTTTTTGGCCCCCAACCATGGTGGGGGCCATTTTTTCCACTGCCCTTTTTGTAACCATAGGTACGCTGCCTCCAATTTCTAGATTAGTGCCTGTGAACCCATTTAAAACGTATTGCTACCGATCCATAATTAATTCTCTTCAAACACTTTCAAGAAGGAATTGATTTGAGAATGAATGTCAAGAGGGGTAAATCTATCAAAACATGATAGCATGACGTTTGATATCTATGACGGCTGTGTTTAACAAGAAATTGCACAAAATCATGAACGGTTTTTGCACATGAACATTTTATTATTTTATTTTTTTATTAAGCGAATATTTACACTGGATATACATGTCAACTAAAAGGCGTTATAAATATGTGTCCAGTTAAAATATATAAAAGATATTAAAATATAAATATATATACATAAATGATAAAACGAAGTATGATGGACACACGAGAATCAAGGACTGGTCAAAAATAAAAAGTCGGGTGAAAACAAGTTTAAAAGACCTAGAAACAAAAACGATTGAAAGCAGAGACAAACACTGGGAAACTTAAACCATTCAATTATACCAAATATTAGTTTTACAAAATAAATAATAAACAAAACGAAATAAATAAATAATTAGTACCTTAATTATTACATATAAATGAGCCATGTGAAAGAAACCAATTTGAAATATCGTAATAAGAATGGGGTAAAAAGAAAAGAGAACGGGGCAATTTCATCACAGATGTCAAAGGCAACAAAGTAGAGTGTCACACAGATAGATAGCGATATAAGCGACAAATTCAGAATTCAAGTGGTAAAAGACCTAAGATTATTATTAAAAACTAATTGAAATGTTCATTTACAAATGTTTTAAAATCAGACATGCCTAAAGAACGGACCCCTAGAGGAAGCGTATTATATATTTTTGCTCACATAAAATAAAAACTTTTTCTGGCATACTCCGTTTTAATTTTTGGAATAGTAATCAACTTTCTGTTATTTCTCGTGTTCATTTCATGATCTTGAGCGTAAAAATAGTTCTAAAAGACATTTGTTGCAGTACCATCAAGACTTGTTTTGACAACCAAACACGCACGTTTTTTCTTTCATTTATTATTGACTGAAGCCGATTGTTCGGATCACTGTAATATCTACAACTATACACAACACGCAAGGCTCTCCTGTGCAGGAAATCCATTTTGTTATGCTGAATGTTCGTGAGTGCCAAGAGATGCAGCCCACAATAGGTGAACGTTTGTATCACTATACTTTGATAAATTGATTTGGCGGTTGCAAATTTGACTTCGTATCTGATTTTTGACAGAAGGTTTAAACGGGATGAGGCTTTCTTATGACACTTTTCAAGAAAGTATTCATCAAGAGCGAACTTTCGATAAGGACACCAAGATACTTATATTCGTTTGCTATCAAGACGTTCTGATAGGGTTAGGGTTAGGTTTTGTTTGGAAACAGTGGACCGGCTGCGTACGTGTTGTTTAGGCTGATTAAAATCTTAAAAGCTCCGAGAGTTCGGTATTCCTACCAATGTAAATTTTAAAATATATTTCTACTAAAATTTTACTAATAAAATTTTTCAGTTGAAATTGTACGTGTAAGTAGTGGTTTATCTAAAAGTTTTATTGCCGTGCTTTTTAATTTCTTCCGAGCTTGGTTGTAACTGTCTTGTTTTCTTTACAAATCTACTTCACGTCTTAATAATGTTTATAGCATCATCTTGAAACAAGCAGCATCGAATCCTCAGAATATGCTACATACGGTTCAAAATATGCTACATACGTTCAAAATTTGGTATATACGGTACAAAATATGGTACATCTGTCTGCCTTCATTTGTACAGATTTGCATAATAAAAATCAGTTTTTTGCATAGGTCAACTACCTATTCAAAAAACATTGAAAATTTAAAAAAATTTTAAGCATATTTTCAGATATTCCTTCCTTAACATTTCTTTTTTTATTATTGTGTATTATTATCACTGAAAAATGGAAGGGAAGAAACAAATATTCAAGTTAAAGGAAAAGGAGGTTTTAAGTAATGAACGAGTTTTAAAGAGGAAAGGTCAGAGTGGGGACCCTACACTGTTTGATTTTTAAAAACATTTAGTTAATTTGAGCTAAAATAAACAACGAAATGTGTGCCAAGCCCTGAAATTTAATGTTATATCTGTGCAGATCTCAGGTTCAAATTTGGTGTGATTGCTGAAGGTGTTTTTGGACAGGTCTTCAAGGGGTCAATTGTTAGCAAGAAGCAAATTGTAGAGACAAAGAATATGTGTAACACCAACCCTTTAATACATTAGCTGAGTAGGCATCATGATGGATACCTATCCAAATTTTCCATTTGTTCTTGGTATAGTTAAGCCTGACTAACTGGTATTTGAGTATATAGCGACAACTGTGGCACGCTGAAAGATTTAAATATTGCCTTATGCCAAGCCGCCATTCATGATCTACACGTAAATGGTATACTTTACAACAATCTTCATTTAAAAAAAATTGCTACAAAAAAGAAGTGGGTAACAGCAATTGATTTTTGAACGGCAACTCTTTTCACAGATTCTGTCAAATACTGTACGAAATCAGACTCTGAAAGACAACAAAAGTATAACGCATTCATTTGTTTTTGGCTTACAAACTCCGAAATGTGCATGGGTCATTCTTGCTACCAATATTTATTTAGTTGGATATAACATTGGCTTTATTGTTAAACAAGTGAAGAATCCAAAGATTCTATCTATCGCAACAACAATGATGGCTAATCTTCCGAAGAAATGACCTCTGCTGAGTCATTGCATTGCCTTGATAAAACGATACAAGCATACCTTGTAATATTTAAAATATGACGATGTTTAAATAAGCACTTTATAAAGGAATCACTATAATAATATAGAGACTGTGTCCGTCTGTCTGTCTGTAACAGGCAAAATGGATCTCTTCATTTTCCTTTGATGTCGCCGAAAAAGGCATGTCTGAAATGTTAAATTTTCTGACGTTACGGCGCGACGTCAATAACACTACTTTAACGTCAAAAACTTTATTAAATTAATAACGCTATTACAGTGCACTTAAAAATTTGAGACCAAATAACTTGGAAACGAGGTGGTGACGCCAGTCATTTTTCAACGCGTGGGTAATTGGGTACCACCAGGGACCAAATTGCGTAAGTTTTGCAAATCTGGGTACCCGAATTCGTTTCGCAATGGACGGGTTGATGACGTCGTCAAAAAACCTTTAATTCCCAATATATCCGTAACCGTTTGTCAAAAGTGCATGATCCTGTACGTTTTCTTGATCAGCGTTTGAAGCTCTACACAATGGACGCAATGACTAAACAAGTTTCTTACCAAACTTTTGTGTACATATGTGAGACTTTGCTGACGTCATCGAAATTTAAGTGATGGTTCTCTTTTTAGATACAGATAAGGCCTGTGGATTTTTCCACTGGCCTTATCGACTAGTCCTTGAATAATATCGTACTTTAATCAAATTTAGGTACAACTCTGTGTAATTCTAATGAAAGAATTTCACACGTAAAACGCATGTGATTGCGTTTGTCTTGAACTTTTACCATTTCTTTACGTAAGTGAGTATCATTATGTAAAAAAAGCCTTCTAATTGCATTAGTGAATTCACTTTTTATTTACATTTTGCTCACTCGCAAGTTGCGTTAGTGAGACGAATGACGATTTGTAATTGTTGAAATAGACTCATAACGAATAAAAAGCTTCTTCACTGCGCAACTATCCAAACACTCAGTTAATAATTTTGTTTGGCTTGCCGCTTGAAAGGAGCAATTCAGGAGAGCTGTACGCTGCTAGTATTTCTATCTTTACATATTTTTTTCCCTACTTTACCGAGCTTGTTTGTTCATGTCTTTCTAGGTAGTGCGTTACCGTTTATACTACGATTTTGTATTGACACATATTTGAGCGTATTGTGCATACATTATAAAAAATTTTTTTATTTAAAACTGTTTTTTTTTATTCACCTATTTTTTAATACAAAATGCACGCGCTGAACACAAACTTAATTATAGCGATACTGAAATGTTTAATATTTTACTCAACTTAAGATGTATCCAAAATAACTTTTTATACAATAGAGAAAGCCTGCGTTTGTAATAAAAATATTTAAAAGCGTACCAACAAGTTGCGTACTTTTTCTTTTGTGTCTAATCATAATGTTATGAATAGCAAATTTTTAAATCTGCTTCTTTGCTAAATATAAAAAAATGATGTCGCACAAATGATAACATTATAAATCGGAGGTTATCCAAGGGAAAACGTGTTTTACATGATAAAATCTGGCAGACATCCAACATGGGTATGTCATGTTGGATGTTGTCCACACAAGAGAAAGCTTACGTTGTCTAATGATTCATAACTAAAACCTCAGAAAAGATAACAAGATATTATAAAGGACCTATATTAATAAAAAAAATATCTAATTTACCCCGAATGATAATAAAAATGCTGCTGTGAGTATTACAAGACTTCGCTAATGTTTACTGATTATCTTTTAAAGTTCATACTTGTATACACGATGCACAAGCATGATATATATATCTCAACAGATGCATATTAAACACAATCCTGTGTCTATTGTTTGAAAACACTAAAAATAGTACACACTGATTTCACAGCACTTGTCAAAAATTTTTGTACATTTACTCAAAGGTTATTTTAACTCGAATTTGACACGCAGTTGTGTATTTTGCCTACAGAAATGGTGAAATGTTCTCACTAACTGTCGTTTTTAAATATTGCTTTTGATTTTCAGGTGTAAAGATGAAAAAAATACTAACAAATATTGTCAAGGCTTTTGCAGAAATGGCTCTGCTAACTAGAGGGAGTGAGAGGTAAAATGTTATTAAGCATGTATCGCGATATACCAAGTCGTGTACATATCATGTGACAAGCCGCCTATCGACGGAAGAAAATGTAAATAAGGTGCTCTTAAGAACATAATAGAAGCGTCATAGCGTTTTATTTTGTTATTATTAAGGTAAAAATTAAATTAAAAACTATGACGCTAATTGATAAAGGGGGTAAAAGAAATCAATATTGTTAATATTGTATTGTTATAAATACGTTATATCGTATACAGTAGACACTTATACTTAGCTTCCCTGGAGGTATATACAGAAATAATTTAACTTGATTGGAAGACCTATAGTAGTTTTATTCGCCTAATATAATCCACACTTGAGAATAATTTTAAAGTAATATTAATTTTCTTAAAAATAAGAAATAAAGAAAATAAGTTTTGTTAAGTGTGTGATACATGCCAAGTCTTCATCCAAACATCAACTGGCAATGAATATTGGAAATGAACATGGCGGTCACTATACTTATGCTTGGAATAAGCCGTATCGAAAAGACATTCAAGACGAAGACCTTTTGATGCGGTTAGGTAGAGGTAGAGGTCGTGGTGCCTGATGCATCAAACAATTCAAAACGATGTGGAAGTCATTCAGGTTATTGAAAGAAAGATATAGAGTGAGTAGTTTATGGATGGAAGGACGAGTATGAAATGCTTCTTTAATCTAGGCGTTTTGTTGTCTGGTGATGGAAAAAGTTTATATTCTCACTGAAAATAATAGGGGAGTCATTGCGACGCTCTTTAGGGTGTCATTTATATTTGACTCCCTTAGGCGTAAAATTGCTTATAAAATGACTCCCTTATAGCATTTTTTTTTACTTTTGATGAAGAGTATTTATATTTTGAGCGAAATGACTCCCTTCGGCGAAAAAAAAATGACTCCTTTAGGGAGTATTTATTGTACTAAACAAGAAAAGCGCATGAAGCTATACATTCTCCCCTCAAAATATGCGTTCAATGATTTGTTGTGCGTTCAATGATTCGATGTGCGTTCAAATTGATTTGTTGTTGGTTCAATGATTCGATGTGCGTTCAAATTGATTTGTTGTGCGTATAATGATTCGATGTGCGTTCAATGATTCGATGTGCGTTTAAATTGATTTGTTGCGCTTTCAATGATTCGACGTGTGTTCAATGACAGATTTTGGTTGAACTTGCGCTCTTTCAAGATTTTTGGTGAAAAGCGTGAAAGTTAGACCCCACGAAATTAGACCCTTATGTGCAATTAGTTGAAGATTCATTTCCCTGTTTCCCTTACATTTTCCTGCCGTTTCTACGCATACTTTAATCTCTATTAAAATGTTGATGCAAGACATTCACAAGTTGTGCAAAGGAAGAATGGAAATATTTTTAAAATAGGATTGCTTCTATTCCTGTTATCTGGGTATCACTTAAATGGAGTATATAATTATTTTGTTCTTGTTTTGAAAGCTTTCCGTTCCTTGCCGCGGCATATGTTTAAATAGGGTTCTACTCTCTTGGCAGACAAGAAAATTTTTTCATTCAATCAAGAAGGATTAAGTAATCATGGCATTATGGAGAATTAAATTACTACTCGGAATTTTCTTGACTGCTCAATAATCAACAATAAGAACAAGAAAAAAAATTGTACAATGTTTTGTTGCAGTAGCATCAAATTATATACGTGTTTTAACAAATACAAGGGTAATATTATGGGGTACTTTTAATTGTTGACTCGCAACTAAACCCAAAAATTATGTTTCTTATAAAAAAATGTGTATATAATGTCCTTGGCTTAAGTGAATTCTGGAACTCACAATGACATACCTGGATTGAGAAGCACATACAGAATAAAAAACAAAAATATTTTAGGTAGGCGTGCAATGAGTTGCTTACATTTCTGCCTATGCGATGCGCAAATATTATGCAAAAATTAAGTTTTTTGGAGGTAAAAGTAGTAGAAAAACAGTTTTCTGTTTTGCCTTGGGGAACAAACATAACTTAAGAGGTGAAGATTTTGGTGGATAACACACACACACTACACAATATATATACATATATATCAAACCGTAAATTGCCACAGTATAACAGTTAAATGAAGATTTAT
Source organism: Hydractinia echinata (assembly GCA_030067915.1). Taxonomy (NCBI): domain Eukaryota; kingdom Metazoa; phylum Cnidaria; class Hydrozoa; order Anthoathecata; family Hydractiniidae; genus Hydractinia; species Hydractinia echinata. The sequence goes on from JASGCC010000210.1 coordinate 414,912, forward strand.
GTCAGCAATTTTGGTTTACACGTAAAAATTTGAGTTAAAAAAAGCTAAGAAACACCTAATAGTCTGGGATATCAATAAAAGCCAGATCAACATAAAGTTAAATACTATTTTGTATCATGTATAGTTTGACAATGATACAATCCTGCAGAGCGGGTGACAAATACTGCCTTGCAAATATTACATAGAAGTTCTCTTTTGTTATGAAAAGATTTTTTGTGCTCTTTCAAATACCGTACTTGTTTAAACCGTTTTGTTGGCTCGCATTTAATACACATAAATACGTTTTCAGTGGCCACATTGAAATCAACTTGGTCATTTAGTTTATTGGATGATTTGGTATAGCGGCAATTGTGTCTCAATAAATTAGATCTAGTACTATATCGCTTCTTGCATAAATCACATGAAAAACATTCTGAATCAACAACAGATACACTACCAATATGTACTTTAGTTTTATGATACTTCATCCCAGGATAGCTTTGAAAGGTTTTTGAGCACTCGTCACAGTTGTTAGAATTTGAATGTTGAATGGTAAATGAGACAATTGTTTTTACAGAGAAAATTATTTACTTTTTTTATTTTTACTTTTAGTGGGACTTGAAGAAAAGAATGAGAAACTTCTTTAAAAACGTTAGAAAAAGAAAGTGCGTCAATATCGCTGAGATAGAAGAGTCAAAGATAAAGTATAGCAACAAAAAAAGCACTAGTTATCGCACCAAATGTTTGGGGAGTTAAGAACTTTTTGCCTGCTGTTGAAGAAGGAGAAGATGAAAGGACAATATTTTTACATATTGAAAAAATGAAGGAACAGTTTCACCTTCATCCCTACAAACGAAAAATGAGTGTTGTAGAGATTGGTATGACACGGACATTGTCTAAAAGGCGTGAAATGATTTTTTCAGGAAAAAGTGTAGCAGATATCATTGATGAGTTTCCCTTTTTATCTGATAGTAAGCAGGTAAGATTATATTCATGAATTTAATATGTGATGCTAAGCCTTGGAAACAGAGTGTTGTTATATTTTAAGTTTAAAAGCAAAAAAAAAAAATTTTTATTTTTATTTTTATGCTGATGTAACTTAATTTAGATGGTTTCTGAATTTGAAAGAACGACTGAAATAGTGATCGAAGGAAAATGGAACGAATTTTTTAGAAAATATTCTCCTGCGTTATTGAAGATAAATGCTCCAAAATCATCACAAGTTGAAGTTTTAGAGACTGAAATAAAACAACTAGCAGATGGCACAAATAATTGTAAGTTGTTTTATATTGATGATGAAGTGACAAAACAGCTGGCTGTTGTGATATAGCTTGTCTAATGACGGCTGGTTAATTATTAGAGGTTGTAACCCTCTGAAGATTCTGCATAATAGCAAAACCCTCCCTTTTAACAAGGATTCTGTCAGAAAAAATACATTGACCATTAAACAGGACGCGTAAAACAGTGGTAAAGCACAAAATACTAATAAACATAAAAAGACAACAAACAAAACAATTAGGCAATTCAAACTGAATTAATAGGCACACGTAAAATAAATAAAACTTATTATGACGAAACTATCCTTAAACGGATAAATCTTAAAATAATTCCTAACGGAACAAATGTAAACTAAAGCAGGCAACGATCTGTGCGCCAGGACTTGTGAACCTGGCTGTAGCTTTACACGTGTTAAGGGCGCCCAACACTCAGCCTTACACAGATCATTGCTGCGGTGGGTCAACCTAATGACAGCCAGCCTGTCATGACTGGGGTGATGTGCGTGGGCGTCAAACCACGAAGACAAGATAAGAATATCAAACCCCCTTGCAAAGCAAAGTGAGCAAACTCTGCCTCCCTACTGGACTGGGGTAACAAGTGGGACCGTCAAACCCAAAGACAAGACAAAAAGTCTAGCCCCCTTGCTATGCTTCTTACAGGATCTCAAGAGAGAGAAGGGAGTGAGCAAACTCCTATTTCACGGTAAACTAAACGGCCAAGGTTAGCTGGGGTAAATTAGAACCGCTAGGGAAATTTATTCCCTCCCCCAATTTGTTTTTATGGCATGGAAAAAGTTAAGTCCTGGTAAAAAATAGTATGTAACAGGATGAATTGTTCAAGTGAGACGAATTGACTTCTGAAACGCAGCGGTCGTTGCACTTAAGCCAACTGTTTCGTTGATCTTTAATAAATGCCCAGTAATGTCCTGCTTTTAAGGTACCTGAATGGTTAATTGTGGCGACTAATCTGTACTTGTTGCTAAAGGAAATTTCATCAGTAGGGTAAGAAAGCACGATTAGCTCGTGGTGTTTCGTAGGCACACAGTTCACCGATCTTGTATCCTTGAAAGAGGAACCATTAACTGAGGCATACCTAAGTAACTGAACAACAAGGATATCGCCACAACTGGAAATTTGTGTTTCAGTTGTGCTCTCCTGGTGTGATGAACACTGGGGGCAAAACCACCTGTCGTCGCCTACAAGCTGTTGCGACTGCGAAATTGCCTTGAAAGAGTCCCCTAATGACTTGCATGTTGGTAAAGTAAGAATTGTCTCCTTTTGTTCTTTAGAAGAGGAACACAAACAAGTGTTGCAAGATGTTGTTGTTGTTAGACTAACAGAGAGAAGATTGCTAACCAAGGAAGAAGATCCAATTAGTTCGTCAATGACTACGTGGAGCGTCTCAGGGACGTCTTGCTGAATGTTGTAATGAAATTCATTTTTATTTAGAGTATGCATTCTGTTCTGCAAAGCCCGCAGGAAATTGGAAGGATCGATAGGTGAACGGGAGCGATGTAAAAGGGACATATTTAGGACTATTGACTTCACTAGTGGCGATAAAAAAGAGGACTCTGATGGCAGTTGAGACCAAAGTCTTGGAAGGACAGTTAACACTTGAAGGATGGAGTTTGCATAGCATGTGTTACCTTTGTTTATCAAACCGGCGTGGGCGTTGTTAGCTTTCTGCTTGGATTTGGTCTTTAGGTCAACTGCGGGTTTTGGTAATGATGTGGCTGAATACGGACCGTTATCGACAAAAGAGTTTGATGCCAAAGAAGACACTTGGAACATACGATCGTTTGAGGTTGCGGATGTTGTTGGACTGCATTCTTGGGACCATTGCAGAGAATCTCTAGCAAACCAGATGCAAAATGATGTTTTCATGCATATGTCACCAAGTTTGCGTGCAGTTATAAATGCAGATTTGTTGGAAAAACCGAGAGTCTTTAAACAACATGTAACGGACCTAGAACAGTAACCTCTAGCACCTACTTCAACAGCGTAAAGATGTGGAGACCAACCGTTACTACGTATCACTTCGACTAAAGAGGAGTATTTAGAAAGTTTGGTACAGTGCCAGGACTCCATATTCTCCTCACAAGGACAGGTAAGTTCAATGAGAATGGCAATTTTGGAACAGTTGGAATACATGACAATGTCTGGTCTTAGTGATGTAACAGCTATATGACCAGGGAACACAAAGCTATTGTTTAAGTCAGACAGTATCACCCAGTCACTGGCGTGATGGAATAGACCTGTTGGTTTTGATCTTTTCCCAGAGGTGTATGTACCTGCTTTAACAAATGGTATCTTAAACAATTTACTTTTCGGAGATGGTTTAAGTTCTGACAAAAATTCTTTGAGGCTTAGAAGAAGCTCACAAAGAACAGAATCATGTCGGAAAGTTAATCGGCCTTGAGTAAGGGCAACCTTGCAAGAACCTAAGACATGTGTACTAATTTTTGTGGGTCAAAAAATATTACATTTTACAGGTATTACATAATTTTGAAATATTCACGGATTTGGAAATTTAGTAATCTAGCTTTAATAATCATTGTTACATATTTATAGGTATCGTCATCTTTTATGCCATGATATTGATACCATCGTTACTGCGTGAAGACGCTACAATAATGTTCGAAAATTTCAAAGCGCGAAACCATCCCCAAATTCAATGCAATGCGACCGTCAATACTTTAGTTGATGTTTTAAAAGCATCAAGTTTTAAAATATTCGTTGATGGTTTGAAAGTCAGTCAGTCAGTCTAATGATTTCATGACTGATGTACCCATGTACTTTAGTACGTTTTATATATTCAACCTTATGTACCCGAAAGGACTTAATGGCACATTGATGTTTTTACAGAAAGAGGTTATGAGAATACATGATACAGTTACACCTATTTCTAAAGTTATTAACCTAATAAAAAAGTTGAATAAGAGTTAAATGTTTTGTACATAAGATTAAAGCTAGAAAAATTATCAGATTTTTGTAAATATTTTACCCTGGAACACCTAAAAATTGAAATGTTTCGTGCAGTTATAAAAAAAAATATTAGATTTTTGTATATATTTTACCCTAGAGCACCTATAAAAAGTTGAAAAAAAGTGAAATGTTTCATATAGTTATAAAAAGAATTATTAGATTTTTGTATATATTTTACCCTAGAGCACATATAAAAAGTTGAAAAAATGTAAAATGTTTCATCTATATAATAATAAGCCAGTTCCGTGTCTCTGTGACAGGCAAAGTTGATATCGTCATTTTCCTTTGATGTTGCCGAAATTCTCTTTGAAGTCGCCGAAAAAATTATGTCCATTTTGTTAGCGGGTTTACTTTGTTTACGTCACGTGATGAAAACGACTCAATTTGATTTGCTGAAATAAATTTAACGGCTAACTTTCCAAAAATGGTGTCCCTCGACACGGAAAAAAACACAAAAGAAAGGTTCCTTCGTCTTGAAAAAAGTGATTCAGAGAAAGAAAACTCTAAGTAAAGAAGTAGAAGCAGAAAAATAAAGTGAAGAGCGGAGCTAGGAAGTAGTAAAGTAAAGTTAGAAGTAAACTCTAAGTAAAGAAGTAGAAGTAGAAAAATAAAGTTGAAAGCCACAAGAAGTTACTTCGGAAGTGAAGAGTGGAGCTAGGAAGTAGTAAAGTTAGAAGTACAAAATGAATGCTAGAGTTTCAAGTGAATTGGAATTGAGAAAAAGTAAGAACTTTTATATTTTTAGACGTTCCGTTTTTATATGTAACGCACTTAAAATTGTCAAAAAGAATCGCATTCTCAAAAAAAATCCATTGGAGCTTCAAATTTATATTTTACCGCGTTTTTTATAAAAAAGCCAGTATTTGTTTACAATGGTTTGCATAATTAATGTCCTAAAATTCAAAATGCTGCATAAAGCTGTTAGCTGGCAAATGTGCCAGCGAAATGGAAAGTTTTGGTTTGTTGAAATAACTGCAAATGTCATAATTTTTACATTGCTATTGTTTTCCTCTATATGTGTTGTACTAAGGCATAAATAACTAGCTATAGACGTAGCTAAGTATCCCCAGCTTAAGTATATTTAACTGGGTGTGTTAGGTATTGTTTAGTTAGCTAGCTAGCTAATGTCAATGTTAGCTTCAAGGCTCCATCCCATAGCTAGCTCTAATCTATGAGTTTTGTTGTTATTCCTCTTTTTTTAGGTATTTATAGCTACCTTAGTAGTCAAACTTCTCTTCTTTTTTGAACACGAATTATGATGTAACAAGCTAGCTACAAAATCTTTCCTGAACTTTTAGGATACTGTGACACATTTTTATGCCCATGAGAATAATTTTTTCACATTTCCTGTAAACCTTACAAGGGGACCACAATATGACAAGTGGAACGAATTTTATAGAATTTAAAGTGTGTGTGTTAAGTTATTTTTTATTGTTTTGTTTCGTCATCCTGTTAAACTTTTGTAAGTCTACATGTAAAATGCCAGGTTTTTTTACAGGGGTTTTTGACATTTGATTGGAAATTTATATACGTGGGTTTATACGTGGATTAAAAAAATTTGTCAGTTCATATTGTTCGTGTTGCAAAATGCTGTTTTTTGAAATTTTGTGTAATCTTTTTGGAAATAGACCACATGCAATATATATACTGAAAGAACAAATCTTTGTAGAATCAGACTTCACTGTAAGCTGTTGCAAAGCTGATGTCTTTATCGGTAAAAATAACAGCCATCGTTTACTAATTAAGTAAAAAATAAAACGAGTTTGAAAGTTAAAAAGTATATAATTATTTGTTAAGCTTTTCGTACAATGTAAGTACATCTTAAGACTATATAAACAACTTTGTCTTTATATTTCGTATTATAAACTATTGTTTGGGAGAACTAACTGTATGTGATGTAATTTTTGCTGGAAGAAAATTCCATGGTTTCACGTTTTTGTTTTTCTTGAGAATTTTACAAAATTTTGTAGGGATAAATGTTTGCTGATGATAAAAAAATTACTTAATGTTCTGACTGAAACTGTTTTTGTTTTTTATATTTTGTAAGGACTGTATATATGCACTGAAATGACTGATTTTTTAAAATTTTGATTACGACATGCTGAATGAACTTATTTTTGTTGATTTAGATGTGTTTCTCAAAAACCGATCTGTTTTACATTTTGTGTAATCTTTTGTTTACGAACCGTATACAATGTTTCCAAAATAATGATCTTTTTTTATTCAATTTTATTCTTTGCTTATTGATTTTTTGACATTTAGGTTCAAAATTGTTGGTAAAGGGCAGTACGGATCATCATATTAAAAAAGAAAAATTTTTGTGTTCTTAACTGGTTGATTTTTACATTTTGTGTAAGTTTTTGTGGGAGAGGATGTTATGCAACTGAAATGACTGATTTTTCTAGATTTAAATTTGATGTTTTCCAAACTATGGCTTTTTCATATTTTTGTATTAAGCTTTTAAGGGAAAGACAATGTTTATAATGTTTAAAGACCTTATTTTTGTTGATTTGTGCTAACCTCTTGCAGGCCTCCTTTTTGACATTTCAGAATAAAATACTGAGGGTTTTCAACATAATCACTTATAAGATGTACATATTTGAGATGCATTATTTCTAACATTGTTATTATCCGTGTTGTGACTGTCGGTGTTGTAACTGTCGGTGTTCTTACTGTCGGTTTGGTGGGTGTTGTGAGTGTTGGTGTTGTGAGTGTCGTTGTTGTAACTTTTTATCAACTAGATTTTGCACCTTGCAAGCTGTTCTTTTTTTATTTTGTGTAAGATTTGACATTTGACATTTTGTGTAAGATTTTAAGAACATTTTTTTTTGTATATGCACTGCTGACGTCAGCAAAACATCTAAAGCAACCTATTTTTTCAATGGCCTATTGCCTAAGTGGATTTTTCCACGGGCCTTATCGACTAGTCTCTTATAATAATACGGAGCTTCTGTCTGTCTGTCTGTCTGTGTGTGACTTTTGCAAAGTGTTCTTCGCAATTTTCTTTAATAAAGTCTATAAAACATCGCTTATAAAATTGTTCTGTAATTTACCAAACTTTAATGTTAAAATAATATTGACGTCAAAGGAAAGTATATTAACATTAGTGAAGCCATTACAATGCACTGAAAACTTTGAGGCCAAATAACGTCAATGATTTTTCACCGCGTGGGTAACTAAGGACCACCTAGGATTAATTTGGTTAATTTTCCCAAACCTGTGTCCCCAAATCCGTTTCGGAATGGACGGGTTGATGACGTCATCAAAAAACCTTCAAACCCTAATATCTCTACAACCGTTTGTCAAAAGTACATAATACTATACATTTTCTTGATCAGCGTTCCAAGATCTATGCGATAACGGCAACGGGTATACAAATTTCTTAAAAAATATTTTTGGGTTTTGACGGGCCATTGCTGACGTAAGCAAAATTTTTAAGCCCTGATATCTCATTAACCGTTCATCAAAAGTACATGATCATATACATTTTCTTGATCAGCAGTTTAAGCTCTACACAATATAGAGGCAACGTGAAAACAAGCTTCTGAATTATTTTTTTGTGGATGGGTTGCTGACGTCATCAAAATTCAAATAACGCTTCTTTTTCATTTTTATCCTGCCTCAGTGGATTGTTCCACGGGCTTTATCGACTAGTATAGTTATAAAAAGAATTATTAGATTTTTGTATATATTTTACCCTTAGAGTACTTTTTAAACTGTTTTTTCACTAGGCGGATGGTTCAAAATCTCTTAAACACGTCTCCATGTTTTAATCAGCTTAGTAGTATATTTATTTTTTATGAGTTAACATTAATATTTATCTGTTCATTGTTATTTATTTTTCGTAAAGTTAACATTAATATTTATTTTTCATAAAGTTAACATTGTTATATATATTATATATATATTAACACAGGAACTTAAGACAATAAAAAAAAGCTTCAAGTTGGATTAAAATTCTTTATTTGATGTAAAAACTAAATTTTCGTTTGTATAAAACAAACTTTATCAAAGTAAGCTTACAAGAAATGATATCTACAAATGGTTATAAAAAGCTAATCTTTTATAAAGATAATTAAATGTAATAAAAATGTAATTAAAAATAGAGGTTTAATGTTGTAAAAACGAAGGAGTGCAAGCCGTAAAAATGTAAGAATGAGTGTGCATCAATATTCTATAAATACAATTAAAATTTTTACAACTTTTTAAAAACATCTACCAATCGGCAATTTTAGTTTTTTGTGTTCTACTTTATACGACGCCAATCATGATAGTTATTTAAACCTTTGTGTATGGCACATAAAGTGCCAATCCAAAATTTCTCTTTTTCAAGTAACAGACTTTCAACATTGTCTAACACATTGTCATTGTCAACGCGGTCTACTAGTATGAACTTCATAAAACGTGTTGGGTACTCATTATTGCAATAATAAAATGGCGGGCAATAAAAATTGAAACGCGTAGGGAAGTCATATCGTTTAAGAATGATAACCTAATGAGTGTCAATATGACACCCTTAAGAGGGTCTATAAAAAAAAGAAACGCTTAAGGGAGTCATTTTTTTGTTGCTTCCGTGAGAACCAAAAGGGAGTCATTTCTGAAATTGATAACTAAAAGGGAGTCAAAAAATAAACGCGTAAAGGAGTCAAAACGACGCCTTCTGGGAGTCGCCACAAGCACTCTTAAATGACTCCCGTAAGTTTCTCAAAATGACTCCTTTTAACCCGTCAGTGCTACTACAAATGTTGATGCCCTAATCTCGCAACATTTCTATGAAATATGACAGTTCACTAGTGTTTTAATTCTAAAATCTGGTCGTTAAAAGAAATCAATATTGTCAATATTGTATTGTTATAAATACGTTATATCCGATACAGTAGACACTTATACTTAGCTTCCCTGGAGGTATATACAGAAATAATTTAACTTGATTGGAAGACCTATAGTAGACTTAATCGCCTAATATAATCCACACTTGAGAATGATTTTAAAGTAATGTTGATTTTCTTAAAAATAAGAAATAAAGAAAATAAGTTTTGTTAAGTGTGTGATACATGCCAAGTCTTCATCCAAACATCAACTGGCAATGAATATTGGAAATGAACATGGCGGTCACTATACTTATGCTTGGAATAAACTGTATCGAAAAGACATTCAAGACGAAGACCTTTTAATGTGGTTAGGTAGAGGTCGTGGTGCCTGATGCATCAAAAATTTAAAACGATGTGGAAGTCATTCAGGTTATCGAAAGAAGGATATAGAGTGAGTAGTTTATGGATGGAAGGACGAGTATGAAATGCTTCTTCAATCTAGGCGTTTTGTTGTCTGGTGATGGAAAAAGTTTATATTCTATTACAAATGTTGATGCCCTAATCTCGCAACATTTCTATGAAATATGACAGTTCACTAGTGTTTTAATTCTAAAATCTGGTCGTTGTCCTGAGTGGTAAACAACAAAAATAATTTATATCCGTGTTTTATTGTTGACATGGCCTAGCAGTGTCAATGAATATGACGTAAAAAAATTGGCTGTGCATTGTCACCTACCTCACGGTTACCGTAGGATTCTTTATTGTTGTTTGTTGGCAGTTTAGCTACCAGTACGATTTCCGTTACTACTATAAGCAGCGTTCAGCAGCTTGATGGTGATGAAGGAGGACTTGGCTACAGAGCCATGACGGCTAAAATGAGGCAAATAAATGAATTGTGTGTTCCCAGAGATATTGCGTATGCTGCAATGACCACAATAGATCAAGAAGGATTGACAAAACGACGACTTGTCATGAAAGGTGTAAATTGCTTTTTATCTGTAGATGACCATAATGATATGATGGGCTTCCAAAACTCTAGTTTTCCTATCGCAATTTATGGAATGATGGATCCAGCAAGTCGGAGAATGTTAATGTGAAAATGTTGGAAGAGTAATAACCATATAGAAAAAAGCTTGTCCCCAAAGTTGTTAAAGTTGACAAAAATTTAAGGTTCTAAAATTGTAAAACAAGTTGTCAGATGTTGAAGAGAGACTCCCAATGAAATTGTTTAAGATTTATTGTTTCACCACTACCCATTTTAAATATAGATATGGGAATGAACATGGGTCTTAGATGACTATATTATACTGTTGGGTAGTTGAGCCACCTTATCAGTGAAAAAAAGTCAAAAATCTTTGAAGCTCTTTTTTTAGATTTAGCCCGATTTTTCATCATTTTTTAGCCTTTTTAAACAGATTTCGCAAATAAAATTACTTTACAGATATGTTTGTGGGAAGGCTAGGGCACTTTAACCCATGCCAATCAGTCAGTCATGACATTTAACGTATCTAATGGCTTTCCTACAAAGGTTTTGCTATGGGAAGTTAAATCTATTCATCTGCTTTTCATTGATTATATATATTCCGTCACGGCGCAACAAAAAATCATTTCTTCTAAAATAATCAGAAGAATTATTATCACAAGTCATATTATGAACTATATAGCTTAGAATCGGCTTATAAAACATAATTATATCCTCAAACATCAATTATTTTTGACCTGGTGTTTCACGAGAATTAAATTTTCTGATTACGCAATTTTTGATCTTGAAAATACATCCAATATTAATTTTTTGAAGACATAAAATCTGTCAAATTTGAAAGTACTGATGACCCAACTATTCCTATTAATAACAGCTTATACTACACTCTTAGTGACCTTAATAAAATCAAAACTACTAAAAACAGCCTATCTATGCTACATCTAAATATTGCCTCCCTGAATGCACACTTTGATGAACTGCAGTTTATGCTGCATAATACTAGTATTCCATTTGACTTTGTTTGCCTTTGTGAAACAGGAATTAGAAAAAACACCATATCTAGTTTTGATATACCAGGCTACAACTTTTTTGAATGTCTCACCAAATCTAAAAAAGGAGGTACTCGCATCTATGTATCTAATAAACACAATGTCAAGCCTAGAACTGATCTACATATATATAAAAAGAAACTACTTGAGTCTGTTTTTGTAGAAATTGTCAAAACTAAAGGCAAAAACATAATCATCGGAACGGTGTATAAACATCCAACAATGACAATTGATGACTTCCATATTCAACTATCTAAAACTCTTGAAAAGCTAGGTCGTGAAAAGAAACAAGTCATTATTATGGGCGATTTCAACATTGACCTTATTAGAACTAACTCAGATGAAAAAGTTGCTGATTTTCTAAACCTAATGCTCTCAAATGCTCTACAGCCTCTGATTCTCAGACCAACTCGTATTACAACTCACTGAAAAACCTTAATTGATAATGTTTTTTCAAACTCTATTGATAGCCTTGCCACCACAGGCAACCTTATATGCTCAATTTCTGATCACCTACCCCAATTTGCAATTCTAGAAAACACATCACCTACCCAGCCCAGAACAAAATCACTAAAAAACGCAATATGACCAAATTCAACAGAGATGCATTCATTCTTGATGCCTTTGATATTGACTGGATCAAACTACTTGAAAAAAAAGCTGTCAAAACAAAATGCAGCTGTTCCTAAAAACTATCACTAATCTAATAGAAAAACATGCTCCCCTAAAAAAATAGAATAGTGAATAGTGAATAGTTATGAGAAACACGGATCAGCGAAAAAACCTTGGGTCACAGGAGGAATTCTAAAATCACTCAAAAGGAGGGATAAGTTATACAAAAACTAAAACTAAAAATCAAAAACAAAATAAATTTAATATTTTCAAAAACTATAGTACTCAGGGCCAGTAAAAACATATACTACAAAAACTATTTTTATGAACACAAAAATAACTTAGCCATGGCATGGAAAGGCATTAAAGAGGTAATCCATACAAAATCGAAATGCAATGACATCCCATCAGTGATTTTTGATGGGAACAAAAATATTAACACGCCTGGGGGAGTAGTTGAAACTTTTAAAAATTTTTTTGGCTCTATTGCAGAGAGCACTAAAAAGAAAATCATACAAAGTCATGCTTCTTTTGAAGAATTTCTTCCACAACCTCACACAAAATCGTTTTTTATTTCACCAACAAGTCATGATGAAGTGCTGAAACTAATATTGTCACTTGATGTCACTAAAGCTTCTGGTCCTGGCAGTGTGCCAACAAACCTTTTAAAACTCTTATCACCTCTCGTAATATCTCTCTCATCTGATTTAATCAATGAATGCATTAGTGCTGGGGTTTTTAGTTCCTGGTAACTATAGACCTATCTCTCTATTGTCCAATGTAGGGAAAATATTTGAAAAAATTATCCACAAACGTCTCTATGAATACTTTGAAAAAAAACAATCTCCTCTATCTTAATCAATTTGGCTTCGGGAAAGGATATAGTACTACACATGCTCTTATTCAACTAACAGAAAATATCAGAAATGCCTTAGATCACAACCAATATGCAGCTGCTGTATTCATAGACCTTCAGAAGGCGTTTGACACTGTTGAACATAAAATTCTGATCAAAAAATTATTCAACTATGGCGTTCGGGGGGTAGCTAACTCATTCTTTAGTTCCTATCTATCAGAAAGAAGTCACTCTGTAGTAAATGAGGATCACATCTCAACAGGAATTGTTAATAAACATGGAGTGCCTCAAGGTTCTGTCCTGGGACCCCCTCTTTTTCTAATTTAAATAAATGACCTCAACAAAGCCATTAAACACTCAACATCCTTCCATTTTGCTGTTGATACAACCTTGCTGTACTGCAACATATCTTTAAAAAAAATAAACTCTAAAATCAATGAAGATCTAAAACTACTAAGTTCATGGCTCAGAGCTAAAAGATTAGTCTAAACGCAAAAAAAAACTGAACTGGTTCTCTTTCGAACCAAAGAAAACAAACTAATTTCCAAAAAGCTCAACTTCAGACTAAGTGGTCAAAAAATTAATCTGTCAAAATCTGTCAAATATTTAGGCGTTACTCTAGATGAACACCTAACTTGGAGAGAACATCTCCACAATCTAGCAGTTAAACTATCGAGAGCTAATGGTATCCTAGCGAAAATCCGGCACTATGTTTCTCATGAAACATTGTTGTCAGTGTACTATGCAATCTTTAACTCACATATCCAATACTGTCCGCAAGTGTGGGGTTTTATCACAGAGGATTTAGCCAAAACAATAATCAACCTACAAGACAAAGCTCTTAGAATAATTTACTTTAAAACACCAAGAGATCCTGTCGAACCTTTATTTCAAAATAGCAAAGTCCTCAAACTTCGCAATCTCATTAAACTTTGATCACAAACAAGATGCTCTTCCAAAAGCAGGGTGTGAGGCACACTACACCAGAGCTAAAAATTGGGCCATCAAAATACATGCTACCCGTACCATAAAATATGGTACTTACTCAGTAAGAACCCAGGTTGGGAGAAACTGGAATGACCTTATCCCCAAGTTAAAACTTAAGTTGGGCATCAGTAAACATACTTTCAAAAAAAAAGTCAAAAAATATCTCTTGGAAAACCAACAATAAAGTCATCTCTTAAATTTTAGTATGCTACAATAAATTATACTGTAAAAACAATCCATTGGAACATATGTCTTGAACCTTTGTCTCCGTAATTTCCTTTCCGTAAGCTATCGAATTTTGAAGATTAGAGTGAGCTTCACTGATTGGTAAAGTCATCCTATGGACTCTCATAGTCCAACCAACAAGAATATTATTATAACTCCTTTCCGGTAACCGTGGTGTTCTTCTAGCTCTGCTACGTACACGGTTTTCCCCTCGTCTGTCCATTATGTTTAACCACAACCGTAACTATACACATGTAACTATATGAATAAGGTGTTCCATAATCAGTTAGTCTAAACAAAAAAGAAAGTTATATTTTATTTATTTATTTTTAAGAAAAAAAACGAAAACATATGTAATTTATATCTTTTATAGATTATTTATAGCATATTGACTAGGAACATCACTGTAATGAGATAGCCGAAAAATACATATATATCTTATCTTATCTATCTTATCACAAAGGTTAGATTATTTTAATGACGGCCTGTCCCTATTTTATTGGAGCAAAATATGACGCAAAACTAACGACTTCAAAGATGGCGGACGCAAAACCGTCGCTCCGGTATAAAAGAAGAAAATAAATCGGAAAAGAAGATCAAAGGAGACAAAAAGCAAACGAAATTTGCAGAAAAGGTGATTGTCTTCATTGGAGATCCTTCCACAGCGCTATTTTCATTCTCAAAAATGCCGAACGAAGCTGAACCGGCCGAAAATCGAAATCAAGCTATCGTAAACAATCTTGTGGCGTGCGAGAGATGTGGACAGAGAAGATTCCGTTCGCAACGTGGTGTCCTGCAACATCTTCCACATTGCAATGGACCACCTCAACCACCTCCTCCATGTGGGGTCAGCTCAACGGTGACCAAGCTACCCGCGAATTGAAAGAATGCTACGAAAAGGTCGTTTTTTGGCGAAAAAACATCTTCATGCTACCAAAAGGAGCTAGCGGTAAAGATTACATCAGAGAAACGACCCGCTTAATAAATGGATGGACAACCGAAAGCCCCATCAAAGAGTGTGCGATGTATGCAATCCATGTCATGCCCGCTCTTCTCCTACAAAAGCCTGCGAAGACATCAAAAAGCCGTCACCACGTCGAGGCGTTAACCAGACGACTAAAACTTTGGCAAAACGGTGAATTCGACCAGCTATTTCGAGAAGCTGACACCCTTCAAAAGAGACTGCCTAAGATCGAGCGAAAAAAGAACATCAACGTGATTTCACGAAAATTCGGAGATCACGTATCAAAAGGCAATCTAAATTCGGCCATCAGGGTCTTGACGAACAATATGGAGGGAGGTATTTTGAACGATCAAACGAAAGCGTTGCTCAAAGTCAAACATCCGGAAGGTCGTAAAGCTCAAGAAGACGTTAAATTGCAAGTTAATTCCCAACCGTCGAAAATGTTATATTTGTTGTCATCGACGACTCGATGGTTTTGGAAGCTGCAAAGATCACTCGTGGTGGTTCTGGACCTTCAGGCTTGGACGCTGATGGCTGGAGACGAATTCTTGTTTCCAGAGACTACGGAGAAACCGGCACAGACCTCCGAAAAGCAATCGCATCACTCATCAGAAAAGTATGCTCCGTCGAGTTTAAAGACTCATCACTGGCGCCACTTTTAGCTTCACGACTCGTACCCCTCAACAAAAACCCAGGACTCCGACCGATAGGAGTGGGAGAAGTGTTACGACGAATTATGGGAAAAGTCGTCATGGCGGCTTTCTCAGAAGATGTTGTACGTGCAAATGTGTGGTCGAAGCTCGGGAAGCGAGGCAGCAATCCATGCAATGAGACAAATGTATTCAAACGACTCAACTGAAGCAGTCATCCTCGTAGACGCAGCCAATGCCTTCAACAACATCAATAGAGAGGCACTGATCCACAACATAAAGTATGCTTGCCCCGAAATCGCAACATACGTTTCGAATTGCTACGCGAATCCTGCAAGACTCTTCGTCATTGGTGGTCTTGAAATATCATCTCAAGAAGGCACAACTCAAGGCGACCCGCTTGGTATGGCTATCTACGCTTTGGGTGTAACGCCGATGCTGAACATCCTCCTGCTTCGTATTGGCAATCAGCACAATCGAATGGTTGCAGCAACTGGAACTTTGGAAGCGTTAAAGCAATGGTGGGATCATCTCCTCAAAATTGGTCCGTCGTATGGCTACTTTCCTCAACCGACCAAGTCATGGCTGATCGTCAAATCTGATCAACTAGACCAAGCACGTCAAACCTTTGCTGGAACCCAGATCAAAATCACATCAGAAGGCGAACGACATCTTGGTGCTGTGATTGGTACTGATGAAAATAAAAGTCAGTACATCAACAAGAAGATCGACGACTGGACGCAAGAAATCAATCTGCTAGCTGAAATTGCAGCAACGTATCCTCAAGCTGCTTACTCAGCCTACGTTAGTAGCTACCAACACAAGCCGACGTACTTCCTTCGCACCATCCCATCAATCAGCGACGAACTGAAGAGAGTTGATGAAGCAGTTCGACACAGACTCATCCCATCCTTGACTGGTGGACGAATCATCAACGATCATGAACGAGTCATGTTGTCCTTCATGGGACTGAAGATCTTCTCCGAAGAATCAACTAACGACCATCACGATTCGATGAGTGCAACTGTCATACTGCAAAACCAGATACTGCAATCAGAAGTCTGCACAACGAACGTCAACAACGAAATCAGGCGAAGCTACGAGCTTTCCTGTACGAATCCGAGGACGAGACCAAACGGATGATGGAGACACTAAACCAAAAATGTGTATCAAATTGGTTGACGGCCATCCCAATGAACGAACAAGGATTTGAGTTAACGAAGCAAGAATTTTGGGACGCCATCAGCATCCGTTACAACTGGCCACTTGATTGAATGCCATCAACTTGCGCGTGCGGGTCCTCGTTTGACCTAGCACACGCGCTCTCGTGCAAGAAAGGTGGATTTGTGTCATTGAGGCACAATGATGTTAGAGACATTACGTCTAAACTTCTGGAGGAAGTTTGTCATGACGTAAGAACAGAGCCCATTCTAAATGAACTCAATAAAGAAGACCTGCCGAGGCAGGCAAATGTCTTACGTGAAGCAAGACTGGACATAAGCGCTCTCAGTTTTTGGAATGCTGGCCAAAGAGCATTTTTTGACGTGAGGGTTTTCAACCCGTTCGCTCGAAGGTACGGCAAAACAAAAATTGAGAACTGCTTATTGTCTAATGAGAAAGAAAAGAAGAGACAATATTGCAATCGTGTTCTTCAAGCTGAGAACGGGACATTTTCACCGTTAGTTTTTGCGGCAAACGGGGCTATGGGACGAGAGTGTACAATGTTTTACAAACGTCTCGCAGAAATGATTTCAGATAAGAGACATGATACACTTTCAAAAGTCACGAGTAATATAAGAACTGTTATATGCTTCTCACTTTTAAGATTGACGGTGAGATGCATTCGTGGATCAAGAGGTAGAGTGCGACTCCCTCAAGATGAAATTTAATAATAATAAAAAAAAAATTATTATTCTAGGGCAATTTAGATTTGTTTTATAGCATGCCGGGAAAGCCTCCGGAGTTATTTAATTGTATTAGGCTAATGCTTTAATTTGAAATATTGTGATACTATTAAAAAAAAAATAGATAGACCGAGACCGAGAAAGATGGCGGACGCGTTTTTTATCGCGAAGTAGTACTAGGGGATGGATTTAGGTAGGTTTTGGGGTTTCGATCGTCAAACCCCCGCTTCCACCACCTCACCCCTACCCCCAGCCTCCACCCTCCCAAAATCGGAAAATCCGACGGCATCCGAAAACAAATCCGAAACCAATCCGATTCCGACAAACCCGATAATTCCAGCGCATGCGCACAAACCGATAGTGATATTGCTGACATCAACTAAAATCAACGCATGCGCAGTTGAGTAGGGGAAAGTCCCTTACTCGACCTTGCTAATTGAAATTGAAAAATCCTCAAAATAAAGGATGAATACTCACACGCAGGACATGTTCAATATGATTGATGAACGGAAACCTGAGGCACGAGCACCCCTGGATACTCGCGTATATTCCGGACCATCTCAAGACCGGGGAAGTGTACATTAGGGCGGTTCGATCGCATCCCTTGTTACTCAGGCTTGTCCCAGACCATTTCAAGACCCGGGAAATGTGTACCATGGCCGTTGAACGGGAACCCGTGATGCTCGAGTTTGTTCCGGAATGTTTCAAGAGCCGAGAAATGTGCACCAGGGCGATTGAATGGACTCCCTGGATACTCGCGTATATTCCGGACCATCTCAAGACTCAGGAAATGTGGACCATGGCGGTTCAAGATAATCCCCTGGTGCTCAGGGATGTTCCGGGCCGTTTCAGGACACAGGAAATGTGTATCAGGGCGGTTCACGAGGAAAGATGGCGGACGCGTTTTTTATCGCGAAGTAGTACTAGGGGATGGATTTAGGTAGGTTTTGGGGTTTCGATCGTCAAACCCCCGCTTCCACCACCTCACCCCTACCCCCAGCCTCCACCCTCCCAAAATCGGAAAATCCGACGGCATCCGAAAACAAATCCGAAACCAATCCGATTCCGACAAACCCGATAATTCCAGCGCATGCGCACAAACCGATAGTGATATTGCTGACATCAACTAAAATCAACGCATGCGCAGTTGAGTAGGGGAAAGTCCCTTACTCGACCTTGCTAGTTGAAATTGAAAAATCCTCAAAATAAAGGATGCATACTCACACGCAGGACATGTTCAATATGATTGATGAACGGAAACCTGAGGCACCCCAGGTTCCAGACCATCTTGTGACTCAGGAAATGTGCACCAGGGCGATTCAGGAGCACCCCTGGATACTCGCGTATATTCCGGACCATCTCAAGACCGGGGAAGTGTACATTAGGGCGGTTCGATCGCATCCCTTGTTACTCAGGCTTGTCCCAGACCATTTCAAGACCCGGGAAATGTGTACCATGGCCGTTGAACGGGAACCTGTGATGCTCGAGTTTGTTCCGGAATGTTTCAAGAGCCGAGAAATGTGCACCAGGGCGATTGAATGGACTCCCTGGATACTCGCGTATATTCCGGACCATCTCAAGACTCAGGAAATGTGGACCATGGCGGTTCAAGATAATCCCCTGGTGCTCAGGGATGTTCCGGGCCGTTTCAGGACACAGGAAATGTGTATCAGGGCGGTTCACGAGGATCCCTGGATGCTCGGGTTTGTTCCAACCGCATTCAGAACTCAGGAAATGGTTGATAAGTACGGGCTCAAATAAACGATGACTACGCGACACTGTGATGACTGTGAAGCGGCCCTCGACGAGTACGACAGATGTCGCTGTGGACGCAGACTCCTGATAAAGACCAAGCTGCTCTGCTGGTACTGCTATCAAGAATGCATCACTTATAATGGAGGCAGTTGTCCTTGCACTGAGACCACTTAGAGAAATCCTAGTTGAGATTTCAGCATCCAAATAAAAAAGATGTTGAAATTCGGTTATAAAATTGTTAAAACCATGGACTTTTACAACAATACAACTCCGCTAAATATCGAAGAAGTGAACCTTGAAAACCTTATGATGAGCGACCCCATTCCAGCAAACAAAGGCAAGGATGAACGATTCGTTATTGGTTATCAGGCTACAAACGGCAACCTAACAACACTACTGCTCAAGATCCCTGAAAAGGTCTATTCCAGGGGTGTCTCGTGCTACTCTGAAGACTCCGCGCTCACGATGTCCTTCGATCTTGGTGAATACCCCGAGTGGTTAGAAAAATACGAGAAAATCCTGAACAAAGTGGCTTACTTAGGGGGATGTCCCTTAACTAGCACCAGCGTGAAAAAAGGTCGATACCTGAGCACTAAACTCAAGACGTGGGATGGTAAAGTTAGAACCAACTTTCACAAGAAGAAGGTACCGCAGGATGACTGCGAGTGTAAGGCCATCGTGAAGCTGGCGAGTATCTACAGGCAAGGTTGTAGTTATTACATGCAAGACCTATCTCGAGGAATGCAAATACAAAAAGGTCGACCAGTATACGGCTGCTTGCTTCTTTAGTGACTCTGATGACTCTGATGATGACGATATCGAGGGCTTCACTGTCTTGTAAGTCTTTGCTCGTTGTGTGATTGAACTCCAATCACACAAAACAAACATGAAGGTTACAGAACTCATGAAAGAAGCAAAATCACTGGGCTTAAAGAGCTACTCAACTCTCAACAAAGCCAAGTACAAGGACGCCTGAACACAAACAGACGGGCCCTATTGTGAGCCTTGTACAAAAATGGCGTGCCAGAAAAATCTCGAACAGCTATCGAGAGAGCTCGCTGAAAAACAGAGACATGTTGTACATGACTGCGGGCTTGTCATCGATCAGGACACTGTAGAAGTGCTCGAAATTGTATAGATGATCTAGTATGTTGTTCAACATATTAGACTAAGAATATTCAGGTGGTTCCTCTAAGTAGAGCCCACATACTGTGCAGATTGAAGTTTTTTTAACAGATCATCCTTGGCTTCCTCGCGCCCCTTCGCGACAAGCTGCTGTCTCTCCCGATCATTGATGGCATTCACGGCTTGTTTCGTGCGTTGACGGACTTGCTCCTTCAGCAGCATGTATTTTTGCTTCTCCTGCATAATCAAGCTGAATTCATAGTCGCTGATCACCCCATTCTCAACAGCCTTGCTGATGAGGTCGACAACAGAGTTGAGCTTAGTCTCTGCGAGTAGTCTTATACTCTCGTGCTTCTTTGATTTGACATCTAACCTCTTCCCCGCATTCCGCAGACCTGCTTGTCCCAACCCCACAGCGATTGTGATACCCCCATCGCTACAGCCAGCGGTACCCCAATCCCTGAGAGCATACTGCCGATGCCAACACCCGAGGTGATGACACTTATAGCTAGTAATCCATGATCGGTATATCTCACCCATGTACCATGCATTTTGAAGCTTTTGGCGAGTTTATCCCGCTCTTTTGATTCATTGCGGAGGTACTGCTCTACTTCTTCGACCTTCTTGAGTCTGTACACTTGGCTTTCATCAAGCTCCCCCTCGGGAGCACTCGGTAAACTAGGGTATATCTTTCCAATTTCACTCATATTTATTCTATAAGCAAGTGCATTGTTAAGCCTGTGAACAAAATGTTCCTATCGTGGTATTCGTCCGCTAGCATGAACTCCAAGCGATCTGTGGAGCTCCTCAAAGGAAGGTAGATTGGAGTGTCAAAACTCCACGTTAGCATGTCTCCCCAAGCGTTTAGCTCTTTGAATCAGTCTTCCGTGGAGAGCGGACGTGTTTAATCTAAAAGAAAATGGCGGATTTTACAGAAATTCTGACTCTGTTGAATAAACTTCGATTGAAAAGGAAAGGCCAGAACTTAATAAATATCGCAGAACTGGCAACAAAGACATGCAACTGGACAGAAGATAAAACTGTAGAAGAACTGGAGAAGGCAGAGAAAGAAAATGTGATAAAGAAATGGACGGTAAATAATCGTACTTCCTATCGTTCGACTAAAGAGGTAGTCCGTATTGTCGATAACACAGACAGCTGTGCCACTCAAACAGAACAGGATAACATGGATTATGGTGATTTTCAGTCTGATTTTATCGATTTTAAGAAACATGTTTTTCAAGAGTTGAGTTTTTTAAAATCCTCTTGTAAATATTCATCTCCAACACCTGAAATTAATCATGATTCTTTTGTGGTGCATTGTTTAAAAAACCACATAAGTTCTCTAGAGAGGCAATTAGCGGATAAACAAAAAACTATTGACAGTTTATTAGGTGCAAAAAATATTTTACCGCATATCGAAATTGGTAATAAAAGTTTAAACGATGATTTTAAAAATTCTACAAATAAAACATCTACAGAGAAGTCGAAATCTCCTGTTAAAAATAAATTAAATATATATGATCGTAAAATTACAAACGATCAAAAAAATGTAATCATTGGAGACTCGATGTTAATTGGTTTGGTTGAAAAAGGTTTTAAAGAAAATAAAGTGTCGATTAAAGCGCACTCTGGAGCTTCAACAGATGATATCTATCATTACATAAAACCCGAAATTAACAAATCCCCTGACGTAATAATAATACACGGTGGAACAAATGATTTGTCGAAAAACATCAAAACCGTGGACAACTTTAAAATGATACATGATTATCTCAAAGTTCACTCTCCATCTACAAGGTTAGCTATTTCTGCTTTAACTACAAGAAAGGATATACAAGGTTTTGACAACAAAGTTACAGAATCAAACAGTCGATTAAAAAAGTTTTGCGTAAAAAATGACATCGATTTCATTAGTAACAACAATATTGATGATTCGTGTTTAAGTACAAAGAAATTACACCTGAACAAGAAAGGAAATTCATACTTGGCAAATAATTTTATTAACTATCTTAACTATCTGAAAGATTGACAATATTCTGGTTCAATTCGAGATGCAAATAATAGCGAAATCATTGACAGCACTTATGTTGATCGTGATGATATCAGTGCTTTTATGAAAGGTTTGAGGTTATCTCATCCAAAAAATGTTATCTTATCTTACGTAAATGTTAATTCGATTAGGAATAAACTGGATGACTTGGGCAATGTAGTCTTACAAAATGTAGATGTTCTTTGTATAGCTGAAACTAAGCTTGACGAATCTTTTCCTGAGGGGCAGTTTATGCTAGATGGCTACAAAAAACCATACAGGCTAGATGTAACAGCCTCAACTGGTGGTCTTTTGACATATGTTAATTGTAACATCCCTTCCAGGCAATTAAATTCTTTCCTAACTCCGCCGGACATTCAGTGTATTCCAGTTGAATTAAACTTACGTAAGCAAAAATGGTTAATTTTGACTATATATCGAAATCCTTCCCAAAATTTACGTTATTTTTTGGACCATATATCTGCTTTGTTAGATTTTTATTCTGAAAATTACGAAAATATAATTATTCAAGGAGATTTTAACAATGTTACAACTAGTGTAGAGATCTCTTCATTTATGGCTGACCATGGTCTTTACAGTTTGATAAAAAATCCTACATGCTTTAAATCAGCTGACGGACGTTGTATTGACCTGATCTTAACAAATAAAAAACACAGTTTCCAAAAGAGCCAATCATTTGAAACTGGTGTTAGTGATTACCATCATATGATTTACACTATGCTAAAGTCAACATTTGTTCATATACCTCCTAAACAGGTTGTCTATCGTAGTTTCAAAAAATTCTCTGAAGACGCTTTTTCAAATGATCTTAAGGCAAGTCTTGTGACATCCCAAAGTGGAAATTTTACCTCTTTTAATGAAATGCTCTCAAATACTCTTAACAGACATGCCCCCTACAAAAAGAGAATCATACGGGGAAATAATAAACCCCATATTAGTAAAAAACTTCGGAAAGCCATAATGAAGCGTTCTCGACTAAAAAATATTTATAAAACAAGAAGCGTTAATGACTTTAACAAATATAAAAGTCAACGGAATTATGTAGTAAATCTGAACAAACTTTCAAAGAGACAGTTCTTTGAAAAGGTTGATCGTAATAAAACGAGCAGCAGTTCTAAAGATTTCTGGTCAGCTTGTAAACCCTTTTTTAGCAACAAATGTATTTCAAATGAAGCTGTCTCTTTGATTGAAAATAATATTGTTGTTCAGAATGAAAAAGAAGTTGCAGATATTTTTAACGATTATTTCACGAATGTTACGTCTTCTCTAGGCATTGTCAAGTGGAAAAATGATTATGTTTGCACTGAGTTATATCAGATCCTAGATAAGTATTCAGATCACCCGAGCATTAACAACATTAAGGATTTATATAATGACGGATCTACTTTCAAATTCTCTCATATTCACCCATGGGAGACTTATCAAGTCATTATGAGTATGAACCCAAAAAAACAACTAGTGGTCAAATTTCAACTAAAGTTCTCCAATCTGTTGCTAGGATTTGTAGTGTTCCTCTAACTGATTGCATTAACACGTGTATCTTAGAAGGCACTTTTCCAACGGAGCTAAAGTTAGCTAGTGTCATTCCTATTCATAAACAGGATGACACTACTTTAAAAAAGAATTATAGGCCCATTAGCCTCCTTCCAACCTTATCGAAAGTTTTTGAAAAGCTCATCTCTCTTCAATTAAATGTTTTTTTCCAAAATAAATTTTCAAGTAATCTTTGTGGATTCCGAGCAAACTATAGTACACAGACAGCCCTGATAAATTTGCTCCATAAATGGCAATCTTGTCTTGATAATTCTGGTAAAGTTGGTACTATTCTTATGGACTTATCTAAAGCATTTGATTGTCTACCACATGAACTCCTAATTGCAAAATTAGCAGCATATGGTTTCAGTCAAAATAGCTTAAAACTTCTTAGGCATTATCTTAGTAACAGATTCCAGAGAGTGAAGATAGGATCAGCTTACAGTATGTGGCTTGAGATCCTTCTAGGAGTGCCTCAAGGTTCAATATTAGGTCCTCTATTATTTAACATATTTATAAATGATTTTTTTTTTTTTTTTTCGTTCATGCAAAGGACAGAAGTTTGCAATTTTGCTGACGACAATACTCTGTACAGTTGTGCATCATCAATCGATTCTGTTATTTCTGATCTAGAGGTGGATATGGAAAACTCATTGCGTTGGTTTAAAGCTAACCAACTCGTTGCTAACCCAGCGAAATTTCAGCTTATGTTCTTGGGCATGGATGAGAGAAAATTAGCTTTGTACATCAATCAGAAGCAAATTATTCCTTCCTACAGTGTTAAATTATTAGGAATGCATATTGACAGGAAACTTAAATTTGATATACATATAAATACTATTTGTAATCAAGCTACCAAAAAGTTGCGATGCCTGCAACGTATTAGGAAATTTGTTACAGATCAACAGGCAATACGCCTATGTAATGCGTTTGTTTTATCAACTTTTAAGTATTGTCCTCTTATATGGATGTACTGTAGCAAAACCTGTAATAATAAAGTTAATAGGGTTCACAAAAGAACATTAAGAACAGTAACTGGAGAGTATGAGTGTTCTCTGAGTGATATTCTTTTATCTACTGGCGGTGTTACAATACACACCGCAAATTTAAATATTATGTTATCAGAAATTTACAAAAGCTTGTTCGGATCAAATCCAGACTTAATAAAAAGTCTCTTTCAATACAAGAACACTTCTTACGCACTACGTAATTCGAGTGTACTGTGTCTTCCTCCAACTAAATCAGTACGTTTTGGAACAAACTCGTTGTTATTTAGAAGCTGTCAATTATGGAACTCGCTTCCTCAAAAAATAAAGTTATCTGGTTCCATTGAGGACTTCAAAAAATCGCTAGTATCTTGGACTGGACTAAAATGTTTATGTCCGCTTTGTAAATAATAGCCCTATTTATATTAGGACATATTTTCAACTTTTATTTTTATTTTCATACTATAATTTTTGTTGGTTTTAATTAGTACCTTGTAACTATCTCGTTACCAACGTTAAATAAATGTTTACTTACTACTTACTTACTTACTTTGACTGGGAGCAAGGCCAAGATATCCGATTTCTCACCATTAAACAAGCTGTGCTCGTGGTCAATCTGTGTACATTTGAGTCGTAGTCGATGATACACGTCTGTTCTATATGATCCGTCATAGTCCCCCACGGGTAATACTAGGGCAATATCATTATCCAAACCAAAGATATCTCCTAGCGTTTGATCAATTATTGCCTTATACCCCATATTAACACGAATCCTTGACACACCGTTTCTAAGTATAAACACTTTGAGTTTATCCCCGGCTTGATTATTGATAATAGCCGCGAGATCCTCAATCCAATATAATCCTTTTTCGATCTTGATATGCACCTTCAATATTGCGCCCGTTTTTTCCTGTTTAAATATCCTCAGATTCATGACGTCGAATCCATTTAACCAAGTCCCCCTGATACTGATGGATTTCAGAGCGATCCTCGTGTCCTCCCCCAGATGAGGTTTGAAAACGACCGGCTTCTCTATATCCGTAACGTACAGTTGCTTTGATGTCATCTTTGTTCTTAGAAGAAAAGATGCCTTATGTAAACATTTACTCGTATAACCCGAGGGCAAAGTATGCACCTAATCACGGGCATTATTTGGAAAGACTCAAGGGTGAGCAGCTCTACCACCAAAAAGTCGTCATTGACGCGAAGGGTTTCTCATTTACGGTAAAGTTTCCCAATATATTCGTCGACTATGAGTTCCACTCGGGTAAAAGCGTCGGGATATGGCAGAGTCACCCTTTCAGCCTCTAGTCCACACAGCTCAACTTTGCTACTTACTGCGCAACCTCCGCATGCGGTATTTCCATGCAGCATTTACAAGCCCCTTTACCCCTTGTTCGCAGCGTCTACTTCTTCCATGTGTACTTCCAAATCCGCAAAATCCTGGCAGAGCTCGAAGTGTCTTTACCGGGATCGGATAGATTTCAACGTCTCAACAACCCTTTCAATGAGCAAAAATTCCTTGCATTGGCACGTGAATTTGGTGTAAATGGCATCTCCCAGGAATGGAGGAATGAAAACCTCTTCAGTAGTTGGCAAGCCCATCGAGAAGACTACCCTGGCTCGGGTCCTAGCTATCTCGATGAGGACTCTTGGAGTCGATGGATTATCGAGACCTCCCAGGGTCCAACGCGCATTGGTATAGGGAGACTATCCCAATCCACGCGATTATACGCGTATCTCATCCTGGAGAGCCAAGCTAACGCTAGGTCAAGCATCATTGGCGATCAAGGTAGTGCTTTCGATGCACAGCGCCTATACATGACGAGCTTTGAGAATCTGATCGTCAAACCAAGCGATATAGGTAAGGAAATAGGACAATTTCAGAATGTGCTCAAGTACGCGCGTTCCAAGGTCGATTTCAGCGTGGCACATGGTGTATACATGATTCCAAGTGACACGGGCCTTCGTATTGGGGATATCGTGAATTTCACGAACAAAATCCTCATTAGCAAGGATTACTTCACCATTGGTACCAACCCCGATATTAACGCTAATGCAATAGCAAAAACAACGCAGCAACGCGGATCGCCTGGCGGCTCCACGGGAGTAACACAGTTCCATGAGCATCACCTAGCGGCTCCGCAGGAGTACACGACCCCACCTCCAAGGCAAGAAATATCTGTAATTAGTAATCAAGCCCGATCAGGTATGCGAGGAAGAGGGAAAAATCAGCATGACGATACCAAAGCTGCCTTAATCACGACGGTAGTAGGACTGATCCTTGCCTACATCTGGCTGAAAAAATAATCGCAACGTTCTAGTGTGTTGATAACATACTAGACTCGAGCTTCAGGATCTACGAGTCTTTCCCCTATCCCCAACGTATGCCACAACGAAAGCGACGGCAGCGGCGATGGCCATGTACAAATGCTTGGCTGCGAATTCAACAATTTTCGCGGCTACTCTGAAAAAGAACGAGACCACGCTGCCAATAATCCCTGGTAGGGCCGCACCTGCCTTGGCAGCCAGGTATTTGAGGAATTTGGCGAGTCTTTCCAGCTGCTTCCGCACAAAACCTTTCCCACTTGTGGCACTTCCTCCTGAGGTGCCAGCACCTCCGGTAACAGCGAGCACGATGGTGGAAATGAGCAAGCCGACAGCAGAGACTATACTCGCTATAGTCAAGCCTTGTTCCCTGAAGAGTATCTTGAGTTTTTCCAGCAGTGATTTGTCATCTACTGCCATCTTCTTCAGAGTCCTCTCGATGGCTTTTAGTTGGCTCTGAGTGTTGGATGAATGCAAACCAGCTGCTTCTTGTGCAGCTTGATCGTGGAGTCCCTCTATCTTCTTCTCGTGCTCAGCAAAATCTCTATCCCAGATGTCTATCTGTTCCTCCGTCGCTCCAGGTGTAGTCTTCTTGGTTTCGAGCTCTTCCACCTTGGCTTCCTCATTGAGGATCTTACTTTCATAGGGGGTCATCTTACTTTTCAGGAGCTTCAAGTTATCCCCAAGCGTTTTAATCTCAAGGTTGAACCCTCTTCTTTCACTCTCCGTGAAGCCGTCGAAGGTTTGCATAAGCTGCGCCAAGTTGGTGAGAATGTTTTCGAGCATCGTCACCTTTCCGATATCGTCTGCCTTTGCGTCGGCTTGAGCCATTTCGGTCAAGATCACCCGAGCCTCGGTCTCGCTTGATTTTGTAAACCCCATGTCTTGCAAGCGTCCCGCACCTAACCTGCGCCGTATCTCATCAACGCTCCTCAATTCACCATTCTTTTTCGTGAGCTCTATCCCATCGAAAAGAAGCTGTTTTCCGCGTTGCTCAAAATCGTTGTACCATCTCGCGCTTGGTTGGCCCAGCTTCTTGGCGAGCAAATTGTAAAGATCATCAATCTTCCTCGTGTACTTAGCGTGGTGTCTGTCTCTGCCGTCTCGGTCGCTTCCGTCCCTGTGCCGAACACCGAAAAGTCCGTAGTGTCAGAACCCGGTAATCCGGCTGGGTCCCAGGAAAGATCCTCAGTGGGCTCAATATCAGCCGCGTGCGTGAATCCTGGAATATCAGTCATTTTTATTCAACCCTCATAACGCTACTAATAAACATGTACGGAACTGAGCTTGATCCATATGGAGAAATCAAAACTATGCTGGCTATAAAGGGGGAGAGACAGAGTGTGAACGTAAGCCATATCCCCAGCACAATCAACCAAAATGAGAACCTAAATGTTGATATACCAAACATGGTATAATGGTATATAATAATGTCATTTGCCCTAGCTCTCTTAAGCTCCTCTTTGATCTGGAGCTAGCAGGGACCAATACGAAGCATACCATTGTTAGCAACATTGGCAAGGCCTTGGTGCAAAACCTGCGCATCACGTTGAATAGTAGAGAGGTGCAGAACATTGACGATTACAACACCCTGGCGGTCTACAGGGACTTGAGGCTGCCCAAATTTGATCGTGAGAACAACCTCATTCTGGAAGGCATCAACCCCAACGATGGTACCATCAGAGCCCTCCAGGTAAAAGCAACGGACCATGTCGGTACGCACGAGGAAAAAGCGATCGTGAAGGCGTATGGCAACACCTTCTGTATACCGCTAGGCAAGATGTTCTCTCTAACGAGAGACTTGCCTTTTTACCCGAGAGGGCTGAACGACAGGCTGCAGTTCGTCCTGCACTTCGCACCCTATAGCGCCGTCATCAAAGATGCAGGTACACCAGTATCAGGGTCTACGCCAGCCAAAGCAGCGGATGCAACTTACAAGATTACCAACATTGCACTAGAATTTGACAAAGTGTACCACGAAGGCCTAGCTAGTGTTATGATCTCGAGGTATTCAAGGCTCGCTCTGCCCTACGAGCGGGTGCTCCGCAGCAAAGTGGTCAAGATGAAAAAGTCAGACACAAGTTACAATCTCCAGATAGATACGCCATCCAAGTCTTTAAAGGGCGTGCTATTACTATTTCAAGATCCCACTAAAGTAAAACCATACTGTGGTATAAACGAGACATTTTACAACCCCAAGATTGATAAGATCGCGATCACTGTCGAAGGTGAACCAAACAAACTATACTCTCAGGCTATGCTCCCAAAAGACCATTTCAAGCAGGTTTACAACCTGCTCGGGGGTGCACACTCGACAGTGACGATAGGCCAGTTTTTCAATGAGAGATATGCGCTCTTCATTGACTTTAGAGTATCCATCGATAACAGCCTGCATGGATCGGGTAGACACTTACAGAGAGTTAGTGATGGAATCACTCTTCAGATGATTAAGGAAGCCGATGGAACCGGTGATATACTCTGCTATGTGTACCTACTGCAAGACGCTCAGCTTAACATCCTAGACGGGCGCTTCCACGGAGTGGAATATTAGAATAAACAATGGCAACTCTAGCAATCATGGCAGGAGGTGCGCTGATAAACGCGTTGGCTTTTAGTGGGTCTAATTTCCTATTCTCCAAGCTCTCAGGGCATGGTGAAGAAGAGCGGAAGCGACATGACAAAGCTGTGGAACAACTACAAGCTGCTCAAGCACAGTGGGTACGAGAGCGCCAAGCCGGGATTGACTGGCATAACAAGCAGTTGGAGATGCAAAGACAAGCAGGCAAAAGTTTGGACGAATTGGACGCGGGTATGAGAGCTTACTATATAGCGACGATCGAAAAAGCCCCAAAGCTCTCCGACAACTATACACCTTCCAAGCAACAGCAAGATGGTGAGCTGACATTCATCGTTGGTTCCCTGGCTGTTCTAGGTTTCGCGGTATACAAATATATGTAAGATCGCGGAACGTTTTCGACATGTCTACAATAAACATGTCGAAATCAATAGTTACCAAGGAAGAAGCTGGGAAACTCAGCCAAATCTATTACACTCCGGAACATCTCTGGACTGGACGGAAAGCCATCAAATTGTTCTCCGAGGAGAGTAGTCTCCCCAAAAAGAGGGTTACGCATTGGCTGACTCGTCAGCTGCTCTGGCTTAGACATATTCGAGGACCTAAGCGCATCAACTACCCGCATTTCACCATTACGAAGCCCAATGAAATGCATCAGTTTGACTTGCTCTACATGCCTCACGATTCTACTAACAGCAATACGTACAAGTACATCCTGACAGGCATCGATGTAGCTTCGCGCTACAAAGTAGCTAGGCCCCTGAGAACCAAAAAGGCCAGCGAAGTTGCCGAGATGATCAGGGACATTTACGCGAAGCCTGGAGGCCTTCAATACCCCAAGATATTCCAGTGCGACAACGGTAGTGAGTTCAAGGCAGACGTGAGCAAGCTGCTAGAGGGTAAAGGGGTCGAACTCAAGCGCGCAACTACTAAGTACCACCATACTTTTACGGCGTTTGTCGAATCCTACAACAAAGTGCTCGCGGAGAGGCTCTTCAAACATCAGGATGCACAAGAGTTGGTCTCTGACGAGCCTAGTACCACATGGTCAAAGCACTTGTACAGTATTGTCAAAAGTTTGAACAACACCAAAACTGTCATGATCGACATGAAACCTTCGAAAGCCATCAAGCTAGATGATGTCCCGCTTGCGAAAAGTGAGCAGCACTCGGAGGAAAAGCCTCTACCCGATGACGGTCTTTACTTGTATCTACTACAACCTGGAGAAGAGCACGGTGATGCTAAAAGACGCGCGACCGATGCCTGGTGGAGTAAGAAAACGTATAGACTCGATCGTATCGTGACAGGCACCCGTCTGTTGTACTATCTCGCGGATGGGCCCGAACGTAGTTTTGTGTCAGAGGAGTTGATGCTAGTACCGGAGGATGTTCAAGTACCTCCAGAGCATGTGAAAGAGTGGTAAATGTTTTTGTGGCCAGAGGGGGCTACAAAACTACTCCTGTGGAGCCGCCAGGCGATGTGACTTAGTCTTTCATTCCGCGAGTGCCAAGAGACGTTCATGCGTATATGTAAGGCCTAGCCTAAAATGTCTCACACGCTCAGGGTTCACCTCAATACACCCACGCTCTCGAAGCCAATTGTAGTGGACAATGGAATTAGGGGTCTCCGCCAGTACCACAATCTCGCTCTTGGGGTAATCTACAAGCTTGTTCCTTATTTTTTGCGCTACATATCACTGTTGGCCACAGATGGCAAGGTAGGGCCAGGGATCATCGTTGTTCTTCTGGATAACAGCCATACTATTGTCTTTTCCAGGGTCGTTGAGATGAGGCACGGCACGTTGCCGCAGGTCCTCAATTTCTTCATCCCTCTCCTGTAGGTCATCCTCGAGTTCCGCAAGCTGTCGATCCCTGTCTTCGAGGTCGTCCCCGAGTATCATGAGCTGGTTGTCCCTGTCTTCGACCTCATCATTAAGGAATGCCAGGGCCATCTCTCCGTCCTCGATGGCTTGACGCTGCTTCTCGAGCTCGTCTTGTAATTTTTCGACACCTTTTTTCGCAAGCCACTTCATAAGCTCTACAGCTTTGGGCTTTCTTGATTTGGCAGCAATCTCCAGAGCACCATCTAATGTGACGAATACATCATGCATATTTTGACCCTGCGTGGCACCGGTACTACCGGTACCCCCCAGAGTGTTACGGGTACGATAAAATTTGGCAGGAAAATCTCTGAACGAGTCTATAACTTTTACAATCCCTAAATATCTACCGAGATCAGCACGCTTGAACATAGGCTGATTTTGTTCATCGAACAGAGTCTCGATGGCTCCTGTAGGTATTGCATTAAACAAAGTAATTTGATGTGAGGACATTTTGACTTGTAACTTTTTATAAGTCAAGGCTACGTTTGGGGTGGTCGGAACTGCGTTACTCCTGTGGAGCCGGAACTGCGTGCTCCTGCGGAGCCGCTAGGCGATTCCGAGTTGCTGCCAGCGATATAATCGTGTTTGGCTGGGTGTGCTTAATATTAAGTACACCCTGGAGATCAGTAATAGCGTCACCAAGCCGTATTTTTTTCGAGTCGGAGGGCCAGTTTACAGGTTCGCCCACTGCGGGGACGCTTCCGTCGATAAAACCGTGTCTGATGCAGGGGGTTAATCTTAACCCTATTATGCAGACCATCTAAAGCTTCGCCAGGCCGCCTTTTGAGAGTTGGATGGCCGGTTTACAGGTTCGCCCGCTGCGGGGGACCCGGTGAGTTGACACTTGTGAGCGTAATTTTCTACCAATTTTGGCCTTCCTTTAACCCGCCCCTCGCATACCTGACCGGGGTGCGTTTGCCCCACCCCACTGATTTTTCCCCTCTTCCAAGGGTTTAATTACTAATTACCACTATCTCATAACGCGAAATGGTCGTGATATTTCAAGCTCACTCAAGGATCTTACTGCAAAATGCTCCAGGTTCGAGGGTGCTCCAGCCTCACGTACAAGTAAGCATGCTTGGACTTTTTCAACTCGGTCTTGATAGTCTCCCAGTCGTTGATCATGTTGGTCTCTTCATCTACTAGCTTCATGTCGCTCCGCTCATGCGGGTACCAAGGGAACAGCTGCTTCTTCTGCTGTCGGAGGTTCTTCGGTAGAGCTGTATAACTTTGCGTGAGTAGCCACAAACTGTGACGTTTGTGTCTGCCAGATATCGAGAGCTCGAGGAGCGAATTTCTGCGCTTATCCAGGGCTTCATCCGCGATCATGTCATCGATGATGAACAGCGTTTCTTCCCCCGCTAGGAGCTTTGATAGTTGCTCGATCCAATAGAAGAGTTGATCACCAGGGTCAATCATGAAGATGTAGTCATCTTTCCAGAGTGAGGATCTTTCCAAGTAGGTCTTATTCCACCGTAGGGTAGGACAGAGAATGACGATGTTGTTGAAATGGTGCTTGCATTCGCTCTCCAGGAGGTTCAGGACGAGCTGATTCTTTCCGCATGATGTGGGCCCTGTAAAGATAGCCGTATGCGGGTCTTTCACAATGTCAAGAACCATTTATTCTATCTGGCGGTAGCAGATAGAACCTTGCACATCTAATATTACGAAGGCATCATGACTATTTTGACCCTGCGTGGCACCTCCTTCTATTTTGGCTTTGGAACGATAGATGCAGGGATCCAACCTTTGGAGACGGCCATCTCTCTTGAACCTCTACCTGCTGAGAAGTAAGCCACCATCTTGAGAGCATCACTGGTATCCATCTTGGTGGAGGGACTCGTAATGCCAAGGAACTTTTTGCCAGCCATCGCGTAGGCGAATGTGAACCCTAGGTCCACGACTGTTTCATACAGCATGTCGATAATCTCTTTCTGCTGAGGCGTTACGTTTGTAGACATTTATTAGAGAGTTTCTTTCATATTGAAAAGATCAATACCAGGTTGTCGCGTGGGTTTTTGTTTCTGCTTGGAGCTGTCAGGCGCATGTGGCTCAGGGATTTCGACAGGCTGACGAGCCGACTTCTTACGGAAAATGTATAAACCAACTCCCCCCGCACAAACTATGACGGCTAAGCCTCCGGCACCATAGAGATAGCCTGACTGTACAGAACTCACTCCAGAAGATGTTTTGACTGTAGATTCTTCAGTGTCCTTTTCTTCCTTCCTCTTCTTCATCAGTGCCGCCAACTTGTGACCCTGGGCTACTCTCCCGGGGTTCTTTACTGGCTTTGTATTGACTCTCTCTTCTTGTGTCTGTTGTTCGCTCATTTGTTATAAGAGTTATAACAAATTTTGTAGACCTACGACTCTTCCTCCTTAACCTCCTCCTCCCCCTCCTGCTCTTCGACCACCTTGGACACTGGTATTTGACAGTGATTAAGAGTGTGCGCAACTACCAGAAGAGGTGTCAAAAACTTTCCAAAAGCAGAGTAGACGAGGAGGCCCAAGTCAGCCATGGAGTCTTTGATGATAGGGTCCTCTTCAATATCTTTACAAAGACTCTCTGCGCTGTCAAGCTGCACCACCTTGCCAATGACTTTGGTGTACATGCTGATGGCTTGTGACGATAGGGCTTTCGCACTCTTTTCACCCTTCTCTTCTAGCTCACGTTGAACAAAGTCAGTGTGAATCTTTTCGATCACCTCTAGTGAGGCTTTATCGAGTGAGGCCTCTGTGCACTTTTTGGGAAGTAAGTGCTTCTGCCCACGACGTATGGCATCTTTCAAGGCTTGACGCTTGTCGATAGGTTTGTCTTGATGCTGTGGAGGTGGGGTGTCCACTTCATCAAAAATCTCGGCAATATCTACAACCATCTTTATTATTCGCCTATAACGCAAGAAGATGAGTATAATCAATACATACGGCAGGAGTATGGTTAGACAATTCCATTTACACTCTACTACTGGGATATATATCGATTGCCCTTCGTTTGGTTATCAGCGACCCACATAGGCTGCATGTTTGTGTATTTAAGCCTCTCTAGTTGTACCTCTTTGCTGGGATATTCACCGTTCTCTCTGTATTTTCGTGGCACCTTGTGATCAAACTGCCACTGCTTTCTATTACCCCAGCTAATACCATCTCTGAATTGGGCCTGAATATGCTTCATGAAGGTGACAATATCACAGCCTAGGTGCTCCGTAGAGGCTATCTCCCTATCATTATTTAGAGCATTGTGAATCCTGGTTTTAATAAGTTCATACCGATATCCAGGGAAATCGCATTCTTCGCATTGGCTTGGTAGTTTTTCATGCGGGCACTTGGCGAGCTCCCGTGACTCCTTCTGAGCATCCAGGCATTTGATACACCATTTTGTTCGTTGTCCGCTGCGTTGGCTCCTGAAGTTGCCTAGCGGTTGGGGTTGTTTACAGTGTGAACATTGTTTAACATCCTCCATCTTGTTACTTTTGTGAAGTGGCACTTCACAAAACTCTGGACGGGAAAACCTCACTATTCACAACACAAGTGGAGATGTATGTACACCGTCATCGTGCACCTTCCGCTTGTCATAAAATGCCGAGAGTCCCAGCTTGTTTTGCTCATACGTCACCATCCCCTGGTTGTTCACCCTGAAACCTACATTTTTAGCAGTATCTAGCTCACCCTTTAAAGCTCCCAGGTACCTTGACCATGTCAATTCGTTCTGACGCTTGGACATGCCTTTACATGAGAATTTTGTACCTTCTTGCCCTTCGACAAAGTAGCACTTGGCTGTCAAAGCAATCATCCTAGACCCGATGAATTCAGGCTTGAACAACCCTCCCGTTCGACTCGAGTGCTTGTCAGAGACGAGCCAGTTCTCCACGTCTGTGTCGTATGCCAGAAGGGATTCTGGGCGAACGACATCTCGCAACTCGTCCCCAGATACGGCAAAATAAGCGCTATCGGTGTCTGTGTACACATACTCAAAGTTGCGTCGATCCACGTACTTGTCCTGAAAATCATAGTAGAACTCCAGCATGCGCAGCTTGGCCAGTTGGTACACCGCGATACCGCACTGGTAGGCTCTATCGATGCTGACCCCGTGCCTGCCCTTACGGACCCCGTGCCTGCCCTTACGGATCTCGTACGCGTCCCCTATCTCTTCAAGATCTTCAAGGTAGGGGCTTCTCATTGCTGTATCGACCTCTTTTTCATTTCTCGTGAAGCTAGTGTTGGCGTGCATTGCCAGATCTTCGATCATTTTCCCATAAAAGCTGTTCCCTTTCAACTTGGCAGTATCTCCAGCGATGCGCTTGTCAGGGTCTTTATCTGCTTGTCGTCGTGCCTCTGCAATCTCTTCCGGGAACCACGCGAATGGCTTACCTCTAGAGTACTTGAGGAACTGATAAAAAGCGGTGACTTTTAGCCCGTGCTCAAGGCACCATTTTAGCACGGGTGTATACAACAGGATATTTTCAGCTTTCATCAAACCCAAGAGCTTCTTGGTTCCTGGAACACGTTTGCGCCCTGTCTTGGTCAGGTACTCATGCATGTGCTCGGGGATTTGGGTGTCGGGGATTTGGGTGTCGGGTATCTCCTTGACCACAAATAGCGGAGACATTTCGCTAAACTTGTTATACAGCTCTGGGGGTACTTCAATATCGACTTGTGCAAAACCGAAGAGCGAGCCGTCTAGAACGCCTTGCTCCAGAGCTTCCAATCCCTCAACGGGTTCATCAATCTTGATCAACTTTTCCTTACCGCAAGGGAAGTCCTGCAGCAGGGTACTCGGGTAGAGCATGTTGGCATCGTAACCGAGAATGGTCTTGCATTCGCGGGGTTCGTTGTATATGTGAGATCTTATGGCTGTCACATCCCTCTCGTGGTACCTGCAAAAGACAATCGCGGGGCCGCCGACCATCCCAGTCTGCAAGAGCTCGTAGGCCTCGTTTCTCGTGCACTCACCGCAGGCTTTTTGGACTTCGATGCAGGCTTTGCACCGGGCTTTGAAGCAGTCCTCTTTGCACTTATGCTTGCAGGGATCCCCTGGTGCGTAGAGCTCTAACTCGGGGTGTAGACGCAGAGACTTGTTCAGAACGTAGCGCATCGACACACCTGGAATACTAACAGCAGCCTTGAGAATGTCAATCTCATTATCGTAGTACTGCAGCCTCGTCTTGTCAACAGCTTCAACGAAGGGTATCACGTCTGCAAGATTGTAGTCAGCCAACCAGTCCATCATAGTGACGCAGCCGCGCTTGTAGAACTCTCCCTTGAATGTTTGGTACCCCTCGTGGGAGAGGGTGTTTTTCCCGCTAAGACTACTATAAAAGTCCTCATGCTCGACGGGGCCTATGTGGTTCAGCTTATCGTAGTTCGACAACCATTCGTAAGGGAACACAAGCTTTTCGAGCCCACATTCCAGAGACTTGCACCATCCGGCGTAGCTCATCCCAGGGGCTAGAAAGTTCTTGATGTCGAGGAATTTGAACTTCGAGGTTGTGAGGAACATGTAGTCGTTGTCCTTCTTTGCCACTTTGATTTTCTCGTGCACCTTCGCGTCATCGTTTTCAGCAATTCGCTCGACAAAGTACCGCTTGATCAGTTTGATATCATACTTTCCGCTGTTGAAACCGATCACCGCCACTTGGTTCACCCACTCGTTCCAAGCTTCTTGCTTCTTAGCAGGGAGCATGTCAAAGTCGTCAGGCCTTGGGTAGAGGGTTTCGACTTCTTCAACGATGAGGGCTTGCCTCTGCTCAAGCTGCTCAACAAAATTCTTAACCAACACATTGGGATACTCGTGCATGATGAACGTTGGATGTTCATTGAGACTATCGTGTATGGCGACACTGACTGAGATATGCTCCGATAGATATGTTAGATCGGATGTTTGCCGCTGATTTAAAGGTGCTAAGAGGGCCTCAAAATCAAACACGATGTAGTGGGGGTATGGGCGAAATTCTTTCTTGAGGTACCCCTTACTTTTTGGTGTGCTCTCACACTCCCACGCTGTCACGATGTTATAGCCCAGTTTTTGAATGTGGTCCTCCTTGAACTTGGTGAGAAAGTACTGAGTTTTGTCCGCGTTGGTTCTGTTGGGTTGACATGGGCATCCATGCCACTTGCAGCCGTGATATTCGTAGACTGTTTTGGTTTGTGGGTCATAGCCATCTACAAGGTAGACCTCCTTCCCACCATCACGTATAACACGTTCTCCACCGTACCCGCAGAGTGCGTGGTGTTTATGATTTCCGGTTTGCGCCGACATGGCTTCTATCCACCGACATGCCGCGTCACTGTAGCCATCCTCATTGTAAAAGACCTTCTCGGACCTGCACGGCATGCGCTTGACCTTTTTGCTTTTGCAAATGATCGTCGTTTTTGCACCCTCGCACTCATTCTTTTTATGCCGCGTGAGGTGGCAGGCTTGTGTGAAGATCTGACCGCAAGCCTCGCATTCCCAACTCTGAGTCAAAACATCCAGCTTCTTGATGTAGAAGCAGTGACCATCCAGCATACCAAGGTTGATCGTGTCTAACCTCTCTTTGTACTGATTTTGACCATAGACGAGCCTCCATGGTGCCTTGTCAGAGTTCTTCCTGGGTTCCAAGACTCTGATGTTGATATCGAATCGTTTGGCGATACCCTCAAAGCCAACGAGCTTCGTAGCACGTACATCTTGACGCTTTAGGTGGGAGTACTCGTAGTACGTGCGTGCTAGGGCGAGGGCCGACCTTGTTAGGAACTTTTCACGCTGCTTTCGCTCTTCCCGGTAGTGTACCGCGAGGCATCTCCAGAAGCACAGGTTGTCAGTGCTCTCATCATCGTTGTCAAAGCTGTAGATGCACCTCTTACCTCCCAGCCAATCTGGAAGAGGGTCGCATCCAAGTAAGGGCTCCCTTGTGGAGATGAGCTTGACTCGCACATGCTTGAAGACAATTTTGCCTTCATACGCTCCGGGGGTTTCGATGGTTCTGTCGGGTGGTAGGTAGGCCTTGGTCCAGAACTCTGCATCTTCCAGATCGAGGCGCTGCATCTCGCATTCTTCCATGAAGGCCTCGATTTCCGCCATGCTTGATAGTGACTTGGAGCTCTTGGTAAGCCGATACGTCGCCGCCGCCTCTATAGATGTCACAGCTGAAACTGTAGACTACCTTGACACGCATGTCTACGTGAGGCGTGATTTTTTGCATGATAGCCTCTGTCAGTGGTTGGTTAAGGTTCTTGTTGAACTGCCACGTCTTGGTGCGTCTTCCCTCTTCCAAAAATTGCGTGTCATTCTCATCAAATATGTTCTGGATATCCTCGATCCCCTCCTGGTTCGTGGCTTGCTCCTTCTCCCCTCCGAACATGTGTTTGAGGTCGGCGATTCCCTGATATTCATCTTCAATGGTGATCCGTTGGACCTCATCGTGGAGCGTTGTCGCTCCCGAAATTTGCTCCTTCGCCTTGTTATAGTAGTAGGTAACGGTATCCCACACGCTCCGTACTCGATCTGCAAGAGCGTCGCGAGTTGCTGCTACCGGTGCTAACACGGTGTCGTATAGTTTGCTAATAGCGTTCCTGAACCAACTCATCTTTTATTATGAGTAGATTTCAACTTCAAAAAAGTGGTCGAGTTTGAATAGGGGGGAATTCCCTATTCAACTGCGCATGCGCTATAATTGTCGGGTTTGTCGGTTTCGGATATTTTCGGATTTGTTTTCGGATGCCGTCGGATTAGTACTACTCGCGATAAACCAGAATGAAGAAATTAAAAGAATTTCCTGATTATATCTAGGTATTTCATAGTAATCAATGAAGTTTATGTACATATATTTATAAAAAGTTATCGCAAAAGTATTTACAGACAATATCAAGTTTACATTCCATTAGACAAATACATATCAAAAACAATGGAAGAAAAAATAGACCTTGTGCTTAAAAGAATGGGTGAAATTGAAGGTTGATTGGAAGGTACTGAGCACTCACTTCAACTGCTAAAAACCTTGAAGGCGGATGTTGATTATTTAAAACAAAATCAAGTAGGAATTATAGATCACCAAGCATCACAAGATGAATCAATAGATAGCCACACAGAAGATATAAAAGGACTTAAGTTTACTTGTGATAATCTTCTAGCAAGAGACACAAAAGTGGAATCAAAAATAACGCAGTTAGTGAAAGAGAATAAAGAGAAGGAGGGCAAGCTAAATACATTGAAGAAGGAAATCAACGATCTTGAACAATATGGGAGAAGAGTCATGGTTGATATCAGAGGTATCCCGCGAACTGAAAATGAGGACACTCGAAAACTGGTACTCGAACTAGCTAAAATTATGGCAGTTGAAACAACTGAAAGTGACATTGACTTATCACATAGAACATCAAATAAATCAGAGGCTGGTATTATTGTTAAATTTCAGTCAAGGTTTAAAAGGGATATTTTCTATGAAGGTCGAAGAAAGCTTAAGAATGTCACTATAACACACCTTGGTTTCACAGGAGACAACAAATTATCAACGAAAGCCTGACAGCAATGAATGGCGATCTTTTCAAATCTACACGTGAACAATTTTTAAATAGCAAGATTGCAAAATATGTATGGACGAAGAATGGTCAGGTGTTTATAAGACATACTGACTCATCCAAGAAAATAAATATTAAATCAAAAGAGGATATAGCTACCTATGCTGCTAAATTATGCTAGTTTACACATGGTTTTACATTTTTATTTATTTATTTATGAAATAATTTTTAACCCTAAAAATGACGTCACAAATAGTTGAGAATGTGATTTGCAACATTTGCAATAAAATCTCTTTAAGTAATTGCACATTCTGTGACCTCTGTAACACATGGCTGCATCAATCTTGTCTTAAGATCTCCAAAACTGCCTTCAAAAAGCTCTCTCTCGAGAAAGATTCTTGGTTTTGTAGGAAGTGTATGAGTGATAACCTTCCATGTCTTAATATTACTGACACTGCTTTAAATTCTTTAACCTTTAACTCTAATTCAAATTATGCAACATACAAATGCTGTAAAATTTGCAGTAAAAACATTATAAACCCTAATTCATCCGTAACATGCAGTATTGGTATACATCAAATGCACATCAAATGTGCTAAACTCAACAAAAACTCAAAAAAACTTAAATCAATAAATATTAATAATGTACCTTCATTTACAACCTGAAAAAAAAGTTATTGAGTCAATAGATAGATAGATAGATAGATAGATAGATGTGCAAATTTTACATGGCTAGCCTCACAAATATCGAGGGATATACCCTGTCTATTATTTCCAGGAGGGGCCATGGCTTAGATAGAGAGTCCTAGAGTATTTAATGCTCATTTTGAGCAACGCAGACCCAATTAGTAGGGCCCACGCTCTACTAGACAACTCCCGGCAACATTCAACGGGCAACATTTAACGGCCCACACAGTGTGCCATCTCCCCAATTTCCCTCACATGGCTTGGGTTAACCCGGGGCTATGGTAATATTCACTCGCCCATGTTGAATCGCCGTCAAGAGGAATCGAACCCCTGTCTCCCGCACAGAGTACGAAAGCTATAACCACTAATCTACGGCGCCACAAATAAAAAAATTGATTTGCACTATGTACACTACTGTAAATATTTTTCGCAACAACACTTGGTTAGACTCTTTTTTAGTAACCAAGATTTAGTTTGTATATATATTTTTACACCTAGATTTTGTTTACGATTTTTTACTTTATTTTTGTTTTTAACGGTTTATGGCGAAAGAGCACCCCTCCCCGATCTCGGTTTCCTTTGACATCCCTGATGTAAATAATATTTAAAAAAAGAAGTTTATTGTATTTATAAAGTATACACGGCTTAGAAAACCCCTGTGGTTGTTTTCATGTATACTAAGTTATAACTTTAGTATTTATTTAGAATACATTTTTACTTACTTTACTTACTTACTTAAAACATAATAACGTATTTGAAATCGCCGCCGCAGTATGACAATATTTCGCCCATATTTTTTCTAACAGACAAAATCGTGTGGCAAAACTAATCGTAGGAATGTTTCCAGAATCACATTTGGCCTGTTTATATAGCGAAAGACCGCCGCTTCACAAGATTGTAAATTTAGGTTCTATTCACTGACAATAACAATATTTTATAGAGGACTGATTAAATAAATTTAGATATTGTCAGAATCGATGTTACATGCTGGCGCAACCTTAGCTCTCGTACTCTGTGCGGGAGACCCGGGTTCGATTCCTCTTGACGGCGATTCAACATGGGCGAGTGAAGGTATGTTACCATAGCCCCGGGTTAACCCAAGCCATGTGAGGGAAATTGGGAAGATGGCACACTGTGTGGGCCGTTGGATGTTGCCGGGAGTTGTCTAGTAGAGCGCGGGCCATAATTGGGTCTGCGTAGCTCAAAATGAGCATTAAATACTCTAGAACTCTCCATCTAAGCCATGGCCCCTCCTGGAAATAATAGACAGGGTATATCCCTCGATATTTGTGAGGCTAGCCATGTAAAATATGCACATCTATCTATCTAACACGCTTCCTTCTCCTATATAAAGTCAGTATTCAATTAAATTCGACTAGTGAAGGACAAGACGCCATTTTTTAAACACACGAGAACTCAACTATCTTTTAAATCGTACCCTAGAGTATACAATTTCGTTTTACAATATGTTTGTGCTTCATGAAAAATGTGGCAACCTTTTCTATGCCTTCTCCACGAACACGCACAAGCTCTGTAGCGACACTCACTCTTTTAAAATAAATGTTATAGAGTTATAAAAAGTGTTGAAGAACTATGCAACTTAAACATGATAAATTATGTCAAACCTTATTCTCAAAGCAGAGACTCGCATATCGTCTGAATGATCCAACGCACCAGACTTTTTGAAAGAGTTTGTTAAGGCGTTGCAGATGGTTGAATGATCCATCATCTGTCGCTGATTGGATGGTGTACCACGAGAGGAAGCAAATATGTACCGCATATGGTCTTCTTTGTTCTTATCGCTAATGAGAACAGTTCGCAATGACTTTATATATACACCACCTTGCGTATATATTTCTTTGGATAAAACTATCATTTTGCTACCATAGAATATACTTGTTTTGTAAATAGCGTTTTTCATTATGTAGGAGTCGGGAAACTCCCCTGATTGACACGCCTTATCATAATTGTCGATCGTCAACGCCTGCAAATTCGATGATCTTGTACCGTTTGTAACGCATATGATGACGAGAAGGTAATTTCATACTCCGAGCGCTTTATATTTGTATGGGTGCCTACAAGGCTGCAATAAAGTTTACACGTTCTGCACTAACACTCTGAAATGCCATTTTGCGAGCAGTGTAATTGTGATAGATACCTTCCTCCTCATCGGTTTGGTTCCACTCTTCCTCGGATGATGTGGCCTTGTCACCTTCAGCAAATAAAAGTGGTCGTTACACCATGAATTAGAAGAGAGAAAATGTGTCAACTTCAAAAAAACTTTGACTTGGATCACGGCAGTCATATTCGCTCAAAAATCTCCCGTGTGACGTCGTGGAGCCGTGAACAGCTTTTCTGTTTATTGCTTCCGTACCGTCCGCAACAACCAGAACCGAGCGGAGGCATGTCTTTTATTCTTGTAATTAAATGTCCCTAAATATCTACTAATCACCTATAATTTTACTTATCATAACAGTTAGATAGTTAAATGACTTGTACCAAGTAAAAGACTTTCCCTCAGGGTTAGATATACGATGGAACTTTGGAGATACATTCAGATATTGTTTATTTTGCCCATTATCGCTAAATAAAACTATATGCCATCAACTCAAACCATGCTTGTGTTGATATGAGCGGGAAGATACTAGTAGTGGGCGATTTTCTAATTCAGAACTATACAATTTTTATCAAGTTTACTGGCACTTTTTGGATGAAATATGTCCAAAAACAGGAGTTTTCTAAAAGAGGGCTCGTGTACTCGGGGATGAAGCATTCTTTGCATTATAGTCCTGAACTAGGATTGTAGGTAAACTATTTATCTTTATTCAAAACAAAAACTGATTTAGCTAGATAGCATTTGGCAGTACTTTATTTCAAGGTTCTCCCTGTCTATTTCATAACACACAGCTAAGAAGCATGTCGGCCATTTTAAATCAGGATATTCAGCCAAAAGGGACTGTGTATGAGGACTGGTTTTAGAATGTAAGGTGTTGTTGTAGCTATATAGCTAGCTAGTTTTTAATTGTTAATTTGATTTTTTTTTCTATAGTGAACTTTATGTGAATTATAGAGTTATGTAGCAACATTTTGACTTTTTGTTATTGTGTTACGGGTGAGGAATGAAAACAAGGGTTATGATCTGATTCTGATAGCCATTATTTCTTTTGAACTTACATATATAATTATTTCTGTTTTACTTTTCTCAGGGTGTATATATGTTAAAGTAAATAGGTAAAATTCATTAAAATTGTTGTTTGGTAGTACGTGGCAGCACAGAAATTTTAGATGAAGTATATATAATAAAGATGGCAGAGCATATCCAAGAACAAGATCATCAACAACAAGAACGAAAAAAGTAAATGATTTTTACTTGTTTCAAACCACCATGTTTTTGTCTTTTGTGTATTTTTTTGTACAAGATTTATTTTATGTTTGATTATAGATTTTGTGGTAAGAAACGTAATTGTTCAAAATTGAGTGGACATGTTTCCAAATGTGATAATCGACGTGTTTTCCGAAACAACTACTGGCATTCCTCTCCACCACAGATATCACATATATATCAAAGTTTGAAGCGAAAAGCGAGTGACTTGGCAGATGCAAATAATGACAAAGGTGAACAATAATTTGTAAAAAAAACAATGAGAACCATTAGCTCAGTGGTTAGAGCAACTGTTAATCAGAAAGTGGGTTCAAATCCTACATGGTTCATAACTAATTCATGTTCATGGTTAAGAATGAATGTATTATGTGTGATATTTACTGTTTTATTATTATTTTTTGCCTTTACACTTCATTTTGCATTTTTAGTGTCAGAAATAATCAGCCTGAATAGAAGT
This sequence comes from Hydractinia echinata, assembly GCA_030067915.1. Taxonomy (NCBI): domain Eukaryota; kingdom Metazoa; phylum Cnidaria; class Hydrozoa; order Anthoathecata; family Hydractiniidae; genus Hydractinia; species Hydractinia echinata. The sequence continues at coordinate 459,451 of JASGCC010000210.1, forward strand.
ATTGAACAGTTGAAAAATGAGAAAGTAGAGCTTAGTGAAAGTGTACAAGAGATAGAATTAAAAAGATTAGAAGAAGAAAAAGGCATGAGGGAATGTAAAGAACAGTATAACAAATTGAAAGTTTTGTTAGAACAGAAAGGTTATGCACGCAAACGTAGAGAAAACAAGCCAACAGATGAGGCAATGATAAAAGATTCTGCTAGTTCAGCTCGATACAGGCGTCGCATAGAATCAAAAAATATCATGGAATTTATCCATGGTGGTAATGAGGGTTGTGTGTATGGTACATGGGACTTATTCCTCACCGTTGCATCAGAAAATGAAATTGAAAATTTAATTGTCTCATATAAAAGGGGGAAATTCTTAGAAAAATTGTACGGCAAATTCTCTGACACATTGTCAAAAAGTTCTGCAGGGATGACCAAGGCTGTGGCGACTAAATATAGTTTGTATTTATCCCGCAGAAAATACAACATGATGTGTAAAATTCAAAAAACAGCGTTTTCCGAGAAGGGATGTAGCAATGACATTGTTTCATATGGAAATCTAAACATCAGTCTGAAGTGTTCACCATTATCAGATAAATCAGTTGAACAGTTTGTCAAGTCGCTAGATATTGGTGAAATAAACGTTATTTCTGGTTATAGTGGTGTATCAAGAACTGTGACAGCACTGGTAACAATGATTGTTGACCTGAATTTGAAAGTAAAATCATTGCACGAAAAATTAATTTGGTTTAATGGCAATGTTAACCATTTCATTGTTGAATTCTCTGATGATGGTGCACCCGAATCCCGTGAAAAAACCATGACCATTGGTACATTATCAATGTGGAACTTTGGTGGCAGAATAAGGAGCAGGGAATACCACTACCCACTCCATATGATTACAGTTGAAGAAAAAGACGCCATATGCGAGCTATTGTGGAAGCAACACAGTGAAGAAATGGAGTTGATTGAAGGAAACATATTCACTATAAATGGCGGGAAAACAACTTTCGAATTTGTTCCTTCAGCAGATATTTCATGGCTGTGCTTTGCTGCAAATGTATTGCCTACAAGTGCAACATACCCATCACCATTCGCTAACGTGCATAAAGGTCAATTGACTAAAAGAAATGGCACAATAGGTGGTGAAGGTGTAACATGGAAAGTACCTGAAATGAAAACGCGTTTGGAAGAGGTGGAAAAATTGAAAAAATTCAAAGAAACACTCGACCCGTCATCATCTGAATCATCAAGACATAACAAAAGACTTGAATTCATGGCAAAAAATGGTATTAGACAACTAGGTTATCCACGCATTGGAAAATTTGCTGATTCTATCAGACCAGAGCCATTGCACATTGAAATCAATAATTGGCAGCATCTTCTGGACCTCATTTACAAAGAAGCTGTACGCAGAGACTGTTTTCCTGACTTCATCAAAATTCTAGAAAACCCTGCCAAAGAGAGTGATGATGTGGGATGCGGTCTTAGGTTTGTGGCAAAGGGCATAAAAGAACACCATCAAAATGAGCAAAAAAGATTCAACAAATTGGAAACTCGTTTGATAGGAGATCAAGTGATCTCACTGGCTCAATATAGCTTTCGCTTGGTTGACATATTGGAAATTCCTGGTGAAACCAAATCGCAAATGCTGAAACGCCTAGCACTTGGTAAAATATGCCAGACTTTGCGTGATGTTGGTGTGCTGATCAACCAAGTGCATATCAATGGAGAAAGCTATGCATCAGAAGTGTACAGAGTGTGTAAATTGTATTTTGACATGTTCTCACTGTTTTATCCTGAAAGTTGCAACAGTACTGTGTGGACAATGGGATATGTAGTTCCACACCATGCGAACATCATATACACGAAGTACAAGATTGGATATGGAATTCTTTCCATGCAGGGTAAAGAATCGAAACATTCGTCTTTAAAACAACAGCTGAAATCGAATAGTAATCGTTCATTATCACAAGATGAACAAGGGAAGTGGTTTCAACTGATGCGAGCAAGTTATGTGCGCAATTTTTATCTCCCATACCACTTTCCAACCAATCAATCATATTACCCACATTTCCGGTCACGAAAACCAACAGAGTTGACTGGTGATTTATACAATTGTTCGAGGAAGTTGAAATCTGAACAGATGTGTGAAAGTTGCATTGCTGCAGTACCATTGATGGACTGTGTTGAAAATAGTGAATTAACAGAGGAAATGATGTTATCGTTTAAGCCAATAAAATGTGCAGAGTGCAATGTGAGATTTGGTGATGAATTGAAACTGAATCAGCACATGGCTCTCCACAAAACAAATGCAGATATATCAGTCATACCAAGTTCACTCACGTTGATCCAATTAAAGAATGAATTGAAATTGCACAAAAAACCAATCACTGGGAACAAAGCAGAGTTGGTACGAAGATTGGAAGGTATTCTAACAAAGAGATAAAAAAAACACTCCAAAACAGTAGAGCACCAACATACGTGGACGTACGTTACCACCGTATATTTATGCCTAATGCATTGCTGTGTATCTATATAAAATTTTATGCTCAAAGCATTTATTTTTTTTTATTTCAGTTCATATTAACATTTTTTCTTTGTTTTATAAAATTACAAACTATAAAGTTGGTAGTAAAAAATATAATGTTCTTCCATAACTAGTTTTTCATAAATAGTATTAAATAGTATATATATTATATATGAAAGGGAATTTTCTGTTGCTACTGTTTTTAAATCTACAGGATGGGCGTGATTCAGTGTGGTTGTCGTTATTATAACCATCACAAAATGTAAGCAACGTTAAAATCAATGTTTACATATGTTAGGTTACGATCGTTTGAAAAACATTCGATTTGTAAATTGGAAAACAGTGCATTGTTATCACTAAAGGATGTGCACTCTTTTCTTGATATGGTAAAGTGGCAACAATGATTTGAACTGTAATGTAAAACTATCTCCCTTTTTATGTGGACGGTATATGCAATAGACAGAAATAACTAAAATAAATAAAAAAAAATAATAACTTATATTTATATTCTATGTGTCATTAGTTGTTGCTTTCCTACATTTTATCCAAAATTTGTTAGGTTGCTCTAACTACTATATTATATATAGTCATGTATAACCTTTTTTATCTAGTTTTACTGAAGATATTTTAAATGCGGAATTGTGTGCTTTTTCATTTCCTGTCTATCATACACATAACATGCACTTTGATTTTCGTTTTATTATATGTAATATATTGTATATACTTCATAATTACTTAGATTCTTGATTACTAGGTATTAGCCTAGATTTTTTGATTTTATCCAAACAACGGATATGTAATATATATATTATAATACCCGTATACGTCTGTCTGTCTGTCACGCAAAATGGTACCGCAAGTAGCGAGACGCATGCGATGCGGTATAAAAAGATCGGGTGAACCCGTGGATTTTTCCACGGGCCACCGACTAGTTACATAAATTGTTCTCTAGGCTATACACGCTGTTTTTTATAGGATTAGTGTTTTCTTGTTTCAGCTTCAATATTCTTAACTTTTTACAAATACTATCCTCATTATTCTTACTATATTCTTAGCATGACTATGGCCAGAAAATATATATATATAATGGCTTAATAAAATGAATGTTGATATAATTTGCTATAGCTAATGGTAAATTCTGCTACGCGTAATGGAATTGTTGCTTTGGCAGAATCAAACATGTGTGTTACTGGCCTCCTCCTGCTCACATGTTCGATTCATCAGTGCTTGAAGTGATGCATCAACTACGAAACCCTCATTGGTATATCTTTGTATATAAAAATTTATTCGCAGGGTCTCGGTTTTGAAAGTGTAGTCAAGACTAATTGGTGTATTTTTAGTGACCACAACTTCTGCACTTCCATGTACCTTGATGGTTCTTTTATTGGTCACTTCATCAAGGACTTTACGAAAACATCTTTTCACCAAAAAATTTGTACCATCAAAACGGGTTGGGTCGAATAATTTATTGGCTGATGACATATTCTCAATAGTTATATTTATAACTTTTTGTACAGATTTCATTCGGCAACTGTACGCACCACATATACCACAAATATACTTCATGATGCCCCACGGTATGAACAATGTGACAGGAGAAGCAAGACCTGTCGCTTTACTACGACTCAAATTATGCATAAAGCTGCGTCCAATTTGCTTGAGATAGCTGTCAATCATTGGACCAGCTAACGCCAACCTATGTCCCATTTTCATCTCCACGTCGTGGCACATTTCATCCCCACTATAGTCCTTTTCCAACTTCAAAACTTCCTCTTTCCATCTCCTCTCAAACGTTGACAACATCAATTCCTCCTTGATCCAAAATTTACCATTTCGTTCAGCAGCCATTTCAGAGTATTTTTTGGATGGTTGGAGATTAAAAATGAAATAAAAACAAAACAACTTCAGAATTCTTCTGGTGTCTTCTGCAGCCAAGCAACGGAGAATAAATTCGCATACGATTACGGGCCCGAGATCTACATTGCGGCTATCAATTCCGGTGAACAGCGTCGTCGGCTTCCGTTAGTTTTATCACATTTTTAAAAAATTTCAAGCTCACAAACGGGAGAATTTTAAGGAAGTATGACCGCCGTGGATTATTAACAAACAAATAGAATATGTCACAAGACTCGATGCTTAATCCTAACATCATAACACCTACCTTTGTCAACATCATTTTCACTTTCTGATGAAGAAGAATGTCCAGAATGCGCTACACCTGAAATAAAGATATGTCGACATCAAGCAAAAATTCTGTACAACTTAACTTTCACGCAGCAACAGCTTTGATATAGCAGCGGATTCCAGCGAATACTATTTTTCAGTGCAAATATTCTTTGTGTTTTCTGAATACGTATGCAAAACGTTAGATCAGTAATGTGAATAATAATGCTACAACAATAGATAAGACAACAGATGAACGGTTTACTGATATATAGCTTACACAGTTATGTTGAAATTGCTGTGCTGCCTCTGTTGACCATGTGAGCTCATACATGGCACGTCTCGCAACATCTGCCGGCAAGTACTTCACAGCATCCTTGCTGCCAAACTCTTTAACCTAAAATGTACAGAAACATGGATGTGTCACCACAAAAAAGTCGACTGACTAGTTCATACCAATACAAAAATACAATTACTCTATTGCACTCACCAATTCTGCATCAATTTTATCCTGGACCTTTTGCATTTTCTCAATAGCAAACTTCTTAAATTTATCTTTTGGGACTCCTTCGGTGAAATTTTCATTCAGTCGAAATCCTAGACAAAGATAAAAAATAATGTTCTTTCACCGCTGACAATATGGTAAATTAATTACAAATTGTGCAAGAATCTTATCAGGCCTATTAATTTCGGTAATAACATATGTAAGGAAAGTAATAAACTCACGAAACTTAGATGACTTATTAGTAGTAGAATCTGCCGCGTCAACAAAGCGTGATGCTGAATGCCCGGATGTCTTTTTACCCTTTTTAGATTGTTTCTGTGGAGATTGTGTGCTAAAACGAGTGCATAAATGGAAACTAATCATTTCAATCATTGAACTGCTGATTTTGTGAATTACTGAAACATTACATGATTTGTCAATGTATAATGGTGGTAAAAACAGCTTTTAATGATATACCTATCCTCAAACAAATAAACGGAACCAGCATCGTCCCCATCGTCCATTGGACCTTCTGTAAGAAAGGGAATTTATTATGCTCGAGTTTCCAATCACAATTTCTCTATGTCTTCCTCAATGTACCTTTTTTGATTAGCTTCAAATATAACTGATAGACGGAAGGTTTGTTGCTGACTTGTGCTGCACGTGCTTCACTGAAACAAGGAGAACACGCTAGAAATATTATGAAAAGTACTACAACAGATACTCTAGTTAAATGCGATGATTTAAACTGCTGTCTTCGACATAATACATAATTTTTTATACCTCTCAGGCACATAGTCCTCGTCTTCGCTGTCTTCTTATTCTGAATAACTGTCAGAATCAGATTCCGGGTTTTCTGCAGGTTTCGTAGATCGTGACATCTTTTCTGTGACAATATTCCTGCTTGTCAGGGTAAATTGTTCCAACACGTCCTCTTCCATTCCCTCTGGACATCTTTCCATCTGTTTTGCGATGACAGTCCAAGCTTTTGTTGTAAGTTGTGGATTTTACATTCCTTGCATCTCTCCCCGTCTTTGACTAAATAGAAACGAAAGCATCAGAAAATGCGGGGGATGGAATTCTTAGTTTAAGCGCATATTTTCAATCACTCCACTATCAATGCTCATTGCTTAATCAATACGACAAGAAAATAAGATTGCAGAACAAATGTATGGATAACAACACTTTTGCATGTGCCGATGGCCGCAACAACCGGTAAGCAACGTTACTAAAAGGTGGAATATTTTCTATTAGAACAGTTTATAACAAACGGAGGCATTCCATTAAGCAGCCAGAAAGTACAAAATGAAGTCTTATGTATTTGTGGTAAAAAGAACCCTTCTAAAATTGGCGATTGGGAGATGCTCCTATATAATATTCATAGATTACAAAAATTAAATGTAAATTTTGTCTATCCATATCAGTATCATCAAACAACGGTGAATCCTCGACCTCTTCCAAAATTGACGTTCCTGTGGCCACAAAAAAAAAGATGTTTGTAGAGTTGCGAGGAGAAGAACAGCAGGAGGCGAAGAAAGTTGTGTTCGCGTTTGATAAATATAATATTTCCCCATGAAGGGTACCATGAGCTATCACAAGTCAATAACTCTCTTCCACGTATGGGTGCCTAAAAGGCTGCAATAAAGTTTACACGTTCTGCACTAACACTCTGAAATGCAATTTTGCGAGTCAGTGTAATTGTGATAGATACCTTCCTCCTCATCGCTTTGGTTCCACTCTTCCTCGGATGATGTGGACTTGTCACCTTCAGCAAATACTTTGACTTGGATTATTAACAAACAAATAGAATATGTCGCAAGACTCGATGCTTAATCCTAACATCATAACACCTACCTTTGTCAACATCATTTTCACTTTCTGATGAAGGAGAATGTCCAGAATGCGCTACACCTGAAATAAAGATATGTCGACATCAAGCAAAAATTCTGTACAACTTAACTTTCACGCAGCAACAGCTTTGATATAGCAGCGGATTCCAGCGAATACTATTTTTCAGTGCTAATATTATGCAAAACGTTAGATCAGTAATGTGAATAATAATGCTACAACAATAGATAAGACAACAGATGAACGGTTTACTGATATATAGCTTACACAGTTATGTTGAAATTGCTGTGCTGCCTCTGTTGACCATGTGAGCTCATACATGGCACGTCTCGCAACATCTGCCGGCAAGTACTTCACAGCATCCTTGCTGCCAAACTCTTTAACCTAAAATGTACAGAAACATGGATGTGTCACCACAAAAAAGTCGACTGACTAGTTCATACCAATACAAAAATACAATTACTCTATTGCACTCACCAATTCTGCATCAATTTTATCCTGGACCTTTTGCATTTTCTCAATAGCAAACTTCTTAAATTTATCTTTTGGGACTCCTTCGGTGAAATTTTCATTCAGTCGAAATCCTAGACAAAGATAAAAAATAATGTTCTTTCACCGCTGACAATATGGTAAATTAATTACAAATTGTGCAAGAATCTTATCAGGCCTATTAATTTCGGTAATAACATATGTAAGGAAAGTAATAAACTCACGAAACTTAGATGACTTATTAGTAGTAGAATCTGCCGCGTCAACAAAGCGTGATGCTGAATGCCCGGATGTCTTTTTACCCTTTTTAGATTGTTTCTGTGGAGATTGTGTGCTAAAACGAGTGCATAAATGGAAACTAATCATTTCAATCATTGAACTGCTGATTTTGTGAATTACTGAAACATTACATGATTTGTCAATGTATAATGGTGGTAAAAACAGCTTTTAATGATATACCTATCCTCAAACAAATAAACAGAACCAGCATCGTCCGCATCGTCCATTGGATCTTCTGTAAGAAAGGGAATTTATTATGCTCGAGTTTCCAATCACAATTTCTCTATGTCTTTCTCAATATACCTTTTTTGTATTAGCTTCAAATATAACTGATAGACGGAAGGTTTGTTGCTGACTTGTGCTGCACGTGCTTCACTGAAACAAGGAGAACACGTTAGAAATATTATGAAAAGTACTACAACAGATACTCTAGTTAAATGCGATAATTTAAACTGCTGTCTTCGACATAATACATAATTTTTTATACCTCTCAGGCACATAGTCCTCGTCTTCGCTGTCTTCTTATTCTGAATAACTGTCAGAATCAGATTCCGGGTTTTCTGCAGGTTTCGTAGATCGTGACATCTTTTGGGTAAATTGTTCCAACACGTCCTCTTCCATTCCCGCTGGACATCTTTCCATCTGTTTTGCGATGACAGTCCAAGCTTTGTTGTAAGTTGTGGATTTTACATTCCTTGCATCTCTCCCCCTTTGACTAAATAGAAACGAAAGCATCAGAAAATGCGGGGGATGGAATTCTTAGTTTAAGCGCATATTTTCAATCACTCCACTATCAATGCTCATTGCTTAATCAATACGACAAGAAAATAAGATTGCAGAACAAATGTATGGATAACAACACTTTTGCATGTGCCGATGGCCGCAACAACCGGTAAGCAATGTTACTAAAAGGTGGAATATTTTCTATTAGAACAGTTTATAACAAACGGAGGCATTCCATTAAGCAGCCAGAAAGTACAAAATGAAGTCTTATGTATTTGTGGTAAAAAGAACCCTTCTAAAATTGGCGATTGGGAGATGCTCCTATATAATATTCATAGATTACAAAAATTAAATGTAAATTTTGTCTATCCATATCAGTATCATCAAACAACGGTGAATCCTCGACCTCTTCCAAAATTGACGTTCCTGTGGCCACAAAAAAAAAGATGTTTGTAGAGTTGCGAGGAGAAGAACAGCAGGAGGCGAAGAAAGTTGTGTTCGCGTTTGATAAATATAATATTTCCCCATGAAGGGTACCATGAGCTATCACAAGTCAATAACTCTCTTCCACGTATGGGTGCCTAAAAGGCTGCAATAAAGTTTACACGTTCTGCACTAACACTCTGAAATGCAATTTTGCGAGTCAGTGTAATTGTGATAGATACCTTCCTCCTCATCGCTTTGGTTCCACTCTTCCTCGGATGATGTGGCCTTGTCACCTTCAGCAAATACTTTGACTTGGATTATTAACAAACAAATAGAATATGTCGCAAGACTCGATGCTTAATCCTAACATCATAACACCTACCTTTGTCAACATCATTTTCACTTTCTGATGAAGAAGAATGTCCAGAATGCGCTACACCGGAAATAAAGATATGTCGACATCAAGCAAAAATTCTGTACAACTTAACTTTCACGCAGCAACAGCTTTGATATAGCAGCGGATTCCAGCGAATACTATTTTTCAGTGCTAATATTCTTTGTGTTTTCTGAATACGTATGCAAAACGTTAGATCAGTAATGTGAATAATAATGCTACAACAATAGATAAGACAACAGATGAACGGTTTACTGATATATAGCTTACACAGTTATGTTGAAATTGCTGTGCTGCCTCTGTTGACCATGTGAGCTCATACATGGCACGTCTCGCAACATCTGCCGGCAAGTACTTCACAGCATCCTTGCTGCCAAACTCTTTAACCTAAAATGTACAGAAACATGGATGTGTCACCACAAAAAAGTCGACTGACTAGTTCATACCAATACAAAAATACAATTACTCTATTGCACTCACCAATTCTGCATCAATTTTATCCTGGACCTTTTGCATTTTCTCAATAGCAAACTTCTTAAATTTATCTTTTGGGACTCCTTCGGTGAAATTTTCATTCAGTCGAAATCCTAGACAAAGATAAAAAATAATGTTCTTTCACCGCTGACAATATGGTAAATTAATTACAAATTGTGCAAGAATCTTATCAGGCCTATTAATTTCGGTAATAACATATGTAAGGAAAGTAATAAACTCACGAAACTTAGATGACTTATTAGTAGTAGAATCTGCCGCGTCAACAAAGCGTGATGCTGAATGCCCGGATGTCTTTTTACCCTTTTTAGATTGTTTCTGTGGAGATTGTGTGCTAAAACGAGTGCATAAATGGAAACTAATCATTTCAATCATTGAACTGCTGATTTTGTGAATTACTGAAACATTACATGATTTGTCAATGTATAATGGTGGTAAAAACAGCTTTTAATGATATACCTATCCTCAAACAAATAAACAGAACCAGCATCGTCCGCATCGTCCATTGGATCTTCTGTAAGAAAGGGAATTTATTATGCTCGAGTTTCCAATCACAATTTCTCTATGTCTTTCTCAATATACCTTTTTTGTATTAGCTTCAAATATAACTGATAGACGGAAGGTTTGTTGCTGACTTGTGCTGCACGTGCTTCACTGAAACAAGGAGAACACGCTAGAAATATTATGAAAAGTACTACAACAGATACTCTAGTTAAATGCGATGATTTAAACTGCTGTCTTCGACATAATACATAATTTTTTATACCTCTCAGGCACATAGTCCTCGTCTTCGCTGTCTTCTTATTCTGAATAACTGTCAGAATCAGATTCCGGGTTTTCTGCAGGTTCGTAGATCGTGACATCTTTTCTGTGACAATATTCCTGCTTGTCAGGGTAAATTGTTCCAACACGTCCTCTTCCATTCCCGCTGGACATCTTTCCATCTGTTTTGCGATGACAGTCCAAGCTTTTGTTGTAAGTTGTGGATTTTACATTCCTTGCATCTCTCCCCGTCTTTGACTAAATAGAAACGAAAGCATCAGAAAATGCGGGGGATGGAATTCTTAGTTTAAGCGCATATTTTCAATCACTCCACTATCAATGCTCATTGCTTAATCAATACGACAAGAAAATAAGATTGCAGAACAAATGTATGGATAACAACACTTTTGCATGTGCCGATGGCCGCAACAACCGGTAAGCAACGTTACTAAAAGGTGGAATATTTTCTATTAGAACAGTTTATAACAAACGGAGGCATTCCATTAAGCAGCCAGAAAGTACAAAATGAAGTCTTATGTATTTGTGGTAAAAAGAACCCTTCTAAAATTGGCGATTGGGAGATGCTCCTATATAATATTCATAGATTACAAAAATTAAATGTAAATTTTGTCTATCCATATCAGTATCATCAAACAACGGTGAATCCTCGACCTCTTCCAAAATTGACGTTCCTGTGGCCACAAAAAAAAAAGATGTTTGTAGAGTTGCGAGGAGAAGAACAGCAGGAGGCGAAGAAAGTTGTGTTCGCGTTTGATAAATATAATATTTCCCCATGAAGGGTACCATGAGCTATCACAAGTCAATAACTCTCTTCCACGTATGGGTGCCTAAAAGGCTGCAATAAAGTTTACACGTTCTGCACTAACACTCTGAAATGCAATTTTGCGAGTCAGTGTAATTGTGATAGATACCTTCCTCCTCATCGCTTTGGTTCCACTCTTCCTCGGATGATGTGGACTTGTCACCTTCAGCAAATACTTTGACTTGGATTATTAACAAACAAATAGAATATGTCGCAAGACTCGATGCTTAATCCTAACATCATAACACCTACCTTTGTCAACATCATTTTCACTTTCTGATGAAGGAGAATGTCCAGAATGCGCTACACCGGAAATAAAGATATGTCGACATCAAGCAAAAATTCTGTACAACTTAACTTTCACGCAGCAACAGCTTTGATATAGCAGCGGATTCCAGCGAATACTATTTTTCAGTGCTAATATTCTTTGTGTTTCTGAATACGTATGCAAAACGTTAGATCAGTAATGTGAATAATAATGCTACAACAATAGATAAGACAACAGATGAACGGTTTACTGATATATAGCTTACACAGTTATGTTGAAATTGCTGTGCTGCCTCTGTTGACCATGTGAGCTCATACATGGCACGTCTCGCAACATCTGCCGGCAAGTACTTCACAGCATCCTTGCTGCCAAACTCTTTAACCTAAAATGTACAGAAACATGGATGTGTCACCACAAAAAAGTCGACTGACTAGTTCATACCAATACAAAAATACAATTACTCTATTGCACTCACCAATTCTGCATCAATTTTATCCTGGACCTTTTGCATTTTCTCAATAGCAAACTTCTTAAATTTATCTTTTGGGACTCCTTCGGTGAAATTTTCATTCAGTCGAAATCCTAGACAAAGATAAAAAATAATGTTCTTTCACCGCTGACAATATGGTAAATTAATTACAAATTGTGCAAGAATCTTATCAGGCCTATTAATTTCGGTAATAACATATGTAAGGAAAGTAATAAACTCACGAAACTTAGATGACTTATTAGTAGTAGAATCTGCCGCGTCAACAAAGCGTGATGCTGAATGCCCGGATGTCTTTTTACCCTTTTTAGATTGTTTCTGTGGAGATTGTGTGCTAAAACGAGTGCATAAATGGAAACTAATCATTTCAATCATTGAACTGCTGATTTTGTGAATTACTGAAACATTACATGATTTGTCAATGTATAATGGTGGTAAAAACAGCTTTTAATGATATACCTATCCTCAAACAAATAAACAGAACCAGCATCGTCCGCATCGTCCATTGGATCTTCTGTAAGAAAGGGAATTTATTATGCTCGAGTTTCCAATCACAATTTCTCTATGTCTTTCTCAATATACCTTTTTTGTATTAGCTTCAAATATAACTGATAGACGGAAGGTTTGTTGCTGACTTGTGCTGCACGTGCTTCACTGAAACAAGGAGAACACGCTAGAAATATTATGAAAAGTACTACAACAGATACTCTAGTTAAATGCGATGATTTAAACTGCTGTCTTCGACATAATACATAATTTTTTATACCTCTCAGGCACATAGTCCTCGTCTTCGCTGTCTTCTTATTCTGAATAACTGTCAGAATCAGATTCCGGGTTTTCTGCAGGTTTCGTAGATCGTGACATCTTTTCTGTGACAATATTCCTGCTTGTCAGGGTAAATTGTTCCAACACGTCCTCTTCCATTCCCGCTGGACATCTTTCCATCTGTTTTGCGATGACAGTCCAAGCTTTTGTTGTAAGTTGTGGATTTTACATTCCTTGCATCTCTCCCCGTCTTTGACTAAATAGAAACGAAAGCATCAGAAAATGCGGGGGATGGAATTCTTAGTTTAAGCGCATATTTTCAATCACTCCACTATCAATGATCATTGCTTAATCAATACGACAAGAAAATAAGATTACAGAACAAATGTATGGATAACAACACTTTTGCATGTGCCGATGGCCGCAACAACCGGTAAGCAACGTTACTAAAAGGTGGAATATTTTCTATTAGAACAGTTTATAACAAACGGAGGCATTCCATTAAGCAGCCAGAAAGTACAAAATGAAGTCTTATGTATTTGTGGTAAAAAGAACCCTTCTAAAATTGGCGATTGGGAGATGCTCCTATATAATATTCATAGATTACAAAAATTAAATGTAAATTTTGTCTATCCATATCAGTATCATCAAACAACGGTGAATCCTCGACCTCTTCCAAAATTGACGTTCCTGTGGCCACAAAAAAAAAAGATGTTTGTAGAGTTGCGAGGAGAAGAACAGCAGGAGGCGAAGAAAGTTGTGTTCGCGTTTGATAAATATAATATTTCCCCATGAAGGGTACCATGAGCTATCACAAGTCAATAACTCTCTTCCACGTATGGGTGCCTAAAAGGCTGCAATAAAGTTTACACGTTCTGCACTAACACTCTGAAATGCAATTTTGCGAGTCAGTGTAATTGTGATAGATACCTTCCTCCTCATCGCTTTGGTTCCACTCTTCCTCGGATGATGTGGCCTTGTCACCTTCAGCAAATACTTTGACTTGGATTATTAACAAACAAATAGAATATGTCGCAAGACTCGATGCTTAATCCTAACATCATAACACCTACCTTTGTCAACATCATTTTCACTTTCTGATGAAGAAGAATGTCCAGAATGCGCTACACCGGAAATAAAGATATGTCGACATCAAGCAAAAATTCTGTACAACTTAACTTTCACGCAGCAACAGCTTTGATATAGCAGCGGATTCCAGCGAATACTATTTTCAGTGCTAATATTCTTTGTGTTTTCTGAATACGTATGCAAAACGTTAGATCAGTAATGTGAATAATAATGCTACAACAATAGATAAGACAACAGATGAACGGTTTACTGATATATAGCTTACACAGTTATGTTGAAATTGCTGTGCTGCCTCTGTTGACCATGTGAGCTCATACATGGCACGTCTCGCAACATCTGCTTTCGGTGAAATTTTCATTCAGTCGAAATCCTAGACAAAGATAAAAAATAATGTTCTTTCAACCGCTGACAATATGGTAAATTAATTACAAATTGTGCAAGAATCTTATCAGGCCTATTAATTTCGGTAATAACATATGTAAGGAAAGTAATAAACTCACGAAACTTAGATGACTTATTAGTAGTAGAATCTGCCGCGTCAACAAAGCGTGATGCTGAATGCCCGGATGTCTTTTTACCCTTTTTAGATTGTTTCTGTGGAGATTGTGTGCTAAAACGAGTGCATAAATGGAAACTAATCATTTCAATCATTGAACTGCTGATTTTGTGAATTACTGAAACATTACATGATTTGTCAATGTATAATGGTGGTAAAAACAGCTTTTAATGATATACCTATCCTCAAACAAATAAACAGAACCAGCATCGTCCGCATCGTCCATTGGATCTTCTGTAAGAAAGGGAATTTATTATGCTCGAGTTTCCAATCACAATTTCTCTATGTCTTTCTCAATATACCTTTTTTGTATTAGCTTCAAATATAACTGATAGACGGAAGGTTTGTTGCTGACTTGTGCTGCACGTGCTTCACTGAAACAAGGAGAACACGCTAGAAATATTATGAAAAGTACTACAACAGATACTCTAGTTAAATGCGATGATTTAAACTGCTGTCTTCGACATAATACATAATTTTTTATACCTCTCAGGCACATAGTCCTCGTCTTCGCTGTCTTCTTATTCTGAATAACTGTCAGAATCAGATTCCGGGTTTTCTGCAGGCGTGACATCTTTTCTGTGACAATATTCCTGCTTGTCAGGGTAAATTGTTCCAACACGTCCTCTTCCATTCCCGCTGGACATCTTTCCATCTGTTTTGCGATGACAGTCCAAGCTTTTGTTGTAAGTTGTGGATTTTACATTCCTTGCATCTCTCCCCGTCTTTGACTAAATAGAAACGAAAGCATCAGAAAATGCGGGGGATGGAATTCTTAGTTTAAGCGCATATTTTCAATCACTCCACTATCAATGCTCATTGCTTAATCAATACGACAAGAAAATAAGATTACAGAACAAATGTATGGATAACAACACTTTTGCATGTGCCGATGGCCGCAACAACCGGTAAGCAACGTTACTAAAAGGTGGAATATTTTCTATTAGAACAGTTTATAACAAACGGAGGCATTCCATTAAGCAGCCAGAAAGTACAAAATGAAGTCTTATGTATTTGTGGTAAAAAGAACCCTTCTAAAATTGGCGATTGGGAGATGCTCCTATATAATATTCATAGATTACAAAAATTAAATGTAAATTTTGTCTATCCATATCAGTATCATCAAGCAACGGTGAATCCTCGACCTCTTCCAAAATTGACGTTCCTGTGGCCACAAAAAAAAAAGATGTTTGTAGAGTTGCCAGGAGAAGAACAGCAGGAGGCGAAGAAAGTTGTGTTCGCGTTTGATAAATATAATATTTCCCCATGAAGGGTACCATGAGCTATCACAAGTCAATAACTCTCTTCCACGTATGGGTGCCTAAAAGGCTACAATAAAGTTTACACGTTCTGCACTAACACTCTGAAATGCAATTTTGCGAGTCAGTGTAATTGTGATAGATACCTTCCTCCTCATCGCTTTGGTTCCACTCTTCCTCGGATGATGTGGACTTGTCACCTTCAGCAAATACTTTGACTTGGATTATTAACAAACAAATAGAATATGTCGCAAGACTCGATGCTTAATCCTAACATCATAACACCTACCTTTGTCAACATCATTTTCACTTTCTGATGAAGAAGAATGTCCAGAATGCGCTACACCGGAAATAAAGATATGTCGACATCAAGCAAAAATTCTGTACAACTTAACTTTCACGCAGCAACAGCTTTGATATAGCAGCGGATTCCAGCGAATACTATTTTTCAGTGCTAATATTCTTTGTGTTTCTGAATACGTATGCAAAACGTTAGATCAGTAATGTGAATAATAATGCTACAACAATAGATAAGACAACAGATGAACGGTTTACCGATATATAGCTTACACAGTTATGTTGAAATTGCTGTGCTGCCTCTGTTGACCATGTGAGCTCATACATGGCACGTCTCGCAACATCTGCCGGCAAGTACTTCACAGCATCCTTGCTGCCAAACTCTTTAACCTAAAATGTACAGAAACATGGATGTGTCACTACAAAAAAGTCGACTGACTAGTTCATACCAATACAAAAATACAATTACTCTATTGCACTCACCAATTCTGCATCAATTTTATCCTGGACCTTTTGCATTTTCTCAATAGCAAACTTCTTAAATTTATCTTTTGGGACTCCTTCGGTGAAATTTTCATTCAGTCGAAATCCTAGACAAAGATAAAAAATAATGTTCTTTCACCGCTGACAATATGGTAAATTAATTACAAATTGTGCAAGAATCTTATCAGGCCTATTAATTTCGGTAATAACATATGTAAGGAAAGTAATAAACTCACGAAACTTAGATGACTTATTAGTAGTAGAATCTGCCGCGTCAACAAAGCGTGATGCTGAATGCCCGGATGTCTTTTTACCCTTTTTAGATTGTTTCTGTGGAGATTGTGTGCTAAAACGAGTGCATAAATGGAAACTAATCATTTCAATCATTGAACTGCTGATTTTGTGAATTACTGAAACATTACATGATTTGTCAATGTATAATGGTGGTAAAAACAGCTTTTAATGATATACCTATCCTCAAACAAATAAACAGAACCAGCATCGTCCGCATCGTCCATTGGATCTTCTGTAAGAAAGGGAATTTATTATGCTCGAGTTTCCAATCACAATTTCTCTATGTCTTTCTCAATATACCTTTTTTGTATTAGCTTCAAATATAACTGATAGACGGAAGGTTTGTTGCTGACTTGTGCTGCACGTGCTTCACTGAAACAAGGAGAACACGCTAGAAATATTATGAAAAGTACTACAACAGATACTCTAGTTAAATGCGATGATTTAAACTGCTGTCTTCGACATAATACATAATTTTTTATACCTCTCAGGCACATAGTCCTCGTCTTCGCTGTCTTCTTATTCTGAATAACTGTCAGAATCAGATTCCGGGTTTTCTGCAGGTTTCGTAGACATCTTTCTGTGACAATATTCCTGCTTGTCAGGGTAAATTGTTCCAACACGTCCTCTTCCATTCCCGCTGGACATCTTTCCATCTGTTTTGCGATGACAGTCCAAGCTTTGTTGTAAGTTGTGGATTTTACATTCCTTGCATCTCTCCCCCTTTGACTAAATAGAAACGAAAGCATCAGAAAATGCGGGGGATGGAATTCTTAGTTTAAGCGCATATTTTCAATCACTCCACTATCAATGCTCATTGCTTAATCAATACGACAAGAAAATAAGATTGCAGAACAAATGTATGGATAACAACACTTTTGCATGTGCCGATGGCCGCAACAACCGGTAAGCAACGTTACTAAAAGGTGGAATATTTTCTATTAGAACAGTTTATAACAAACGGAGGCATTCCATTAAGCAGCCAGAAAGTACAAAATGAAGTCTTATGTATTTGTGGTAAAAAGAACCCTTCTAAAATTGGCGATTGGGAGATGCTCCTATATAATATTCATAGATTACAAAAATTAAATGTAAATTTTGTCTATCCATATCAGTATCATCAAACAACGGTGAATCCTCGACCTCTTCCAAAATTGACGTTCCTGTGGCCACAAAAAAAAAGATGTTTGTAGAGTTGCGAGGAGAAGAACAGCAGGAGGCGAAGAAAGTTGTGTTCGCGTTTGATAAATATAATATTTCCCCATGAAGGGTACCATGAGCTATCACAAGTCAATAACTCTCTTCCACGTATGGGTGCCTAAAAGGCTGCAATAAAGTTTACACGTTCTGCACTAACACTCTGAAATGCAATTTTGCGAGTCAGTGTAATTGTGATAGATACCTTCCTCCTCATCGCTTTGGTTCCACTCTTCCTCGGATGATGTGGACTTGTCACCTTCAGCAAATACTTTGACTTGGATTATTAACAAACAAATAGAATATGTCGCAAGACTCGATGCTTAATCCTAACATCATAACACCTACCTTTGTCAACATCATTTTCACTTTCTGATGAAGAAGAATGTCCAGAATGCGCTACACCGGAAATAAAGATATGTCGACATCAAGCAAAAATTCTGTACAACTTAACTTTCACGCAGCAACAGCTTTGATATAGCAGCGGATTCCAGCGAATACTATTTTTCAGTGCTAATATTCTTTGTGTTTTCTGAATACGTATGCAAAACGTTAGATCAGTAATGTGAATAATAATGCTACAACAATAGATAAGACAACAGATGAACGGTTTACTGATATATAGCTTACACAGTTATGTTGAAATTGCTGTGCTGCCTCTGTTGACCATGTGAGCTCATACATGGCACGTCTCGCAACATCTGCCGGCAAGTACTTCACAGCATCCTTGCTGCCAAACTCTTTAACCTAAAATGTACAGAAACATGGATGTGTCACCACAAAAAAGTCGACTGACTAGTTCATACCAATACAAAAATACAATTACTCTATTGCACTCACCAATTCTGCATCAATTTTATCCTGGACCTTTTGCATTTTCTCAATAGCAAACTTCTTAAATTTATCTTTTGGGACTCCTTCGGTGAAATTTTCATTCAGTCGAAATCCTAGACAAAGATAAAAAATAATGTTCTTTCACCGCTGACAATATGGTAAATTAATTACAAATTGTGCAAGAATCTTATCAGGCCTATTAATTTCGGTAATAACATATGTAAGGAAAGTAATAAACTCACGAAACTTAGATGACTTATTAGTAGTAGAATCTGCCGCGTCAACAAAGCGTGATGCTGAATGCCCGGATGTCTTTTTACCCTTTTTAGATTGTTTCTGTGGAGATTGTGTGCTAAAACGAGTGCATAAATGGAAACTAATCATTTCAATCATTGAACTGCTGATTTTGTGAATTACTGAAACATTACATGATTTGTCAATGTATAATGGTGGTAAAAACAGCTTTTAATGATATACCTATCCTCAAACAAATAAACAGAACCAGCATCGTCCGCATCGTCCATTGGATCTTCTGTAAGAAAGGGAATTTATTATGCTCGAGTTTCCAATCACAATTTCTCTATGTCTTTCTCAATATACCTTTTTTGTATTAGCTTCAAATATAACTGATAGACGGAAGGTTTGTTGCTGACTTGTGCTGCACGTGCTTCACTGAAACAAGGAGAACACGCTAGAAATATTATGAAAAGTACTACAACAGATACTCTAGTTAAATGCGATGATTTAAACTGCTGTCTTCGACATAATACATAATTTTTTATACCTCTCAGGCACATAGTCCTCGTCTTCGCTGTCTTCTTATTCTGAATAACTGTCAGAATCAGATTCCGGGTTTTCTGCAGGCGTGACATCTTTTCTGTGACAATATTCCTGCTTGTCAGGGTAAATTGTTCCAACACGTCCTCTTCCATTCCCGCTGGACATCTTTCCATCTGTTTTGCGATGACAGTCCAAGCTTTTGTTGTAAGTTGTGGATTTTACATTCCTTGCATCTCTCCCCGTCTTTGACTAAATAGAAACGAAAGCATCAGAAAATGCGGGGGATGGAATTCTTAGTTTAAGCGCATATTTTCAATCACTCCACTATCAATGCTCATTGCTTAATCAATACGACAAGAAAATAAGATTACAGAACAAATGTATGGATAACAACACTTTTGCATGTGCCGATGGCCGCAACAACCGGTAAGCAACGTTACTAAAAGGTGGAATATTTTCTATTAGAACAGTTTATAACAAACGGAGGCATTCCATTAAGCAGCCAGAAAGTACAAAATGAAGTCTTATGTATTTGTGGTAAAAAGAACCCTTCTAAAATTGGCGATTGGGAGATGCTCCTATATAATATTCATAGATTACAAAAATTAAATGTAAATTTTGTCTATCCATATCAGTATCATCAAGCAACGGTGAATCCTCGACCTCTTCCAAAATTGACGTTCCTGTGGCCACAAAAAAAAAAGATGTTTGTAGAGTTGCCAGGAGAAGAACAGCAGGAGGCGAAGAAAGTTGTGTTCGCGTTTGATAAATATAATATTTCCCCATGAAGGGTACCATGAGCTATCACAAGTCAATAACTCTCTTCCACGTATGGGTGCCTAAAAGGCTACAATAAAGTTTACACGTTCTGCACTAACACTCTGAAATGCAATTTTGCGAGTCAGTGTAATTGTGATAGATACCTTCCTCCTCATCGCTTTGGTTCCACTCTTCCTCGGATGATGTGGACTTGTCACCTTCAGCAAATACTTTGACTTGGATTATTAACAAACAAATAGAATATGTCGCAAGACTCGATGCTTAATCCTAACATCATAACACCTACCTTTGTCAACATCATTTTCACTTTCTGATGAAGAAGAATGTCCAGAATGCGCTACACCGGAAATAAAGATATGTCGACATCAAGCAAAAATTCTGTACAACTTAACTTTCACGCAGCAACAGCTTTGATATAGCAGCGGATTCCAGCGAATACTATTTTTCAGTGCTAATATTCTTTGTGTTTTCTGAATACGTATGCAAAACGTTAGATCAGTAATGTGAATAATAATGCTACAACAATAGATAAGACAACAGATGAACGGTTTACCGATATATAGCTTACACAGTTATGTTGAAATTGCTGTGCTGCCTCTGTTGACCATGTGAGCTCATACATGGCACGTCTCGCAACATCTGCCGGCAAGTACTTCACAGCATCCTTGCTGCCAAACTCTTTAACCTAAAATGTACAGAAACATGGATGTGTCACCACAAAAAAGTCGACTGACTAGTTCATACCAATACAAAAATACAATTACTCTATTGCACTCACCAATTCTGCATCAATTTTATCCTGGACCTTTTGCATTTTCTCAATAGCAAACTTCTTAAATTTATCTTTTGGGACTCCTTCGGTGAAATTTTCATTCAGTCGAAATCCTAGACAAAGATAAAAAATAATGTTCTTTCACCGCTGACAATATGGTAAATTAATTACAAATTGTGCAAGAATCTTATCAGGCCTATTAATTTCGGTAATAACATATGTAAGGAAAGTAATAAACTCACGAAACTTAGATGACTTATTAGTAGTAGAATCTGCCGCGTCAACAAAGCGTGATGCTGAATGCCCGGATGTCTTTTTACCCTTTTTAGATTGTTTCTGTGGAGATTGTGTGCTAAAACGAGTGCATAAATGGAAACTAATCATTTCAATCATTGAACTGCTGATTTTGTGAATTACTGAAACATTACATGATTTGTCAATGTATAATGGTGGTAAAAACAGCTTTTAATGATATACCTATCCTCAAACAAATAAACAGAACCAGCATCGTCCGCATCGTCCATTGGATCTTCTGTAAGAAAGGGAATTTATTATGCTCGAGTTTCCAATCACAATTTCTCTATGTCTTTCTCAATATACCTTTTTTGTATTAGCTTCAAATATAACTGATAGACGGAAGGTTTGTTGCTGACTTGTGCTGCACGTGCTTCACTGAAACAAGGAGAACACGCTAGAAATATTATGAAAAGTACTACAACAGATACTCTAGTTAAATGCGATGATTTAAACTGCTGTCTTCGACATAATACATAATTTTTTATACCTCTCAGGCACATAGTCCTCGTCTTCGCTGTCTTCTTATTCTGAATAACTGTCAGAATCAGATTCCGGGTTTTCTGCAGGTTCGTGACATCTTTTCTGTGACAATATTCCTGCTTGTCAGGGTAAATTGTTCCAACACGTCCTCTTCCATTCCCGCTGGACATCTTTCCATCTGTTTTGCGATGACAGTCCAAGCTTTTGTTGTAAGTTGTGGATTTTACATTCCTTGCATCTCTCCCCGTCTTTGACTAAATAGAAACGAAAGCATCAGAAAATGCGGGGGATGGAATTCTTAGTTTAAGCGCATATTTTCAATCACTCCACTATCAATGCTCATTGCTTAATCAATACGACAAGAAAATAAGATTACAGAACAAATGTATGGATAACAACACTTTTGCATGTGCCGATGGCCGCAACAACCGGTAAGCAACGTTACTAAAAGGTGGAATATTTTCTATTAGAACAGTTTATAACAAACGGAGGCATTCCATTAAGCAGCCAGAAAGTACAAAATGAAGTCTTATGTATTTGTGGTAAAAAGAACCCTTCTAAAATTGGCGATTGGGAGATGCTCCTATATAATATTCATAGATTACAAAAATTAAATGTAAATTTTGTCTATCCATATCAGTATCATCAAGCAACGGTGAATCCTCGACCTCTTCCAAAATTGACGTTCCTGTGGCCACAAAAAAAAAAGATGTTTGTAGAGTTGCCAGGAGAAGAACAGCAGGAGGCGAAGAAAGTTGTGTTCGCGTTTGATAAATATAATATTTCCCCATGAAGGGTACCATGAGCTATCACAAGTCAATAACTCTCTTCCACGTATGGGTGCCTAAAAGGCTACAATAAAGTTTACACGTTCTGCACTAACACTCTGAAATGCAATTTTGCGAGTCAGTGTAATTGTGATAGATACCTTCCTCCTCATCGCTTTGGTTCCACTCTTCCTCGGATGATGTGGACTTGTCACCTTCAGCAAATACTTTGACTTGGATTATTAACAAACAAATAGAATATGTCGCAAGACTCGATGCTTAATCCTAACATCATAACACCTACCTTTGTCAACATCATTTTCACTTTCTGATGAAGAAGAATGTCCAGAATGCGCTACACCGGAAATAAAGATATGTCGACATCAAGCAAAAATTCTGTACAACTTAACTTTCACGCAGCAACAGCTTTGATATAGCAGCGGATTCCAGCGAATACTATTTTTCAGTGCTAATATTCTTTGTGTTTTCTGAATACGTATGCAAAACGTTAGATCAGTAATGTGAATAATAATGCTACAACAATAGATAAGACAACAGATGAACGGTTTACTGATATATAGCTTACACAGTTATGTTGAAATTGCTGTGCTGCCTCTGTTGACCATGTGAGCTCATACATGGCACGTCTCGCAACATCTGCCGGCAAGTACTTCACAGCATCCTTGCTGCCAAACTCTTTAACCTAAAATGTACAGAAACATGGATGTGTCACTACAAAAAAGTCGACTGACTAGTTCATACCAATACAAAAATACAATTACTCTATTGCACTCACCAATTCTGCATCAATTTTATCCTGGACCTTTTGCATTTTCTCAATAGCAAACTTCTTAAATTTATCTTTTTGGGACTCCTTCGGTGAAATTTTCATTCAGTCGAAATCCTAGACAAAGATAAAAAATAATGTTCTTTCACCGCTGACAATATGGTAAATTAATTACAAATTGTGCAAGAATCTTATCAGGCCTATTAATTTCGGTAATAACATATGTAAGGAAAGTAATAAACTCACGAAACTTAGATGACTTATTAGTAGTAGAATCTGCCGCGTCAACAAAGCGTGATGCTGAATGCCCGGATGTCTTTTTACCCTTTTTAGATTGTTTCTGTGGAGATTGTGTGCTAAAACGAGTGCATAAATGGAAACTAATCATTTCAATCATTGAACTGCTGATTTTGTGAATTACTGAAACATTACATGATTTGTCAATGTATAATGGTGGTAAAAACAGCTTTTAATGATATACCTATTCCTCAAACAAATAAACAGAACCAGCATCGTCCGCATCGTCCATTGGATCTTCTGTAAGAAAGGGAATTTATTATGCTCGAGTTTCCAATCACAATTTCTCTATGTCTTTCTCAATATACCTTTTTTGTATTAGCTTCAAATATAACTGATAGACGGAAGGTTTGTTGCTGACTTGTGCTGCACGTGCTTCACTGAAACAAGCATCTCTTTTTTTTTCTTCTTTTTCCTCCCTTTCCCCTTTTTTTTTTTCCGTTGTTGTTTGTTGAGAGAGATTCTTGTTCAGTGAAGCATCTGCAGCAAACAACGTCAGCAACAAACCTTCCGTCTTTCAGTTATTATTTGAAGCTAATACAAAAAAAAGGTGATATGAGAAAGACCATAGAGAAATTGTGATTGGAAACTCGAGCATAATAAGATTCCCTTTTCTTACAGAAGATCCAATGGACGATGCGGACGATGGCTGGGTCTGTTTAATTTGTTTGAGGAATAGGTATATCATTAAAGCTGTTTTTACCACCATTATGACATTGACAAAATCACTGTAATGTTTCAGTAATTCACCAAAATCAGCAGTTCAATGATTGAAATGATTAGTTTTCCATTTATGCACTCGTTTAGCACACAATCTTCCAACAGAACACAATCTAAAAAGGGTTTAAAAAGAACATCCGGGGCATTCAGACATCACGCTTTGTTGACGCGGCAGTTCTACTACTAGATAAGTCATCTAAGTTTCGTGAGTTTATTACTTTCCTTACATATGTATTACCGAAAATTTAATAGGCGGGCCTGATAAGATTCTTGCCACAATTTGTAATTAATTTCCCATATTTGCAGCGTGAGAAGAACATTATTTTTTATCTTTGTCTAGGGATTTCGACCTGAATGAAAATTTCACCGAAGGAGTCCCAAAAAGATAAATTTAAGAAGTTGCTATTGAGGAAAATGCAAAAGCGTCCAGCGATAAAATTGATGCAGAATTTGGTGAGCTGCAATTAGAGTAATTATGTATTTTTGTATTGGTATGGGAACTAGTCAGTCGACTTTTTGTAGTGACACATCCATGTTTCTGTACATTTTTAGCCTAAAGAGTTTTGGCAGCAAGGATGCTGTGAGGTACTTGCCGGCAGATGTTGCGAGACGTGCCATGTATGAGCTCACATGGTTCAACAGAGCAAGCACAGCAATTTCAACATAACTGTGTAAGCTATTATATCAGGTAAACCGTTCATCTGTTGTCTTATTATTGTTGGCTAGCATTATTATTTGCACATTACTGATCTAACGTTTTGCATAACGTATTCAGAAACACAAAAGAATATTAGCACTGAAAAATAGTATTCGCTGGAATCCGCTTGCTATATTCAAAGCTGTTGCCTGCGTGAAAAGTAAGTTAGTACAGAATTTTTGCTTGATGTCGACATATCTTTATTTTCGGTGTTAGCGCCATTCTGCGACATTCTTCTTCATCAGAAAAAGTGAAATCCGATGTTGACAAAGGTAGGTGTTATGATGTTAGGATTAAGCATCGAGTCTTTGCGGACATATTCTATTGTTTGGTAATAATCAAAAAAGTCAAATTATTTGCTGAAGGTGACAAGTCCACATTCATCCGAGGAAGAGTGGAAACCAAGCGCATGAGGAGGAAGGTATCTATCTCATTACACTGACTCGCAAAAATTGCATTTCAGAGTGTTAGTGCAGAACGTGTAAAACTTTATTGTAGCCTTTTTAGCACCCATACGTGGAAGAGAAGTTATGACTTGTGAATAGCTCATTGGGTACCCTTTCATGCGGGAAATATTATATTTTATCAAACGCGAACACAACTTTCTTTCGGCCTTCCTGCTGTTCTTCTCCTGGCAACTCTACAAACAATCCCTTGTTTTTTTGTGCGCAGCAGGAACGTCAATATTGGAAAGAGCGTCGAGGATTCACCGTTGCTTGATTGATACTGATATGGATAGACAAAATTTACATTTAATTTTTGTAAATCTATGAATATTATATAGGAGCATCTCCCAATCGCCAATGTGTAGAAGGGTTTCTTTTTACCACAAATACATTTAAGACTTCATTTTGTACTTTCTGGCTGCTTAATGGAAATGCCTTCCGTTTTGTTATAAAACTGTTCTAATAGAAAATATTCCACCTTTAGTAACTTGCTTACCGGTTGTTGCGGCCATCGGCACATGCAAAAGTGTTGTTATCCATACATTTGTTCTGTAATCTTTTTCTTGTCGTATTGATTAAGCCAATGAGCATTGATAGTGAGTGATTGAAAAATATTGCGGCTTAAAACTAAAGAATATCCATCCCCGCATTTTCTGATTGCTTTCGTTTCTATTTAGTCAAAACGGGGAGAGATGCAAGGAATGTTAAAATTCCACAACTTACACAAAAGCTTGGACTGTTCATCGCCAAAAACAGATGGAAGAGATGTCAGCGGCGGAAATGGAAGAGGACGTGTTGGAACAATATTACCCCTGACAAGCAGGAATATTGTCACAGAAAGATGGTTCACGCCTGCAGAAAAACCGGAATCTGATTCTGACAGTTTATTCAGAATAAGAAGACAGCGGAGACGAGGACTATGTTGCACTGAAGAGGTATTAAAAAATTATGTATTATTCGGAAGACAAGCAGTTTAAATCATCGCATTTAACTAGAGTTCTGTTGTAGTACTTTTCATAATATTCTAGCGTGTTCTCCTTGTTTCAGTTGAACACTGCAGCAACAAGTCAGCAACACCCCGTCTAAATCAGTTTATATTTGAAAGCTTAATACAAAAGGTATATATGAGAAAGACATAGAGAAATTGTGATTGGAAACTCGAGCATAATAAATTCCCTTTCTTACAGAAGATCCAATGGACGATGGACGATGCTGGTTCTGTTTATTTGTTTGAGGATAGGTATATCATTAAAAAAAAGCTGGTTTTTACCACCATTATACATTGACAAATCATGTTAATGTTTCCAGTATTCACAAAATTCAGCAGTTCAATGATTGAAATTGATTGAGTTTCCATTTATGCACTCGTTTTAGCACACCAATCTCCACAGAAACAAATCTAAAAAGGGTAAAAAGACGTCCGGGCATTAGCCATCACGCTTTGTTGACGCGGCAATCTCACTACTAATAAGTCAATCTAAGTTTCGTGAAGTTTATTACTTTCCCTTTACATATGTTATTACCGAAATTTAATTAGGCCTGATAAGATTCTTGCACAATTTGTAATTAATTTTCCCATATTGGTCAGCGGGTGAAAGAACATTATTTTTTTATCTTGTCTAGGATTTCGACTGAATGGAAAATTTTTCACCGAAGGGGTCCCAAAAGATAAATTTAAGAAGTTTGCTATTGCAGAAATGCAAAAGGGTCAGGATAAAATTGATGCAAAATGCGTGAGTGCAATAGAGTAATTGTATTTTGTATTCGTATGAACTAGTCCAGGTCGACTTTTTTGTAGTGACACATCCATGTTTCTTGTTACATTTGAGGTTAAAAGAGTTGGCAGCAAGGGATCTGTGAAGTACTTGCCGGCCAGATGTTGCGAGACGTGCCATGTATTGAGCTCACATGGTCAAACAAGGCAGCACAAGCAAATTTCAACATAACTGTGTAAGCTATTATATCAGTAAACCGTTCATCTTTGTCTTTATCTATGTATGTAGGCATTATTATTTCACATTACTGATCTAACGTTGTGCATCGTATTCAAGAAAACACAAAGAATATTAGCAACTGAAAAAAATAGTATTTCGCTGGAATCGGCTGCCTATATTCAAAAGCTGTTCTGTCGTGAAAGTTAATTTGTACCAGAATTTTTGCTTGATGTCGACATATATTTATTTCCGGTGTAGCGCATTCTGGACATTTCTTCTTCATCAGAAAGTGAAAATGATGTTGAACAAAGGTAGGTGTTATGATGTTAGGATTAAGCATCCGAGTCTTGCGACATATTCTATTTGTTTGTTAATAAATCCAAGTCAAAGTATTTGCTGAACGGTGACAAGGTCCACATCATCCGAGGAAGAGTGGGAACCAAAGCGATTGAGGAGGAAGGTATCTATTCACAATTACCACTGACTCGCAAAAAATTGCATTTCAGAGGTTAGTGCAGAACGTGTAAACTTTATTGTAGCCTTTTAGGCACCCATACGTGAAGAGAGTTATTGACTTGTGATAGCTCATGGTACCCTTTCATGGGGAATATTATATTTATCAAACGCGAACACAACTTTCTCGCCTCCTGCTGTTTCTTCTCCTGCCAACTCTACAAAACATTCTTTTTTTTTTTGTGGCCCACAGGAACGTCAATTTTGGAAGAGGTCCGAGGATTCACCGCTTGCTTGATGATACTGATATGGATAGACAAAATTTTACATTTAATTTTGTATCTATTGAATATTATATAGAGCATCTCCCAATCGCCAATTTTTAGAAGGTTCTTTTTACCGACAAATACATAAGACTTCATTTGTACTTCTTGGGCTGCTTAATGGGGAATGCCTCCGTTGTAGTATAAACTGTCTAATAGAAAATATTCCACCTTTTAGTAACGTTGCTACCGGTTGTTGCGGCCATCGGCACATGCAAAGTGGTTGTTATCCATACATTTGTTCTGTAATCTTATTTTCTTGCGTATTGATTAAAGCAATGAGCATTGATTAGTGGATGTGACTTGAAATATGCCGGCTTAAACTAAGAATTCCATCCCCCGCATTTTCTGATGCTTTCGTTTTTATTTAGTCAAAGACGGGGGGAGGGGGGGAGGGGGGGGGGATGGCAAAAGAATGTAAAATCCACAACTTACAACAAAAAGCTTGGTACTGTCATTCGCAAAACAGATGGAAAGATGTCCAGCGCGGAATGGAAGGAGGACGTGTTGAACAATTTTCTACCCTTGGACAAGCAGGAATATTGTCACAGGAAAAAGATAGTTCACGCCTGCAGAAAAACCCGGAATCTGATTCTTGACAGTTAGCAGAATAAGAAGACAGCGAAGACGAGGACTATGTGCCTGAGAGGTTATAAAAAAATTATGTATTATGTCGAAGACAGCAGTGTTAAATCATCGCAATTTAACTAGAGTATCTGTTGTAGTACTTTTCATAATATTTTCTAGCGTGTTCTCCTTGTTCAGTTGAAGCACGTGCAGCACAAGTCAGCAACAAACCTTCGTCATCAGTTATATTTGAAGCTAATACAAAAAAAGGTATATATTTGAGAAAGACATAGAGAAATTGTGATTGGAAACTCGAACATAATAAATTCCTTTTCTTACAGAAGATCCAATGGACGATGCGGACGATGCTGGTTCTGTTTATTTGTTTTGAGATAGGTATATCATTTAAAAGCTGTTTTTTACCACCATTATACATTGACAAAATCATGTTAATGTTTCCAGTAATTCACAAAATCAGCAGTTCAATGATTGAAAATGATTAGTTTCCATTTATGCACTCGTTTTAGCACACAATTCCACAGAAAACAATCTAAAAAGGGTTAAATAAAAAAGACATCCGGCATTCAGCATCACGCTTTGTTGACGCGGCAGATTCTACTACTAATAAGTCATCTAAGTTTCGTGAGTTTATTACTTTTCCTTACATATTTATTACCGAAATTAATAGGCCTTGATAAGATTCTTGCACAATTTTGTAATTAATTTCCCATATGTCAGCGGTATGAATTTGAAAGAACATTACT